>VWZS01008230.1:0-271646 GCA_013397075.1 Rhabdornis inornatus | reverse complement strand
TCCAAGGTAGGAGCCGGGCGGGCGGCAAGTTCGCAGCGGCGGAGCCTGCCCGCACACGGCGTATGCGGTAGCGGGCGATGCGCCGGGCGGCTCCGGGGACAGGCGGGTGCGTGTCCTTGGCTGTCGGAGCGGCCGGGAGGGAGAGGAGAGCTCGTGTCGGGAGCGGCTGGCCCCGGCCCCGGCTCCGGCTCCAGGGTGGCGGTCCGGGCGGGGGCGCGGTGCGGAGGGCGCGCCCGGGCCCAGGGCCCCGCTGCGAGGTGCCCGCGCCCCGCAGCTGGCACGGCCCCGGCAGCCGCCCTCACAGCTCAGGGGCCGAGCTGTGGAGCCGCTGAGGGACGCGGCTGCCGTGCCCGGTCGCTGTCCAAGGCCGGTCGCTGTCCAGCGCCAAGCAGCGGCGATCCATCCCGCTCCAGGCAAGGAGGCATTCATTTATAGCGCTGGGTGACTGCACCAGTTCTGGGGGAGCAGCGAGGCGCTGGAGGCAGGGATCGGCAGCCTCCGGCTGGAAATAAATTTGTTTAGAGTGAAACTGGAGGCGTCACGTGAAAACACTGAATTTAGTACTATAGCCACGCTCCGGGCTGCTGCAACGTGTTCAAGTCACCGAGAGATCGCAGCTGAAATTGAAGTAATGATAAAAATAAACAATAGATTTTAGCCATGCAGCCTGGCTGGTGAAGGAGATTTCAGGTTAAGTCATTTAGAAAACTGGAATTGCACTCTACCACTTACAAGCAGTAATGACTGAAAGTCCCCAGGTCTGCAGATGTCTGTAGTGCTGTATTTTATATTTTATAGATGTACGATTTGTCCCATTTGTCATTTTTTTGTGGCATGCAGTCTTGTAACTGTGAGCATTATAAAAACGTGACAAGAGAAAACATTGCTGTGCTATTGCAGTCCATTACCAGCAGCACTCTTGTGCCATGTTGCCACAATTCATATTGCATGGTGGTGAATGTCATATTAATGATATCAGTTAGGTACCAGACAACTGTGTGAGGCAATGCTCAGCTCTTCTGGCAGCCTTTTCATTTAAAATAAAGATATTAATCTTTACATATACAAATATGTACTGAATGTCCAACAAAATGGAAGGGATGCTCCTCTTTAAAAACAAAACCAGAACCTAAAATGCAATTCAATGGAAATCTGATTTACGGCTGCAGTATTCTGACTGCTTTTCAATCAGTAAGATACAGTGACAGCTTATAAAAGCAGGAGGTAATAGAGGACTAAAAATTACCTAAGAAATTAGTTATATCAGCTGTGTTAAATAAGAGCTATTTGAAAGTATCAGGTATTGCTGTACCTGTAAGGAGGCTCATCAGGCAATGCACAGATGGGAGTTTCACATCTGTGTGAATAGCAGCACATGGTCTCATTATAATAACTACAGGTTTCCACACACTCATTTTCTTTATTTTTCTGTCTTCTGTTACACTTAACAAGATCTACTGAAAAGACTGCATAAAAGGAGGAAAAGCAAATTTATATCATTCTCCGTCCACAGAAGAGTAAAACCACTAATGAAGCAAACAGATCTGGCAGAACAATTTTTTTAGTTCAGACCCCACAATAACACTGGGAAAAAATGTTCCATTTTCTGTCAGCACCATCCAGCACTGAAAAACAGGATGAGGCACTGGAATGAAGTGGCACAAATGAACTTTGGAAACTTTGCTTCTAGCCCTTTTTGCTGTGGCATGCTGTGCAGAGGGCATGAAAATGGCCTTTTATTCATCACCCTGTGTGACATTTTCAGAGATATTCAGATGTTCTTTCCAGGCTCTTTTGACTTTGTCAAGGATCAGGAATAAAAAAACTCAAAATCCTTAAGATTACATGAAAATTAGAAATCTGGTTTTTACCAGAGCTAAATGGGATTTCATAAATTTTAAAAAGTGAGATCAAGTGGATCCTACACCACATTCAACATAAAAAGGTGCCACATAGCAAAGAGTAATTTAATTTTGTTGACTATGAACAATGTATTTCATATTTCTGTTGAAAATTATATATGCAAAAATTTTAACAACATTTTTCTAGCAAAAAATAAGTTCTGACTGAACACACTTCAGAAATGGAACTAGTGCTCAATTATTTATCTTGCTTTATGTTAAATTGAAATAGAATAATAATTTTCTGCCCTGCAAGTTGGGAAGCAAATTTATGATGGGAACCTAATTGTAGGAAACAAGGAGATGGTAAATTCTTTTCCAGAAAGAATTGTAAAGTATGCTCATGCCTAGAAAGACAACTTTCTACGTGCCCTTGACAGTCACAAACTATTTAGCTTATGGATATGAATCACAACAGATATTTCCAGTTTACACAATATATTTGTAGTCACATCCTACATAATTTTCAGGTAATAATTTAATTTATTGATCAGTTATTTTAAAATAATGCCTTGGGGAGTAAAAAACATCTTTAATTTAGTACCAGGCTCTCACTGAGTCAAGACTGTCTTCAGGCACTCTTATTATGACAGAGATGTTGTGCTCAACTTACTCAGTTATTTACTGATAGTAAAGTGTTTAAGTATCGCCATCTTATGGTAAAATATGTAGCAAAAATTTATCCCCCAATCTCTGAAACATTAAGATTTTATTTTGACCATAGTAATTTATTGCCAATGCTCTTGAATTCTTTCTTTTAAACTTGATATAAAATATTGACAAACTGTAGAAATTATTCTTTAACAACTCAAAGGCAGTTCACTAATGATAAATTTTAAAACAGTGCTAATTACTGAATTTCGATTTAAGATACCTATTAAATGTCATATATGTTGACTTTATTCTATTTTTTCTCTGTATTTACATAAGAAAATTTTAAAAATATATCCATGATAATATATTTCATTAAAGATTTATTTCCAACAGGGTGGCTAGACATTCAGCAGAAAGCCAGCTACAGTGAAAGGATTTGGAAAGAAAATCTTCCTTTCTCCTATTCATAAGTGCAGTATCTTGAAAGAAGAAAGTATCCAGTATTAGGAAATTTCTAAGAGTTACTGCTAGATGGCATCTCTGTGCTGCTTTTCTCCACCTGGAGTTTTCTGTAATGACCTTCACAATATGTAAAGTGGACTTCTTTTATAAGGGTTGCTTTGCTGACCATCGTTTGATAATCACAGTGATTTAGTGAATTAACCAAGTAAGCATTTTGTAGTGTGATAAAGCTGCTCCACATAGAAATCAAGGTCAGCGTTTTTCAAAGTCTAGATTGCATTTTACAAGTTTAATTTTGTAAATCTAAATAGATCTGATAAATATGTTCATGTTTCAGTGCAGTTAATGATCTTTAGGCCTTTAAATTTTATAATGGCTTTATATCGTCTACCTATTTATTTTCCATTGTTTGAATTTTTGCAAAAAAATATTTCACAAAATGACTGCCAAGTACGCTCCCAGACAGAAACTAAGTACAGTATTATTAAGGACAGTTACAGAAAAGAACTGTGATTTACATTCATTGAATGGGATAATAGGATTGTTGGGAATATTAACATTAAAAAACAAAAGCTGGTTTGAAATCAGACATCTGTTTTTGAATGCTTAAACTTTGCATCTTTGGAATGGCTGTGTTTCTAGATTTTAAAACCTATGATTTTCACACATAATCAGACTATACAAATAGCCATTAAAATCTTTATTTTTCCTGGATTTCAAGAACTTGTCGGTAGGAAGAATGCACTGCTTTAGTGCTGGTTAGCAATAGAAATTAATTTATCCTTATTGCAAGAATTTGTAAGAATGCTATGTACAGCAAGGGGTTACCACAATAAACTATTTTACTGAGAATATGACTCATAGGAGTACAATACACTGCTAAATTAAATCTTGTTACCTACTTGGAAATTAATTTACTTTGTTTCCACAGTATTAGTAGTTAGTCAGTATGAAAATCATTCATAATTATGTAACTTCCAAGGTTTAAGAATGCTCTAAGTCATTAATTGCTGACTGTGGTCAAGTCTCACTTGGTGTCTGCTCTCCATTTCTGAGGAACATGACTTGATAGCCACTGAAGAACAACTTATTATTCTCAGTATGCCCTGGGCTCTCTCCCAGGTGTCATTCCAGATCTTTCACTCTAGTAACTTCAGTCAATATGTTAAGACCTAAGATTGTAGTTAACACTACCTGTTCTTCCTGCAGTAATCAATACAGTGCCTTCTAACCTTTCAGTGCTGGGAAAAAAGGATGCTTCATGTATTTCTGCTTTATCTACACTCAGTGACATACATCTGCTATTACATTATATAAAATGACAGGTATTCACTACATCATTTTAAGTAAGATATATTAAGATATTGGAAGAGAATATGCAAAAACACACATGGGTGGCATCTGCATGAGTGCTAACTCCTGTGTTGCTCTCAGCGATCACATGGTCTTTAAGGGCTTCTAAAAACTGTTGATGCTTTGGGAAGAGGTCTTATTTTTTTTTAACTCTGGTTAAAAACTGATTCCTCTGTTGCTCATGGCTATTACGACTTCTACTCATCTGAATGCACTCAAAACCAATTATATATGTTATACAAAATCATAAAAATAATTGTGTATATATATACATATACAGAGACAGATATATCCTCACAGGAAGCAATTATTTTTCCAGTAGAGGCATATTTCCTTCAGGTAACGAGGCTTCCACCTTTTTTCTATGTTTGGCCAAGTCACAAGCCAGTGAAACAGAATCAATTCACTAAGTCTGCAAAGAAGAGAAAGCTGAAGCAGAGAAGGTAGCTGTCAGGAACCAGAAATGCAGTATTGAAGCTGTTAAAACAACATCAGCCCTAAAAATGGTGTTTCTAGTTGGCTGCAGATTTAACACAGTTGTGTTAAAATTGCAAGTTCCAATACGTAAATTCGTAAGGGACCTATTAAGAAATGAACAGGGAGTCTTCAGAGAGGGCCCAGTCTATCTGGGGCACTGAAATCCCTTTTTTCAAAACTGCAATATGACATAAATACTTCAGGGCATCACTTAGGCATTCTTAGTGAATCTTGACTGAAAGCCGGGGAAAATTCGAAAGCATTCTGTTAAGTCTTGCAGCAGGAGTGTGGGACAAGTCCTCTCAAGGACCATCTTTCACAAGAACAGCAATCTACCCTACTGCTTCACTCCACAAAGCTGTAGATTTCTTGTCTAGGACCAAACCTAGAGAAAGCAAGGACTTTGTGTGCCTGGGTTTCAGTACAGAATTATTTCATGAATGATAATTCAGAAACAGTGAAAAAGTAACCTTACTTCCAGAATTTCAGAATTTCTGGGATTTACCCAGAATTCCAGGTCAGATCTATTATTCACGTTTTTAAACCAACATATGTGACCCAAGCACATGGTTCTATCCACATTAATCATTTCACCTAAGAACCTATCCAGCAGAGTTTTTAGTGCTCTAAGTCAGTAGGAAACCAGAAATACAGCAGAAATATGTAATATTCTTAAAAATACTTTGAAATTTATCTGGGACATGACATCTTTTGTCACAGCATTATTTCCAAGATTCAGTGACACTTCACTGTAAGCATGGACTGCAGCTTCCAATTTTTTCCTTAGTGACTCAAAGAAAACTGACCTTTCATCAGCAACTTTATTTACTAGAACACTTGAAACTATTTAAAAAAACATTACTATTTTTATTGTCTTTGTTTTAATTCCTGACATTAAGGGGTTTTAAAGTCTAGACTTGGTTTTATTTGGAATTGTAGAATTCATATTTCTGTCTTAAAGAGACACCAAAATGCAAAATAACAAGGCCCCCTGTACAGATTACTTTATCTCCCATTACATTCTGTTTGGAATAGAACTAAAAGATTTTTAATAAATAGGGAAATAACTGATGTATCAGACAAAAAAGTTAGTACCATTTGTCTAGTTAGGCACGTGTTATCTAAAACTAGATGATCTCTAGTCTTCATCTTTGCTGGCCAGCTTCTAAAGATGGTTTCCTGATAACTACTTTTTCTGACAACAGGACTGATCCATACCAATTAACTGAATACACCACAAAGCATGTGCCTGCTCAGGGAAGGAAACAGAGCATGAAATATTGGTGATACAAGCAGGTGACATTGAGAAGTAACTGTATCAATAGACACAGGAGTGTACACAATAATTTGCATGCTGAAAGGTTCATGGTGGAATACTTTTATACTGTGTTACGCTGCCTTCAGCTTCATGACAGAGGTTTGCACATCAGAGAAGCTAAAGAAACAACCAGGTATATTTTTCATGAGTCAGTAAACAATCTTAAATTGGAATTTGAGTTATAGCCAAAAGTAGATTGAACACCAGGCCTATGGATAAGGCATTTTGTAAATTCCTACCCAGCTGCTTCTGCAGCTATGTCTTTTCACAAGAAAAACATTTTATGTAATTACTCATAAAATATGCAGTCCTCTTTATTTAAAACATTTTTTTCCTCAGGAGGAATCAAAGGAACTTTAATATTCTGACCTCTTCTGAGCCTTTTTCAGACTTTCAGATCACTTAAGTAACTAACCTAAAGCAGCTTCAGATAACACAAATGCAGTGTTTTTCATTCTGCATTCCCCTGAAGAACAGTCATCTGTCTGCTGCACTGCCTTCTAACCAAAGAAATCCTTGTAACTGTGATTTAATGATTCTGTTTACTTGCTTCACTGAAAAGCATGTATCAGTCAGCATAGCAACTGCCTAAGCAAATTCTGAGAACAAGAAGCCCTCTTCACTGCTATGGTTTTGGGAAATAGTGTTTGCACCCTCCTCAAGCTGTAAAGTAACCCATAAAGGGGCAATCAGAACAATTGGGAAAAACAAACTCCATTCTGACAGAGAACTGAGTGAACTGTCTTATTAAGTGCCATTCATAATAGGGTGAATATTCTTAAATTATTGGGGCATGTTATTAAAAATAGTTTATAGAGATTTTCATGGACTTACTTTCTTAGAACCACAGCAAGAGAAATATACTTCTAAGTGTGTTTCAGTGTGTCCGTTTCAAGGAGACAACTAAGCCCGTAAGTAGTTTTTCATGTATGAAATTGTAAATGCTATTTGAGTCTGGACTTCAGATTTAAAATCATATTTACACAAATATGAACTTAATTTAGAAACATTTAGAATATATTAATACTTGTGATGACAGCAAATATTACTGATCTGAGATCTCATAAACACAAACCTATCACACCCTTCCTTACTCATTTCAGTATCAGCCTCCCTAACACAATTATTTGTTTCATATTCTATTTGTATAACTTCCTACCTATTATTCAAACTATCCTACCTTCTTATAATAAGACTGTGCATTTTCAGTATATGGTATTGGGATGTTTTTCCCAAGAAAATACATAGAAGGCAGTGTAGTTGGAACAAACTATTGTACTGAGCGACCAACAGTACACAGAATAGATGATGGTACAAAAAATGTAGATCCAGTCCTGAAACCAAATGTGTGACAGGTCTGCATTTATAATGAGATCTGGATCAATATTGTTTGCTGTCATCACAGGTGTTTCTGGGCACCTGCATAGAGAATATAGAGACCCATGTCAGAGCAGGCAGAGTAGCATTAATACAAAGATTGCTGCTGACCCATTTTCTGTGCTGTCTCTAAATACGTGCACAATTATCAAAACACTAAAAACATACATGTTAACAATCTCCCATGAGAATCAGCTTTAGCCACAAGCAAAGAGGATGCTCTTCTGTATTTCTGACTTTTTAAAGCCTCAAGTTAACTTCTGGCTCTTTAATCTTGAGGCTAATCCTACTGCCACCTCTGCCTGCCACATAAAAGGTAGGAGTTTACTGACTTCTGGATACCTCCTCAGTCTCCAACAAAAATTTTGCAAGTGCCTTGCTTTTCTTTGTGATTAATATGTTGATATTAAAGTAATAAGGACTTTGCTATTCAACAAGGTCAACAGTATGTACATATAGTAACATGTACAATTAAACTAGATATGCAAAAATGTAGCTGGAAAGGCAAATGAGTAAGCTGGGAGCTATATTCCGTACTATGTCACACAAAACGTAGAGTTTTCAGTCTTACGGAAGTCTCCTGGCCCTGAAAAATAGGCTGAAACCAGTGTATGCAAAGATGCAAAGAATAGAACAAGTTCCTCTAAGGTAGGAGTACATGTAAATAGTAGAAGTGGCTGTGTCTTTACCCTTCTACTGAATTTTCATTTAAAACCCCTGAAGTTACATATGCACCACATAATCCTACGTTCTTTGATATAACAGGTTCACTTATGACATCAAAAAATCTCTCAGCTGTGACTCATACAAGGTTAAATAGCTGATTTGCATTCTAATCCTTTTCAAGAGAAAGTTTATAAAAATAATTTTTAATGACCTGCTATACTATTTCTGCAGACACTGCTAAAATAAATACATCCATATTAGCAGATGATAGAGATATATATTTCTACCGTGTTTCCTTTCCATACATCTTGCTGTGATCAGCAGTCTGTCCAGCACAATTCAAGAAGCTCAGATTTCTGTGCCGTTGTTGTTTTTTGCTGATCTTTGCCCTCTAGACTTGGTTTCTCATAAAGCCATATACATCTGCTGCTCAAGTTCAAGTCAGTGAATTTTGAATATCTTCACTGTGGTGATAGAGTAAAATAAGTGTATCCAAAGTTCTAGGTACTGGCCTTGCATTTACATATAGTACTCTGCTTTAAATAGTTGCTGTTATCCTTACCTAGTGTGGATGTTCCTGTTTCCATTCTGTGAGATCTCATAATACCAGCAATGTTCTGTCCTTTCTTTAAAACAGCAAAATACAACTTTAGCCTACAGACACACACACACAAATATTTGTCAATGTAAAAGAGCATGGCTCTGACGAAAATTTTGAATGGAAATATTTACAGAATCAGTGTTCTCAGAATTCTCCATTTATTTAGACCATGATGTTTATCTTTTTTAGAGACGAAGTTCTCCCTCTCTAAGGTGGTCTTTCTCATCTCAAGCACTCAGAAGAAAAACTGTATTGGCTAAAACACTCAGTCATCATTAAAAGTGTTTCATGAAGCAATAACTTGATTTGTGAGCACCACCAGGGACTAGATTGTGGAATTTTAGAGCAGGCAGAGAAGTAGTTTCTTGTCCCCAAAACTCATTTATTTATACTTCAGTCAGTGCTAGCTTTCCCCCTCTCCTTCTTCCTGCTCCGAGCTTCAGAGAGCAGCACATGAGGATGACCACAAATTCCGCTTCATCATCATCTGTGTATGCAGGGATATATAGGCAGATCTCTTCCTCTACTTGTCAGATTAGTCAGTGAAACTATCCTGGTGGATATGATGCACAAGGAGAAGGACTGTGTTGGCTCAGTTTAAGTTTCTTCCAGTCTGAATGAGAAGTGAAGAAACATTCTTCCTTTGGAGATTTCAAAACCAAAAGAAGACAGAATGACATCAGGCTTCCCTGATACCTATGATAAGGGCACTGTACAATAAGCCACCAGACAATAAAGAGAGCCTCAAATTTTAATTTTTTGAGAAAATGAAGGAAAAGGGATTTTCACAGATACAGCAGTACTGGCAGTAGTTGAAGTATTCAAATTTGTCCAGTTCTAGATTTGTCAAGTGTGCAAGCTAGACTAATGGCTAAGGTCACCACTGTTGTTTATAAAGAGGAAAAATTTAGCCAGATGCTATTGGCATTCATATTACATTCACCAGTGTTTTCAGAAATAAAATTAATTGCTGTTGCTAATAGTCCTATCCCATTTAGAAATAGCACAGAAATTAAATAAGATTGATTAGGCCAGTGTGTCCATGTCTGTACAAGGGACATGACCCTTGTCCAGACCCTGAAAACAGTTCATGTTTTCGCATGTGGTTCCCCAAATCACTTTCTAAATGGATGATGCTGATTACTGAAAAATGAGCCTAATGAGCCCTAACTTCCCAGCTCTTCTGTTAAATAGACACAAGGTTGCATCTTTTCTCCTTCAGAATTTTCCCAAATCACATGCAATTAGATGTCATCCAACACTCACATTCCTGTTCTCGCTAGCATTCTTGGATGTAGGCTGTTTGTATTTCATTATTTTCTGGGTTTAGTAGCCTCTAATACTTAAAAATTACCAATGTTACCTTTTCACTTTCTAGTCCCTCTGGGCCCCTACCTTCAGAAGCTATTCTTTTAAGCAAATATTTTTGTGTTGAATTGTCACTCTTAGTTTATCCATTGTCATAAATTTCTTACAGTTCTAATGACTTACTGTATCATGTCACGTTAGTTTCTCAAACTGAGGCAGATTTTATGAAACTAATAAATGGATATTCTTCTTTTCTAGTATTTTGCTTCCTCTGCAAAAACTCAGCTATCATTAGCTAATTTAATACCAAGGTCCTTAGGCTTCTCCTTTCTTCTCTCTCCAAAATGCTGATTGTTATTCTGTACCCACACACTTCTTGTTTGCAATTTTGGAATGCTTTCTGACTAGACACATCCCTTAGAGATCTCCCTAACAGCTAGGGATTTGTATTTGCCATTCAGTTTTCTTTAGAGGATGGCTTCTTCTTTTTCCAGGAATCTTTTTGATACTTTTTGGCTTTGAAAGATTAAGAGCTTTGCTAAGTTTTGACAGATTCCTTCCTTATTATTTCATATGCTGAATTTTGTTATTTCTATTTTCTTTAATAATAATTGAAATTAATTCCTCTGAGCTACAAATAAGAGCATGTCAAGCCAAATGTACTGTTTACCGAGGAAAAATATCCCAGACTTACAACAATTCATGTGATTATGGTTCATGCCTCATATATGTTTGATTTTACTTAAAAGTACGTAACAGACGTATCTAGTAACATGTTTATTGGACTGGAAAGACTTTCAGCTGTCCTTCCAAGGGCACATATCCAAATTCTGGAGAAGTTACTCCAATTAGTATCAGCTTAATTACAATGCTTCATGTCAGGCATTGGTCAGGGTGGGAAGTGGAGGCAGGGAGGGTAAAAAACCTACCACAGCCTAAAGGAGCCGTTCTTTATCTATTTCTTGTTTTGGGAAGGCCTTTTATAACACAAGTCTGTTTGAAAATATTGACTGTAATGCGAGGAATTAATGATCAGCCTACCTACCACCATCAACTTGAACATTAGGTAAAGAATTATTTTTAATAATCTACTTGGTTATTTTAATTTTTTTTTTAATAATATCCAGTCAAACAAGTCCCATTTGGAGATCAGTCTCTGCATTTTCCACTGAACTCTTTTGTATTCAGAACATTTTAAAATTGGCTACATCCTGTTAGAGACATTTAACACACCACACAGAGCATGTCCTCCCCATTTCAAGTCAGTAGGGCTTTGCACTTCTGTTTCCATTAGGACCAGTGTGCTCAGATCCACAGACACTGATGCTGGGGGAATTCTTGCCTGACAAAGATTACACAGTATAAAGATGCCACAAAGGCTGATTCCACAGTATAAGCGAGTGCTATGGTTTCTGTTCAGTACAAGACTCTACTTGGAGATCAACTTCCTTGAAGAGTAACTGGCTGAAAGACCAAAGATAACACTGGAGGTAATGGGGGATTCAGAACAAGCCCTTAAATGCCTGTCTGTGGATGCAGGCTATGCCACTGCTGACTCTAAAAGTGAGCTCTAAATCCAACTCAAAGCTATATGCAAGATCACCTTCACTGTGTCCCTTGAGACAACAACTTACGTTGTCACATGGCAGAATTGTTTGGTTTGAATTGTGTCGCTTGGAACAATACATACATTATAAAAATGCACGAGATATGAGCCTTACAGGATAAAATGTAAAATCTATCTCAAATGAACAGGCTGTGAAATTTGAGAGTTTGAGATGAAGGATGAAAGTAATAAGCTAAATAGTGGACACATTGTGAAAAATGTACTAGGTACTCTGAAAAATGGAAAGAATAGGCTTTGAAAGGGAAGATAACAAGAAATCCAAATGATACAATGTGAGGTTAAAATAAATCATTCTACTGGGAACAGCCTGGAAACACTGAAAATGGAAATATCTGAAAAAACTTGCTAATACCTGAAGTCTGTTTTGTCTTTCATAAAGGCACAGACCTATTAATAAAAATAAGTCTAACAGTATCCAAGTAGATTGGAACTGGCATGTATTTCATTTAAAAATACACTGCTGAGTGCCTGAAGAAAGCCCTATGGCTATACCTCCCTCTGCCCATCCATCACTTGTGAGTTAGAATGTTCCCATCCCTTTGACTGGGTAAGCAGGCCTGTGCTCATCAAGGATCACATGGACAGAAGATTATTATGGACAAGCACATCAGTGCAAGATGCCTATGAAGAAAATGAAGACAAAAAAGCAAATTATTTAATGTTTATATTTCCTAACACTGCCCTCAGTAGACAGGAAAGAAAACATAAGTAAAATCTTTCACAAATAGTTATTCTCATTTTTAAGCAAATGCAAGTTAAAAATTGTACTACTTTGCTATCAAGCAAAATCAATGATAAAGCAAAATGTTAGATGAATACTATAATTTTGAATACACATTTATAATTTGTACTTACATTTGTGTAGGATAACATTTTGTGTACTCACTTAAGAAATACCAGAATATTTATGGCTTATCAATCCAAAGTTGCTCAAATTTTAGCACTCAGATTTGTGAATTATTTATAAAATAGCTGTGCACTAGGAATTATTTATAGAAATGTTGCTGAAAATAGCACTCTTTATAGACTGATTCTAGTAAAGGAGAAAGCTAATTTTGTTGAATTGTTTAGATCAAATTGTCAGTTTAGCCTTATTATTGAGAATACAGTGCAGTCTATTTTTAACTACACAGTGGGGCTCTCAGCACTTCTGAGTGAGATAGAGCCTAACACATTGCACTGCTGCTGTTCTGGAGGCCTGCTCTGAATATGCAATTATGAATCAATTCAGTGTGTGAATTTGCTTTGAACTGTACTATCTTTTATTGTGTTTCTGGGAACTGCTAAGCCATCCTGTTCTGTTTCTGTCCAGTCTTTTGAGGATATCACACATTACTGCAGAAGAAATAAAAGAAAGTTTCCATATGAAAAAGAGTAAGCAGAGCAAACAACATGTTTTTATGGGATTCACATGGGATTTGTATAGTACCATCTCAAGACAATAGATTTCTTTATAGCTAGAAAGAGAATGTGTTGGAGTCTGAGGTACAATTAAAATGTTGCTTCACATTATTAATATATGATTACCTTTATCCTGTGTAACGGTGAGAGAATATGTTGTTACCTAGTGTTTAGTATTTATTGTACTCAATCTAGAAACAAAGTGCATTTATGTGATGTTGTCTCACACATGCATTTATATTCTCCATACGTTGTGAAACAGCATATGAATGTGTTACTTCCTTGTACACAAGTTATATTTTAATTACACTAAATCTACCCCTCACAGGCTAGATTTCACTACCAGTGTATTCAATCACAGTCAATAGAGGTCACTTCCAGTTCTGCCTTCCTTGCTGTCACTCCAGGGTTTTAGCAATTTAACTGTAGGTTCATATCTGTGACAAGAACACACATTCTTCCTACCACATGGAAAGTAACAGGATTTTAGAATTCCTCTTTTTTGCTAGGCTGAACTGAGCACATTAAAATATTATGACATCCTTAGGTTAAATTCCCTATCTAAATTAAAATCAGTATTATCATTATCAAAGAGAATTAAAGTCAAATTTGAAATACAATGAAATGGAAAATAATTTAGTCAGACTTGTTCCAGACTTAAATACTTTCTGTGAATTCAAATTTGGTTGACCAAGCTTGGATAACCTAAGATTAATCCTTATAAAGCAGTTTTGTGGAATCCCTCTGAGAGGCTCCCATGGGACTTAGGAGATGGCTGATTAAGTGCACTGCTGGGGCAGATTCCCCCTCCATGGAGTTTCCACAGTGTGCCTGTCAGGAAACTCTCACTGTGCTATTAGTCTGCTCTTTACTGACTGAACCCAAAAAGATGAAAGTGCAGTAGAATTATTTGCCAAGTGACACAAGTTGACCCCTTGTCCTTAATGAAAATAGCGTTCCAAAACCTTCAAGTTTTTCTAGCATGTAGAGTACAGCTCATTTCCAGATGAAGTGAGACATTCTTTCTCTCTTCATAAAATTGTAAAGAAATCTTTGGAAACTGTATAGGTCGTCTACTTCCACATTATGCCCTGGGAATACAATTCTCAATGATCATTAGATTGGTTTACTATTATATGAACACCACAAAGAAAGAATTGCTTCCCTCTTATAATCCCAAAGATGTTAAGTATTATTGTTGATAATAGAAAGTATTTACTATTCTTGTCACACTGCCTCATTTACAATGGCTTATTATCTTGGGAAGAGAATTGTTTTTGTATTCCTCCCTATTCTGAAATTGTCTATAGCTCCCTGTGGGAAGAACAAAAGAACAGGACTCATTTTTCCTCAGCAGTCACACAGCTGATCTCACAATATGATGCTGGTTCATAATGCTTCCAAGTGTTTGCCAAAATAAGAGAGAGGATGATGTTTGTTGTGTTTGACTTCAGATTATGAGATTTCAGGATTATATACTCTTGTACCAATGAGAGGAGAGAAAAGACTGGTCCAGAGCTCATTTTGGTTTTTAATGTTTCTTGTTCTGTCCATTCTTATTCCTTCCCTATTTACAAAAGGAATAATGTGGAAGAAAAAGTATTTGTAAAGGGACACAGGAGGGACCCTTCCTTTGTTCACTCTGACACTTACTTGGCATTTATTTTATCTCATTTTGGCAAAATTACTTTGCAGCTGTCTAGAAGTGATATTTAGTCTGTTATGAACTCTGCATGAATTATTTTTAGATTTGATTTTGGTGAGCCTCCTCTTAGTAAATTATTTCTAATTCATGGGAGTTGCATGAACCCAAGAGCTCCATTAACCTTCATTATGCCTTCTCCTCACTTCGTAGTCTGAGCTAACATAAAAGCACAAAGAAAAGATTTAAATGAAACAGCGTCTTTAAGAAGATTCCTAACTTCAGATTTTAGGAGGCACAGCTAAGAGGCACAGCTACCTTATCTATGCTAAGATTCCACTGTTGTTCTGTTTGACTGGTTTTAGTGGGCCAGGGCCTAATCAATAATTTCTGACGTTAGCCTCAGTTTCTTGTCAGCTCAGAAGAGCTCGTTTTTGTCACTCTGCTGCCCTCTAAAAACATTGGTCATTTTAATGATATTTTGGGGGATCCTATCCCCCCACTTTAATCTCAAATGAAAAGCAAAAAAGTCTCTTAGGTACTTCAGAATTTTTTCTCTTTCCCAGTTCACTCCCTCCACCCAGAAACAAATCTTTTGCTCTCTACCTTCATAAGAACATTCACAGAATCGCAGAAGATAAACTAGAAGCAGAAGCTTCAAAATGCCTTTAATCCATTCCTCCAAAAGAGAACAATTTAACATACTTGCATCATGAACTCTTAGCCCTGAATCACCCTAGAGATGCAGCCAAAATTTGAGTGATTTATGCTGACAGATGATGTCATAAGAGCATTTTCTCAAAAGTGAAATGAATACATTTGTCTCAAACTAAGACTTAGGCCATGCAGCTCTTCCCTTTTGCTCTAAAGTCTTCAAAATCAGTGAATGAAATCATCTGAGCATTACAGTTTTCACTTCTCCTAACTTGTAACTATGCATGGAGCTGGGTGATGGAATGTGCAGGTGTGATTGAACAGATCTAAATCCTGTGCTATAGAAAAGAAAGGAAAACAGTTGATCAAGTTAGTGCTTGATCAAATGTCACGAATTATATGTAGCCTGTAGTTCAAAAATGTTATTCTAAAGATATCTGGCATTCCTTATGTTTCCCTTTAGGCTTTATATCACATCCAGTTCATTAACTCCTTTGTTAGTGTTGTCTCAGTTACAAAAGATGATAACTTACATTGTGACCTTTAAAAACGTTGTCCAAAGAAGGGACTTTACCCTGGTTTCCCAAGAAAGTTTCTTAGAGCCCTTCTATTTCAACCAACAGGATGCTGCCTCCCTCTTTCAGCACTGTGCAAGGTCTAGGTTCAGAAAGTGGGGGTGTTGCTGTGCTCTGGAAATGCTCTTTAGTACAGCACAGGATGGACTTGCCTGGAAAGGTTTTCCTCAGTCTCCTGTTTCAGAAACCCACTCAAACACAGATATCTGTGAAGTCAATGATACTTGGTCATGTAAAATTGCAAGTAGCAATGTACTAATTGATGGAAAGTATGACACAGTTTTATAAAATCATATTATATTTTATAAAACTCTTTAAAAAGCTGCAGTACAGGTTCCTCAAATCTAAGTGTTCTTTTCAAAGAGTAACCAGTAATTTGCATATTACTTCAAGAGCAGAGGCAGAACCCATGTTCAAGTCTTTCATGCATATTCCTTTAGTTATAGGATATCCATGAATCTGTATCATAAGTAGGCAAAAATAAGTGCTGAAATAACAATCAGTAAGATTCCATAAGGTGAAATATGAGGTTTTCTCTCCTAATTCCAGGGATTAAATAATCAATTCATACAGAAAATTCTCTCCGGTTGTTGATTAGAAAAAAGGTGTTTCAATGAGCCATTCAGTTTTTTATTCATATTTACATTCCTTTGTGCTTCAGTAAAACTAAGTCAGTCCAGGGTAGTGTAATTCTTCCATACATGGAATAAAAACCATTAAAAAGCACCACTGTACACAAGATTTTTAGTGATATATGCATACTCCTTTACTATTGATAAGGAACTCAGGAGAGATGATAACAGTCCTTTTCACTTAAATTTGTATCTCAGTACTAGAGCCTGGCATTTCTGGTGCACTTTCCTAAAGATTACAGGTTTGCCTTTCAGGAGCCTCTGACATGTATCCAGTAAAAACACCAGAGAGGACTGGCATGGTCATAAATCACTTGCTACTGGTGCCTTGGCATTGCCAGGAGTCCCTGCTTATTGCAGCATAACCGAGAGCTGAGTGCAGCCTGTGATGCCAACAAATGCCTCAGAAGTCTAGGAAGACAGTGAGCAAGAGTCATGTAATCCAGGGACATCATCATGCTCAGACATCCCTTCTCAGCCACTGCAGGACAGCTGGAGAGTCCCAAAGCTTCCTAACACAAATCAGAAAGCTCCTGTTTCTTGATCTTTGTCAGCCTTCGCTCCTACACTTCCGTCCTGCTCTCTGTGAAAGAGCTCAGTTTTCAGCTGCAGTAGTTTTCTTTGGCAGACTGTAAGTGTAGGAGCACCATGGTGCTGTAGGAGCAGTATCCTAGACTGAGGAAAAGTCTTAAGAAAGGGTCACATAGAATAAGGAACAAAGAATATTATCTTGTTCAGATTAATCTCTTATTTTTATTTGTATTCTTCTTCCCTGCTTTCTTCTTTAATCTTATATTAGCATGTGAAGTATTTTTTTTCTTTTTTCCTCTCTTACAGTAGATTGCAGACAACTGTTTGCAAACCCAGAAGGCTTAAATTACAATATGAATACAGACTGTGAATTGCCTTAGATTCTTCATAATTACTGAAGACTGACTTCATGCAGCAATGTAACTGTCTGTATAGAATGCTGAAAGGCTTTTGTCCTGATGGTTACATTCAGAATACATAAAAGTGTACTGTGGTACAGCTACATTGCAGTTCTTATGCCTTTGGCATAAGTAACAGCGTTAAGTAATTTGGAAATATAATCAGTCCTTCAACATCTGATAAAACACGTTCTTGTTTAGGGGTGCTTTTCTTTTCCAAGATACTGATACTCCCAACTGTCAGCCCTTTCACTTTCTATTGCATTTTTAAAGGGTCTGTATTGTCGTATCAGCCACACTGTTTTCCTCAGATTGTCTTAGAGATAAATAATATTTGATTATTATCTCTAGAGGCATCTCATATTTAAAATTTGTAATTTTTCACATGCAGACTGTAGGGCCAGTTTTCTCTTTTTATTGTTTGTAAAGTTCCTTGAGAATTCTTTTATCTCATGGAGCGGCACTTACACTTTGTGCTCTGAAACAATGTTGTTTCCAATTCATTACGTAAGGAGAAATGAGGCATCTTGTGAAGTAAGCATTAGAATATGAAGTCAGAAAGTCTGCACTGCTAAGCCAGATTGGTCTTTGGGGAAATTGGATATTTCCACCCCACTAAAAAGCTATTATAATAACATTCTTTTGACTACCAAGCAAGCTGCACTAGAGACTTCATTTGCTCCCTGCTTAATGTATCTTACTTCTGATACCTCACTTTTGAGTCAAAGCGAGAAATGTAACCTTTTTTTCCAGTGGATCTCTTGCACCTGTTTCCCAACCTTCATTCTTATACTGGTTTGATTAGATTCTAGTATCCTTGCCAAGTCCAGTACAACATAAACTTGCAGCAATGCAGGAACAATAGCATCCAAATTAAACACTAATTCCTCCAAGACTGTAAGTGCAAAGAGAAAGAGTAATAACAATAAATGACATTGTATCCAGATAGGATTTGCATTATACATTCAACCTTGGCTTTGCAGCTTTATCTCTAGAGCACAGTGCTACTGAGGTAAAAGCTGAAGTCTCATATGCCTTGTAAACCAGGGCTTTTATCTCCTCCATTCTGCCTTCTTGCTCTGGTGTGTTACCTGATCTTGTTACATTTTGAAAGAAATATTTCCAAATCCAATGTGTTCTGTCTCTGAGACTGCTGATCAGCTCAAGGGATTTATAGCTGTGACATTTCCTGTACATCTGGGAATTCATAGGAGAAACGAAAGTTTTCAAGGAACAGTGCTTGAGATACTAATTTGTGTGTTCCTATCTGGTCTACCCGTAGTGCACAGTCCAAAATTTATTTATAGGTAATTCATTATACCCTCAAGGAACAATGAGAAAAGTCCAAACTAGGGAGGCTTATCATAGGATTTAGCAAAGCTAAGTCTACAGTCTGATATCTCAGTTACTTAATACAGGTACCCTCAAGCCCCAACTCCTAGCAAGGGAGAATGGAAAATCTGGAGCCAGAGTTCTTCTGCAAAGAGATCCATATCCGTGAATCTCATCTGAACTCAATTGTTCTAACCCCAGAAAGCAAACTGCAGCACGGAAAGCTAATACACATTAAGGGAGTGTTCTAGGTTCACATATGTATATGAGCCAGATAAAATTTTTAGGAGGTTGTATCATTTACTGAACCACTGAACCAACAGATAGAGAAAATGGTTTGCTAAGGGAAAAAATCAGCAATTTATATGTCTTTATAAGAAACCATAAGCAGGTGTCCTGAAGAATCAAAAATACACAAGAGCTGCAAACAGCTTCTGTATAGCTCAGACATGTAACTTAACAATAATAAACATGAAAGACTGCCAGCAGCAAAACATGAGGGTAAAATTAAGGATAAAACAAGATTGCTTGAATGTCACCATTTAGGTGTTTTTGTAGCCTGCTTTCCAAGCACTGGAGCATTCTCATAGACTGTGAGTATAAGTAACTTGTCAAACAACAAAATAAATGTATTTCAGGTCTCTATCAATTTTTCAAAAGAAATAAAGTGTCTAAGCTGATATTTATTCGAAACACTTCAAAAAAGAATTTGTTGCTTAGCCAAAAATATCCATTCTTCTTACTAATAAGCCATTGAATTTATGTGAAATGACTTGATTGACAAGTTTTGGAGGATCAAAAAGTCATTTACAACCTAAGGACTTGTCTTCTACCTATTAATAACTGATTAAAAGGAAGCTTCCCAAAACATTTCTTTTTATATCAGTCGTATGATAAATTCTCAATGATAAATTTAATATTTTAAATTCATCAGAATATTTTTAATTCATACTATGGATGAAAAATGGGCATGTCACAAACTTTATCTACTGAGTTTCCCTTTAACTCATGAACTTCTCTGTATCCTGAGTTCACTGTACAAATGTATCAAAAATCTCACAAGTCCAGAGCAGAGCTTAACAATGTGAGCAAATGAAATCTATCCAAACCATGAGGATTGTGATTGAGTTCTGGTGTAAATCATGCAAGTCATACTCAGCCTTTAAACTGATTTTGACTATAATGAGCAAAAACTGTCTGCAGAGTAACTGTCACGTAATTAAGTTGCTCCAGAGCTAAATCTTAGCACTTTATTTTAAAACTCCCCTTAAATCCTTCCGAGAAAATGTAGTATAAATTCAAGTTGGGTTTTGTTGAAGTGCCCTTCAGGAATGATTTGTACTATCTGTTGTGAAACAAAAAGATCTTTCAACAGGGATAATTTAGGAAAGTATTATTAACGTTCTTCAGGCTGAAGTTGTCATCCCTTGCATCAGATATAAGACCTGCAGAAGTCTGTTTCCTAAACAGTCCAAGTATATGAGAAGCTGCGTGTTAGTTTCTTGGGATTTATTTCTACTGAAAAAGCCAGTGCCTTTTAAATTGTCTGTTACTGCCTGTTCATTAGGCAAGTTTTCCTATTATTCCTGATGGTCCCCTGCCAAAATCCTGCATTAATGTGCCTGCGTGCCTTCCCCCTTGACCACAAGAGAGCTTACAAGAAGTAAGAACACAGACAGGAGGTGTTTCCCTGCAGCAGCCATATTTTCATGCTAGAGAAAGTATTTTCACCTTCTCTTTTCTTCATTATATGCTACATTAAAAAAAATAGTAACACACACAAAAATAACCCAAAAAAACACCAAAACCTAATTCTTGCAAATAGCCCTATGGCATTCCATCTGGCCCCAAAGAAGACAAAGCACTGGCTGAGGTAGATTCCATCTGGAATCACTTTTCTCCTTATTTGTGACAGATTGACTCTGTTGTATTCATAGGAAAAGGAATAAGCAATAATTCATTAGTGCAAAAGCAAAAAGTCAATAAAAAAGAAGTATGTGTGAAATGCAGTTTCTTCAGTTTCCCACTTTTGAGTTCCACAATATTATCTTCAGTGTGTTCCTATTTCTGTCAAACCATCTCTTCTTATATAGATTTTAAATAATTTTATTCTAGTTATAAATCTAAAATAGATTTTCAAAGCTAAAAATTATGAGCCTTAGTGCTTTTTTTATTGCTATTTAATTGCCTTAACACCACAAGTACTTTGACAAATTGGCAAAGATTTTTTTTTCCAGTTTCATGTTAGTAGCTTTTACTGTTATTGTTTAATGTCTTGGTGCTTTTTTAGAAGCAGGAGATGGGAATCTTGGCTAAGAATACAATAATGCTAGACAAAAACTCAGAACATAATTTTTGCTTGGTCAGGACAGAGGGCTATAAAATACAAATAAGAACTTTATAGTCTGAACTGTACAATGGCTTTGATTGAAAGTTCCTTTTCTTCATCTGTGGTCCTTGATATGAGTTTGTGCATGTTTTTAAAACTGTATTTTTGGATTGAAAACACTTTCAGGAGCTCCAGCACAAGCTGTGTGTCCAAAGTTATTTTTTGCCTTTGTACAAATAGCTCTACTTTCCGTAGCACTGCTAGACAAGCTGCAGAAACTAATTACAAGACTTAGTAGAACTATTTTATTAAATTCCTGTGTCATTTGCTAATAAGTTAGTTAAATCTCCCTGTAAAATTAATATCAAATCTTGAAGGTTATGTAAATGCCTTCATTAATCAAAATCTTGGCCCTTTTTGTTAATCAGATCTAAAAGCTTATATAAAACTTCACCAGCATTGCCCGTGAATTTTATTCTCACAGTCACATTGCTAAGCAGTCCTTTAAAGACTCACTGACATTGTAACTCTTAATTGGTGAATTTCCCCTCATTAAAGCTAGAAAGAAGGCCTGCACTGTGGACAGAAATCTTTTTCTCTGTATATGAAATCTTTGCTTCTGAGCTGTTCATTGATGCTCACTCCTCACATATTTCATATTTTTCTCCTGTGAGATAATAGTGGTGTTTTAATTTAGATATTGTGAACAGAGGGTTGTGACTACACATAGGGATTAAGTGCTGGAGATGATAAAAGAATAGCCTTAAAGTGCTGAAGAGGCATTTAAAAATATATAGATTATGAAGAGTGTCAGTAAACAGAAGGCTTCTGATGGGGTATTGCCTGAATCTTCATCATTTATACTCCACTGTTGTCAGCTCAGTAAATCCCACAAAACTGCAAAATTCCAGTCATGTCTAAATTGGGACTGACCTTGTTTCGTTTGGTCATAAACTGCAACTGTAAAAGACTGACTGTAATGTGACTTGATGTGCATTGCTATGGTATTTTTAGAATACATTTTCATCTTCATTTGGAAGATGAAAAGTGAAATTTTTGTGTGGGATAAGTCATTGATCAGTTTGATGTCAGAGCTGCTTACTGAGCTGTAAGAGCTTTGTTCTTTTCCACTATCACAGCCTGGAGTATCAGGCACTGTTCTGTACAGCTGCAAAACAACACAAAGCCCAGCCCTTTCTCACCAGCTCCTCAACTCTGCAATCCTGGTCTGTAGTAGCCGAAAAACCATCCAGCAGTAGTCCAAGACCACAACTTCCTAACTCAGAGAACAGGATTCAGTGCCTCTTTTAGAGACACAAAGAGGGGGTAAAGGATAACACATGACGGGGTGAAGAATCACAAGTATTGAAATTATTAACCTTTAAGTATCACCATGCCAATTACATACTTATATTGTGAATATAAGTTATAGTTGTTTAGATCATGTCTCCAGTTTTCATTTTCCGCAAGTTTGAAAAAATACCTACATTTATGTTAGTGTTTACTTTGGCTCAGGGTTTTCTAGTTTTACAAGAACTTTCAATGTACGCCATTCTCTTGTAATCAAAAGAATGTGGTCTCTTCTAACAGTTGCTAACTGCTGCCCATATGGATTTTTCTGAGCATTGTGCTGATACTAAAAGTCTACAGAGTGGTGTGGCAATCACCCCTGAGTCAAACCCCTGGTAGAAATGGAGGAAGGGAAGTCCAAATTCAAATCACTTCTTTCAAAGCAATGTAGAGATCTCTGGTTATCCATTACATTTGCTGAGCCCCTGGGATCCTGGAATATCATGAGCTGTATGAATGACAGTAGCCTTGTTTGTCTCTAAAAAAGAGGCAACTAAGAATATTATCCAGTTCAGGATTTTGTTAAGTCTCAACGAAGGATCTCAGCGTTCAAGCAGGCAGTGTGCACAAGGTGACAGAATGACCAGGCTGAGGATGGGCACACTACCATGACTGCCACTGTGCCCATGCATAAATACTAAATTTATTTTAAAAGGTGCTTTGAATTGTCTTTTAGGCATCTTTCTTTTGGTATATTCAAGCGACAAGGTAGGAGCAAAGAGGCAGTAATCTCTAATAGCTTACAACTAAGTATGTCTCAGGTTTTTCAGAGTTATTTTTTCCTCATCTCTTCCTGCAGCTTTTTCTTTCCTCCTAAGAGTTTTACAAAGTTGTTGTAAACTTATCACAGTTGGAGTAGCTTTTACAATCTTGCTTCTCACTCATATGAGAAATTGAGAAACCTCCATCATCCAAATCAAAACTTAGAAAATTGGCATTTTATCATTTCAGGGAAATGGTAGCCAAGATTAAACCACAAATTATTTAGGTTTTATTTATATAAGCCACTGTTACTGCCTGAGAGATAAAAACACTGATCTTCAGAAGATCTGGGACACATCTGGGGCTTTTTTTATATTTGGTGTTGGTCATTGCTGTGCATTACAGAAGTTCATTTCCCACAGTACTACCTTCAGACAATGGCACCAATTTAATAAATTTCCCTTATTGCTCACAGGGGGCTGGGAACAGAACTTTGGACCTTCAAATTTGACACTCAAATTCCTCATCCATGAGAAGCTGCAGTTGCTAATAACATCCTGGCCCTCAGCTGCACTATGGAGGGCAGCACCCATTCCTTACAAGGATGGATTTAACTCAACACCTCAGGGTCACACACCAATTTAAATTATTTCAGTAAAAAACGAGGAAAAATAGGGTAAAGGGGAAGATTAACAGAAATGAACAATTGAATCCCTTCAAGTGAAATATTATTTAAAACTTTTATTTCTGTTCTGTAAAACACAAATAGGAAACTAAAAAGGCAGCAAGAAACCAGTATGTCATAATTTCAGTAAAGTTTATGGTATATTCTCTATTGTTTTTCTTCAAGTAATACAATTTTGATTCTGTCCCAAATAAACACCTTCAGTTCTTTCAGCATTATTCAGTTCAGAAACTTCCAGGATTACAGCCTTAGAAAATAGCAAATGTTCGCTCTCTATGTAAACATAAAAGTATTTTACAGCATCTGGGATCATGCTTTGTGGCATATCCTTACATTGTTTTACCCACTACTGACATGCAACATGTTTTACTGAGCTGAAACACAGCACCTAGCTCATTGTATTCAAAGCACTACACAGCATTTAGAACAGGTTAAGTATCCAACTGAAACTGCAAGAAGTATTTTGCCAGGCAGAGCATAGCTAACTACTGGAATTTGGCCACAGCTTTTGGATTAACACCTCTGTCTAGCAGGCAAGATTGCCCAAGACTGAATTTTCTCAGTATTCACTTACACTACTTGTAAGCTTTCATCCCTGTTTAAAAGTAAACTAGGCCTTCCAAGGTGGTGTAAGAAGCAGGATGCATTAAAAATTTATTTGTTTGCAATGAGACACATTCACAAAATCTTGTTATTTTAAGATGTTGCAGGAAACATGTGGTGCTTTCTGAAGAGAAATGTAATTTTCTTTCTTGGACTTTCTGCCTACAAAAAAAGACCTTTATATCTCAGGAAGGAAATGTTGTTAATGCCACCATTGTTAGAAAATCCAAACAGGAAGATGCTACAGCCTTCAAATGTCATTCTCAGTGCCATGCTGGTTAAACTTATAAACTCTTAGTTGGTACTGTAGTCTGTGGGTTGCCAGACCACTGGGAGTAAGCTCAGCTTTAAACTTCTGAAGAATTTTTCCCCTTTTCATCTCTCCAGAGAATATGACAGGGATATGTTAGAAAAGGGTATCAGCATGATGTGACAGTCTAAGACACTTGCCAAAAGAATGTGTGGAAACATGGTGGGATGAAGGGCAAGTCAGCAGGATAACACTCCCCACCTTACTTTTTATTAGTCAGTCTTGACAATTATCTGCATTAGGAAATATAGGAGAATATAGCCAAGTGTTTCTGTAATGCAGAGCTGTAAATTTACAAAGAACAAAGACTTGCTTGTCAGAATGCAGCAGAAATCAAACAGTAGATGATTCCTTTGCTCTCAGTTCCAAAGACAGCACTTGGCCAAATGCAAATACAGCCATGCTGCTAAATAAAAAGGAGATGAGCTGATTTCTAGGCTCTGAAGGACAGCTCCTTTCCATACAGCAAAACTACTCTTTCCCTCTTGAAATGCTGCATCCATGTCCAAACCATCTAACTGAATCATGCTCAGGGACAAAAAGAAAAGGTAATTTTCCTGTGGTTTGCTATGGGCCAGCATTTAACCCCATACCCCCACTCTGTTGTATTTATAAGTGCAGACATACCCCACTAAGTCTTTTCCCAAAGACAAAATTCCCCTTTGACAGGAAATTTTGTTTTGCAAACCCTTTCCACTTTCTTCATTTCTGTCTTCTTCTCACTTGCAAAGATTCAAGGGGATTTTAAAAAGGCACTGAAGAAATTTACCTGTATCTATTAAATGTGTGACAGTCCACAGGCAAGCTCCAGTTCAGGAGTATGTAAGTGCTGGCTGCAAGGCTGTAAGCCAGCTGTACTGCCCATTCTCACAGTCTAAATGCACTTTGGCTCTAAGTAGCTTAGGTCTCTGTTTTTGAACGTCTAGTTGCAGTCAGAGCCAGCTGAAACCACTTATTTTATTAAATTACTACAGAATTTACTGATTTTCATGGCTCAAGCTCTCTCCAGGATTATATATGATTTAACTTCATGTGGAGTTTCAGTTTCATCTCCTTTAATTTCTTAAAATTTACTCTCAGTGAAAGCCAGCTCATATACCCCACCCAGCCTCAACACAATAATGCGTATTTTGAGGATGGAAAACCAAAATTATACAATAAGAGTGAGAATTACTCCAGGAGGAATTCTGTATAAATTCGTATATCCAATCCATACAGTTTTCAAAGGAAATCAAAATAGCAACAAATTCCAGACCCAGAACCATCCAACATAGCATCCTGCCATTCTGTGGATGCTCAGAGCAAGATAGGGGATCCCAGAATCCTCTAAAAACATGCAGATTTCCAGCCTCTGTTAAAGGAAAAAGGATTGTCTCCACAATCTTTAGTCTTTATCTACTAAATAGATGTCTCCATATATTTCAGAAAATAACCTCTTTCTTCCATTAGATCCATCATCATATCACACATGAGGGAAAAGCTTATGAGGTTTTTTTGAGTACCTGATATAAATGTTATTGAAAATTAAAATGGCAGGAAATCAACAGAAGAAGCTTTTCTTTTCATTTCACTTAGTCCTTCTCCACCCATTTGTTTTTCCCAGCTGTTTCAATTAACTGCAGACTTTCCTAAGGCAGACTGCCCATCCTGCTTCCTGTTTCAGTCAATTCTCATAATGAACTAATTCTTCTGTAGTGGAGACACTACTTTGTTATTCTGTACACTAGAGATTTGCTAACAGCAGAACACAAGAGAATAGGTGTGAAAAAAACATGTTCTTTAATGTCTTCATTCAAAAGAAGCTCCCTGAAGCCTGAAAAATGAACAAGCAGATAGCTAAGACCACTTCAGAAAGGTCACTTCAAGAGCATTGTACAGAAGCATGTAATGGACAACAGACTAAAAATCCCTTGCTCAGCACTTCTCTAAGTGGAGACGCCTGACTGCAGAATGTCAGTGTATATGCACTGATGAGCTGTGAAAAGAGATTTTCTGCAAAGGGCACATACCTTTGAAACTGCCCTTAAAAAAGCCTGGATCTTGCTACTCACAAGTAGCACTGCAAAGCCACAGGGTTGTGTTGAACAAAACCAGAGTAAGATGAAGAAGGCACAGTTCTCTAAATGCAGAGAACTGCAGTTGAACTAAGAGGACAAGTCTGTGCTTTCTCAGTCCATCTGCAGCTCTATGAATGTTAATTGCCATTCCAGTTCTGAGAACTTTGCTCTGTGCATGCATTAACCTAATGTGAATAAATAATCATGTTCAGGAAAATGATTAATGAACTATCATTTTCAAAACCAATGTACTGCTGAGCGCAATATATCACATGAAGAAAAAGAACTAAATACTCTATAGAACAACAGTGCAATGAGGGAAGCTTTGGCTTTTCTTCTAGAGCTTACTTTCTAAACCTAACCTGTCAAAGTACGAACTTACTGAGATTTAAGATTCCTGCTTTTGCTCTGCTTCAGAGGAATCCAGTTCAACCAGCTGAGCCATGAATATGCAATCACTTCTACATAAAATGCAAGGTTTTGGGTGTTTGCATGATAGCATTTACCCATGAATACAATTTTGAATGGTCAGAATTAGTTAAGGTAGCATTCTTTTTTACATATATTAAATACACTGACATCAGGGTTAAGTGACTACTGCTGAACTTCACCATTTCCTCTTTCTTACAATCAATATTTTCCTCTGGAGATAATCAGTTTTTGGGGTGGGTGGCTGGGTATATTTTCACGTGTTGCTGGCTCAGGACATTTGCTCTGTTGCTATTCCTACCACTGATGTTAATTACTTTTACAGTATGGAGATCCTGCTACCTCAGTTGTAATAAGATAATGTTAGGATGTATTCTCATTTCCAGTAGGCTTAATCCGTATTAAAATGTAACCGGATCTCAAAGTGAAAGTAAATATCAGAGAATAGAAGAGCCTTCAGACTATTTATTAAATAATGGTCCTAAATAATACCTTTAATAACCCTAGTAATTTGTAATATAGTAATTGAATATTACAGGACTAGCATACAATAACAACATTGAAATTGCTACAGATTGACTTTCATGAAAGATGAAAATATGGCGTCTGAAGTTATTCTGTATAGATGCTTCCTCTTTTACTGACTTTAGAAGAAGTTAGCTAAAAGAGGAAGTATGATTACCAGCAGAAATTTAGGATAATAAAGAATATTGTTCAGATTTTAGAATTGCTGTTCCATTCTAGCTTTTGTTCAGAGCAGTTAATCATAAACTAGAAATGTGAAATTGCTGCTTTAAAAAAAAAAAAGAAAAAAAAACAGAAAATACAGAGCTGAAATGAAACACAGATCATAAAGTTTTGTTTCTCCTTCCTAACAATATGAGAATAACTCTTCAGTTATTCTGTGGCTTCAGGTATGATTTTTGTATGTGTGACCTCAGATGTGGTAGAAAAATTTTCTACTCTTTGCTTGCCATTTTTTAATTTATCCAATTATTTATGGTAAAATACAGCCAAAATTATTTTAACATTTTATTTCCTTAACAATAAGGGGATTTGAACATTTACACAGTTCTGGCAAAAACACAAACAAAATATAGTTTCATTGAGTATTTCCACTGTTCAGGAAGGAAACGTTTTTAAGACTGTGTTCCCATGCACATCTTCTCTAGCAATAGTGATCTGAAGCAATACTTGACAAATGGGTGCACAAAATGGGAAATACCAGGTACATGGAATATTGCCAGTTCCACAGAGCACATGTGTGTAAGCACACCCGGAGCTGGCGTTAAAATTGCAGCAGCCCAGGATGCAGCTGCCCCAGATGTTTGCATCTGGGTGTTTGCAGCCCCAGAAGAAAGGGTTTTCAGCTTCCCGGGGTGAGCCTGACTCCTGCAGCCCCTGGGCTCCCAGACCCTTGTACAAGCTGCCTCATTGCTGCCCTGCAGCACAAAGGGGCTTTACAGCTCCTGTGCAGCTACAGCAGATCTGACTTCAGCTCCAGGGGGATGCCAGTGCTCTGGAAATGGTGAATTATATAACCAGCCAAGAGGACTGGAGGATCACCTCCTGCTGAGTTCTGTAAAGATGCATCCAGCAGCAGTTCTGGAAATAACATGGCAGCAAGCTTTCTCTTTCACGGTTAAACCAGTTGGAAGAAAACAAAGTGCTAAACTGCATTAATGAATATTCTGTCACAAGAACCAAGGAGCATGTCATCTGTTAGGAATAACCAAAATAACAGCATTCCTTCCAGGAGCTGACAATAACCTGGATGAAGGATAATCAGCAGTAATTTTTAATCTGGGCATCAGAAAAATCTTTTATTGCTTTTTGAATGTATTTTGTCCAATGTTAAAGTTCAGGAGGAGACCAATTACGTTTTTCTGTGGAACAACAAATGTTGAAGAGAAGAAAATCAAAACTGTCAAAAGCTGCAATTCGGTGTGGTAAAGCAAAATTCTATCATTACATTCAGGAATTGTCTTGGAACTGAGGGAATTAGTGTGTTATTAAACTTCTGAAAGAGGACAGGAATAAAAAAATGGTAATAAAACTGATGAATTAGAATCTTTTTTCGTATTAGGTCTACATAGGATGCTGAGACACTTCAGAAGAATCTAGTGAAAATTATCCAGCATTATCAAAAGTTACTTAATCCATATTGGAAGTAATCAATGGAGGTTCTTGAGAAATTGACAAATTGCCAATGAAATGTGACAGTTCAGTAAAAAGCCTCACTTTTGATGTCAGTCTGGACAGTTCAGTTTGCACATCTGTTCAGGGGACAGCTTTGAGCCCTTCTCCATAGAAACACTGACTCAGGGACAGGGTCAAGTGCCTCTACCCACCAAGCCTCTCATCAGGCTCAGGTAAAAGCCTGACCCACCTCTCAGTCCCAAAATCACCATATCAAGAATGGACCACAGGGACTGTGTCTACAGAGAAATGTACATAATGACACCATCAGGTAATGCAAGCTTATATGAGCTTTATCTCCTGAAATACAGAAAATACTCTGAGTAAAACAGCTGTGATCACATAGCATTTCTCAAATTTGCAATCTATCACAACTTCTAGCAACAACATTTTTCACAAAAGACATCATTCAATTGTGGAATTCCATGCAGGTCAATGCTGTGCCTCCTGAAAGTACAGATGACTTTAAAAATTACTTGATAAATTCAGAAGAAAGCATCATGAACACAAAGTTGCAACTTCTGGCCCAGTAAGTATCAGTTTGCTGGAAGGTTCCAGCAAGGAATTTATTGCTGTACCTCTGCTCTGTTCTTACACTCCTCTTGTAAGCACCACAGCTGACCATTATAGTCAGAGGAGCTAAATGGATCGGGGAGACTGGTTCAGTGCAGCTTTTTTTTTTTTCACTGGGATACTTTTCTTGTAAATCAGCAAAAAAATCATGTTTTCCAGTTCAGACATCAGCAACTATCTATTAACTATCAGTTAATAGTTTCAAAGCAATTCTAGCTCTCTGCTGAAAATAGCCCTTATATGTCGATTTGTTTCAGGACTTTTGGAAAATGTATGTGAAGTAAGTCAAAAAGCAGGCAAACCAGCATGTGCAGTCAGTATGCTACAGGTAAATAAAATTAAAATATATTTAGTTACTTATTTTTGTATTTAGGTCTTTTACTGCAATATTTATATATACAGGGAAACTAGCAAAATTTTACTTTCCTGTGCAGAAGCTTTACATAAGCAAACTCATCCTTTCACTGTATTCAGATATCTCTTCAATGAATTAATTTTTTGAGTATTTTAAATATTTCACAGCTCACCTTACTTTGTAGCTACCACAAGATACTTAATACCTGGATACACAGATTTTCTATTTTATGTTGCTGGGTGACTCGTCTAAGTTTATACAATAGCTCTTAATGGGTTTTTCAATTTCTTTTTAAAAAAATAAGTGTACATGTATCTTCCTTAAACTGCAGAGATTTATGGAAATCCTTCTGAATGGATATTGAAAGAGAAATGTCTAGCCTGAATTGGTGTAAAAACTGAGAATCTGAAAAACTTTGCAGGATTACAGTAGCTTTAATAAATACATCCATGATGACACACACCTATAAATATACATCCCTTTGGTTTCATTGCATGCAGGGTTCCTTCATAAAACTGCCAAAAGTCCTTAAGAAAAAGTAATTTGCTTTTATGAAGCAAATTCAGAAACTAAGTCCATAACTGCCCTGGGGAAAATGCACTAGCCTGTCTCTCAGCAAACTTTATGCAAGTTTTCTCTTAAATAATTGCCATTAGAAGTCCTCACTCAGCACTTCTTCTACAAATAATTCTTAAAAAGTAAAACTGCCCCTATGGCACAATGATTTCTAGACTGTTTTTTCTGCTTTTCTTTCCCACCCTACACTCAATATATAAGTAAGATAAATTGCTCCAGAACCTGCAGCTCATTCTACAGCACTAGGGAGCAGTAGATTTAACAGCAAAGCCAAAAGAAGTCTCAAAATGTGTGATCCCCAGTTTATCTTCTGTTCACATCCAAGCACCAATGAAGACATAGTGAGTTTTCCAACCCTGGAAGTGATGCAGTAACTCTTGGTACAAAAACTTGTGAACTAACAAGAACACTGAAAAATGTGACTCATCACAGCCTCAGTGTTCTTTTATGAACAATAAAGATCTTAATAACAAGCTGTGCAAATAATAAAGTCACTGCTGTTTGTCATTTATGAGCGATCAGCAAATCACGGCAGGTCCAGAAAGGTCTCTGGTGCTTTGATGAGCAGGCTGACACTTCTGCCCCCTCCCCATGGACAAGCACAGAACCATATTTACAAACAGACTTGAGCATATTTCTGCCAAAGCACTGATGAGAAGTGGGGGGGTTATTTGTGCTCAGCTCTTGCATTTCAGACAGGAACACACTGCTCTGCCTGGACTGAACTAATTAAGGGCTAATTGACTGTCTAGCACCTATAAAGAGATAATTCACCCACACCATCTCCCACTGGAAACTGCAATGACTATTAGCATAGAAAGGATTGTTTATTTAGTAGTCAGCATAAGACAGTCATAAGTATTTGTTAGTAAGAGCAGAAAGAGGGCAAATGAGGATAGGAATGTTTTTAATGGATGATTAAATCTGGGTAGCTTGATCTCCTTTCATGCTGTGGATGTTGTGTGCTGCAGTCACGCCTCTCACTGCCAGCCTGCACTGGGATGATAATCACTCACTATGAAAACTCATTAGCTCCACAGCAATGAGTCCTCCACTGCTGAAGCTTGGTGCTGTTCTTAGTACCATGGCAATGATTTCTAACTGGATGTCCCAAACTCTCCCTTCTCTGGTAGGACTAAATACCACCAGAATAACCACTGCAGATACTCTAGTAAGTAGCTGTTATGTGTTGCAAGCTATCTTAATGCTGAATTAATATGTAAGTGCCAGCAAAAGCATTAGTTTGTTGCCTCTTTGTAAATCTCTTTTTTAGCTACTAATCTTCCTATCATCTCTTAATGCATGCTTCTTTTTGGGCATCATAAAACTGCACACTGGTGAGCATGTTGTGGTCTTACTATGAAAGGGGAGGTTTCAAAATAGTATCCTTAAATATGTAAGAACAACTGCTTTCATCTAGAGCATGAAATGCTAAAAAGAGCACAGCAATGTCTTTTTGTTTGTTTAGACTGTTCTTCCTATCTTTACTGCTCCAGAAAAATGCATTGTGGTGTTTAGAAAAATTGTATCTGGCAGTAGCTTTCTTTTTGAAAATTGGATAATGTTACCTAGTAACTATTCACTAGAATATGCAAAGGGTCTGATTCCTTCCTATTTGTCTTTATTGGAATACAGTTAAACAAATAAATAGCTGTTAGAAACAAAGTAAAATTGTTGCTAGGAGGTTAGATACCAGAATTTTTAAAAGGCTGATAATGGGAATAATACAAATGACAGAAATATCACTTTGTATCATTGATGCTCGTATACAGCAGCCTCAGTTTATAAAAACCTACAAGAAAGCTGTGAATAGCTATGAGCTCAAGAGAAGCTTAAAAAGTCAAGTAACTTTAATTGGATGGGAGAACACAATTCTGGTATTCATAAATTAAATTAGAACATCATTTTCCTAAATGCTTGGTAAAACACGCTTGTCTAGGTATCTTTTTGTGTAACTGCAATCAGATGTTTACATAATAGTAGGTTATGTAAAATATAAATTTAACTATTTGTATAGTAGTTCACAATTCTCAAAACTCAGAATTTTGTAACTAAAAATTATACATTTACTAACCAACATGTAATAATTGAATATATGCATGCAGGAAAAATACTACTGCAGAAAATCACTGTATTTAGTCTGTAAATATTACTACTTCAAAACTAATTAAGTTGTAAAAAAAATTCAGTTATTTTTCAGAGCAGCAAGATGAGAATACAAAGAAAAGCTCTATTTTATTTTCCTTAAATGTTATTTTGTCTCACTGAGTTACAGTATATATTGCTAGTTCTTATGGCTGTATATTATAAGTAGAAGTTCCCTATCACATTTACATCCAAGTTTAAGGTTGCAACTGAGTAACTATAAGATGCACACTAGTTGTTATGAGATATCTATATATATAGATTAGATATAGATATAGACACACACACAAATACATCTGTGTTTATACTGATATGTTCAGATTCCAAGTAGTACAAAACTGTCATGCTCCCCCCTTGGCTACAACAGGGCACTGCTGATAGAAATACCTCCTAAATATTATTTCAAGAATGCTCTTTTCACTCACTGAATTAAGCTATATGCATATTTTTTGTTTTGATAAGGGTAGCAAGAGTACTAGTAGAGCTGGGAAAGTGATCATAAATTCTTGATTATCTGAGCTTGACAACATCTGGCAAATAAAGAAAACACAAATTTCAATCATATTCCTAATTCTCTTTGCACAAAACCAAGCACCACAAATCTGGTACCTCTCTTAAAACTTTAGATGTTGGTTGAAAGACTTGATGCCCCAAGTGCACATTAATACCAGGGTCATTACTCACTGATTTTTGGCTGCCATCCAGAGTTCCCACTGGCAGCTTCTCCAGTGAACTCTGCAGCATGAGCACTTCTCCAGAATTTCTCTCCTAGCACATACACAGCTCATAAATTGTGTATATTGTACAGTGTGAAAAAAAAACAAAAAGAACAAAACCTCCCAATTTCCTCCCTTCAGCTGGAAGAATTGTACAATGATGTGGCGTCAGGTAAAGGGCCTCCTCTTCTGAGCTCTGTTTCAGTACCAGGGTTGAAATTGCAAGACAAACCAGAAAATACTGTTTATGTTTAAGCAAACATCCTAAGTAAGGTACTGTCATTTGACCTGACACTACAGTAACAACAGAGGTAGCTGTGACAGTTTTATCAGAATATATAAAAGTGCAAGTAAAAAAATAAATCTTTCAGAAGTGAAAAAATCTTTAATACAGCAGCCTGCTATGGCAGTGGTTAATATTGGGCTTTATAGGGACTCCTGTTTTCCCCAGATTTTCAAGAACTAGCAAAACTTGTTATTGTTGTTTTCCACTTGTTACTTCTTTTCTTACTTGTTTACTAAGGCCTGTCAGCAGTAAGCCTGCATTTGAAAATTTGATGCAGTAGCTTCTGTAAGGTTTTGATGACTTCTAGCTCTTTTTCTGTACAGCAGCTTCTGCTTGAAGTACAGATTAAATGTCAAACTAAAACAGTAACAGAAAAATAAAGCAAAGTGCACCTTTGCAGACATGCATGTTTTTCTCTGCCATCACTCACATGACCCATCCTAATTAATGAAGGAAGCCTAAAATTCCAAATAGAGGGAATCACAGAAAAACTAATAGAACTGTAGCCTAAATTTTGGTACTATGTGGGTGCTTATTTTTTTTATTCACAGGCAGTCAATAACCATGCTCTTGGTTAACCAGTGTCTCACTGTGAGAAATATTTTCCCAAACAGAAGTTAACTTTTTAAATCCGGTGTATTTTAGACACCATAAAAGAATACCTGCTAAGTTAATCATTAAAGTGGTTTTTGTTTCCTTAGATAAAGCCAAGAGAGACACTTTCAACCTCTCTGGCATAAATAAGTACCTTTGATAATTCAGACAGGATTATACACCTTTACTATGGACTGCATGATCCTGGTGTCTCGTACATTGTCCACTGTAGAAAACTTACTTGAATCCAGTGAAAACAGTTGCCCCCAGTCTAAATGTAGCAGGCATAAGGCTCAAATAGAATAATTTTTCATGAACTTACATTAATTACTAAAGGAATTATAATCAGAAGCTCTGAGTTCCTGAACATTTTCCTGAACTTCCACAAAAAATTTAGTTTCCTTGCTGTTGCATGACCACACTGTTTGGCCATAAGTTCTACAAACATGGAAACTACTGGGATAAATAGAGCTTACACTTTTCAAGGATTACAGCCTCTTAAACCCTTTTCAAGGGTTTAGGCCTGTTAAAGCTTGCAATTTTAGTAGCTTCTCAAAACCAATTTAAATTGTCTCTGCACATGTAATTTTATTTAGTTTTTATTGTTCTCCATGTCTTAAGCTAAATTCCCTTTGCCTTAAAAATTATTGTGCAGAGAATGCCATAGGAGCAGTATAATTTAGCACTGAGCATTGGTAGTGGCTTTCTGGCAAAACCTAAGGCAAGATTATCTTTTTACAGGAGAGAGAGATTGGGCAAGGTTGGAAGGGAGCACAGTGGGTCCTCTGACCCAACCTCCCTGCTCAGAGTGATCCCAGAGCACATGGCACAGGATTGTGTCAGAACATTCTGGAATATCTCCAGTCAGGGAGACTCCACAGACTCTGGTCAGTCTGTTGCAGTGCATGGTCAGCTGTACAGTAGCGAAGTTCTTCCTCATGTTCAGGTGGAGCTCCCTGTACATCAGTTCCTCCCATTGCCTCTTGTCCTGTTGCTCAGCACCCCTGAGCAGAGCCTGCTCCATCCTCTGACACCTCCCTGCAGGTACTGATGCACACTGATGAGGTCCCCTCTCAGTCATCTCTCCTCAAAGCTCAACAGGCAAACCTCCCTCATCCCTTCAAGTCATCTACATTATAGCACTTTGTTTTTCCTTGCAAAACATGGTAATAACACAATTTTGATTTTTCTGTTAACTCTGCAGTAGAAGGTCACTGCCATCTTCAATGATTTCTTCAGAGGAGTCACTTGTGAAAAGCCTCTTTTCTTACCTCAGTTCACAGAGATACTGGCATCTCTTCAGAGATGAGGAACTCTGCAACTCCTGCACTAAGCTGCCAGGAAAGCATCAATATCAAAGCTTCCTAGTTGAAATAATCACTTTCTCTGCTGGCACTGAGTACAATTTAAAAATATAAATAGCAACTGATTCCAACTGTCTCCAGACCAAAATTACTTCAATGATATCCATTAGCATCTGTACTATGAAATTCATCACTCAATACAATATTAGGAACAACCCAGTACAATATTAGGAAAGAATAAAGCACAATATCAACTTTAAATTACAGTTTAAAAAGAAAGATCAAAAACTGCTTCTTGTATATATTAAGTTCAATCACCTGAATGCTTTCAGTCATCTCATATTGTTTTCTGTGATTCCTACGCTATTTCTGTACATCCCATTAAAGAGATACCAAATACCACACAAACATTAAATGCAATTCAATGTTACTCTGCTCTGCAAACAAATGTGATTTTTTTTTTCTCTTTTTTATTCTTTTTTCCTTTCTTTCTCGGTCATGGTTGCTATAAAAAATAACAGGTTAGGAATTTCCATATTTCTGCTGTCCCAGTGAAGGACATGCGGTGCCTTAATCACCCTGTGGCTTGCTGGCCACGAGCCCCATTCCCCTGGCCTAACCAGACACTTCTCCGTCCTGCCCTGAGCAAGCCCATGTTCCCTTGGCTAAGTGCAGTGGAAGCCCGTGGAGAGCAGTTCCTGTGAGGTGCAGCTTCAAGAGCAAACCTGTCCCCCACATCCAAACTGCTGCTGAGCCAATTCCCACCTGTGAGTCACACACTGCACTCTCCCCAGGCTCATATGTTTGTTCTTTCCAGTCTTTGTTGTTTCCATTAGTCTAAAGTAAAAGTCATCCAGGCTGAAAGGATGTGTTTGTTCTCTGCTGATGAAAAGCTGTAATGTCCCTTTGCAAAGAATTAAATCACCTGTTTTGTGCTGAATCACAAGCAGAATACTGTTCTCATCCACCCTGGAAACTGTGTGTGCTAAACTCTTCTAAAGAACTATTACAAAAATGTGAGATATGGCAAAACTGGGAAACTACCAAACTAATTAGTTAAGAGTAATAATTGTTGACTACTAAGACCCTCATTGTGGACATGTACTGCAAGAATAAAAATATGATGCTGCAGTGTTATTTTCAAACAATAAAACATCAAACCAGTTCCTTTGATTGTTATTATTTTGTTGTTACAGACTCAGATTAGCCCCAAGGAAGGATGGCAAGTTTATAGTTCAGCCCAGGATCCTGATGGCCGTTGCATTTGCACTGTTGTTGCACCTGAACAAAACCTATGTTCCAGAGATGCCAAAAGCAGGCAGCTCAGACAACTGCTAGAGAAGGTAAGTCTTCCAAAAAAGTTCCTCCTCTTGGTCATTAAACTTCCCATGGAAATCTACTGCTTCCCCCTCTCAGTTAATACATAATGAACTCATGAAGAGTTACCTGATAAAAATTGTTCTTTAGGGTATATCCCCTACCTGTGTTCTCATCTCTGATTGTTATTTATCTGTTTTCCTTACATCACACCTTTCCCAACCCAAGTTACATTTTCTCTCTTAGTCACTCCTCCCAAATTCTTTCTTGCATACAACAGGTCAGATTTTGCTGTGTAAAACCGGTTACAAATCCCACCTCAAACTAGCTCAGTGCTGTGGGATTTAAACTACAGCTTGTGCTTCCATCATCTGAGACTGCTGAAGGTCATTTCTCATCTCTTACCAAAAAATAATGAGAGAGACACCACAGCATCTTGAAAGCAAACTGTGCAGAGCATAAACAGTTCTAATTTTTTCATTGTTTCTCTTCTTCGAGTTTATTTATTCATTTTCTGGTACTGCAAATTTTCCGCAACAGCCCAATTCTTAATTCCAGTGTTATCCACTATTGCATATATGGTGAAACCAATGAACTCTTGCTTTGCATCAACAGCAAAGATGTTGCAACTATGAAAACACGAACATCTGCATTCCCTGTATAAGTAACCAAGGTTACTTATACAAGGTTACTGTATCACAGCCAGTGGTGCAGAACCTGAGGCCTGAGTGTTTGAACAGCAGAAAAATCAACATAAAATGTAGACTTTAAAATACATTTTTAGCACACAATTTTTAGTATTTTTCTAGCTATAGAAAAATCATTCCAGTGTTAATATGGTGCCAGATCCCCACAGATTTTTGCTCCCTGTAGTGCATGAACTGCAGAAGGGACTAAGTTGCAAGTTGACAGAGCCCATAACATGAGATGCATGGAGAGGACATTGATGGACCAGCAGAGAGAAAGGAGCTGCCTAACCTCATGCTGTCTGTTTACTTAAGAAAGGAACATTTCAGACTTTGCTCCAGCATATTCCCCAAATACTAAAATATTACTAAAAAAAATTCTTTTGAGGTGGGGGCTGGAGGGGTGTGTTAAGATCCAAACACAGTTTTTGAGCTGCCACAGAAACAAACCTAAATCATCAGCCACTAAAAGCCATTTTCTTATGATTTGGACTGTGGCAGTCATGGATATGTAATGTATTACTACTTCCCTGAGTCCATGTAGTCCTTTAATTAGAGCCTCTATGTGAATGTGTCTTCGGCCAAATGGAAATTCTCAAAGTTCTTCCAGCACTCAAAGGACCTTTATTTGCCTGCTTTCAACAATTAGATAGAGAAAAAAAAAAAAAAAAACAACCTCCACTTTTTTCATTAAAAATCCTAAAAATCTTTTCTCAGAACTATTAATGGCAACTGTACAATAAGTAATGTATACTATTTTTAAGAGTAGTTTCTAAATCCATGCATTCTGTAGATCATAATGGGCTAGCTTCAGACATGAATATCCATTGAAATATTGCATATTCTTGCAAACCACAGGAGTACTGCTGGGTTTGTCTTTTCTTAGGCAGGCACAGTATGTTTTGTTTGAGCCAAAAGTTCAATAAGGTGCTAATACATTTACAGCAGTCTAGTTTTCTCATGTTTTAGGAAAACAAAACACTTACAGAAATAGAATAAATGCACTTGGAAAATGTGTCATTTTTATGGCTGGCAAAATCATTGCTTTCATAATAGGAATTTTTTAAAGTATGTATAGTTTACTCTGGATGACAGTTACTGTTGCATCACTGTGGTAAAAGTTTCACTGTAGCTACAATACAAAGACACTTGCTCTACAAAAGTTACCTAAACATTCACTACTTTTCATCTGAAAAAAAAAAAAAAAGTCGTTTTCTACTACTGAGACAATTGGATAAAATTTCTAATTTTACGTTTACTTACAGAGTCATGAGGAAACACCTCTGTAGTGATTGACACACCCCAGCTTATCTCTGGGTAGTATTATGAATGCCTTATATTGAATGATTCTATAAATGCCTTCTAACAATGAAAGTCATGTTCCTCATACTGACCAAAATCTCCAAATTTCAGTCCTGTCCCTCCCAAAGTGCCTGGAAGGAAATATTTGCTGTATGAGCACCTTCTGAACCACAGTCACCTCTACTACAGGTCTCGAAGTAGACTCCATTGCCTGACAGCATTTCCTGAGCCCAATGCAAATGATGCTTAAAGGATCTCTCTCTCTTTACTTCTGGCAGTCCAAACAATTTATGGCTTCAAGGTCTTGCCCTGTTCCCCAGTGTTTGTGCTGTCATGCAGTTACAGAATGTAGAACTGTACTGGGGTAAAAATGACTCACAGCTAATTGACAGAAGTGCATTTCATTGCCTGACATTTAACCGGGAAAAAAGCAAAGCAACAAAAAGTGCATTTAGAGAGTGTTCTTCCTTAACAGGTTCAGAATATGTCCCAATCTATTGAAGTTTTAAATCTACGGACTCAGAGGGATTTCCAGTATGTCTTAAAAATGGAAACACAAATGAAAGGACTGAAGGCCAAATTTCGGCAGATTGAAGACGATCGCAAGACATTAATGACAAAGCACTTTCAGGTAGGCTCAATTTTAGCAGTAGCTTTCAAACCTGCTGGAAACAATGTACTAAGTAGCAATGCATGGACTGCTAAGGTCTCAGCTTGAAATGCTCCTACAAGAGTGCCATTTAAAAGAAAAGCATAATAAATCATCCTTTATGATGATAATCTTTTGCTCTGTTCAATTTAATTGTAATAGGGAGGAACTATTAATTATTAAGTCATTAGAGAAATGTCACTATAAACAGATTCCCATTCTTTCTGTATCAATATGCATGTCATACTGAGAAATTTGCATTCTTTCAAGCTCCAATGCTAAAGGGGAGATGCAGTGGAATTAATAACAAACAAGAGAGTTCTGTGCTCATAGTGTTGCATGACATTTACTGCTGTTGAAGGGAAGAAAGGCTATAATAAATCAGTTTATTGTAATTTTTATCCAGTACAATTAAGATCTAATTTCATGTCTGAAGGTCTGCTGTTTTAAATTTGGGATGGGGAGGAGGGCAATCACTCCCAGTCACATTTGTGTGATTAAAAAAAGACTTCCACTGAATTTTAATGACAACAAAAAACCACAAGCCAATCCTTTTGTAAGGAAGAAGGGTTGCAGATATTACAAGTAGCATTGTGTATTCTGAAAAATCTGCCTGAAGTACTCTTCAGGAGAAAACTATTTCAAGAGCATATTTAAGTTCTTTGAATATCAAGTATGATAAATTGATATTTCAAGACTGAGAGACCACAAAATAGGTTCTAGAAAATACATACTGAGTATAACATAAATATATGTTAATCAAATATATTTTTAAGTGTTTCTGAAAGTTCATATAAAGTGAACCTAATTTTCCAATTGGTGCTAGAGTTAGATACCTAAATAATTACATAGCCAAGAGGTCTAGGGGTTTTTTCAGAGCCACTGAATATCGAGTGAGTCTTAATAACATCAGGAATTAAGTACACTAATGATCTGACTAGCAAGCTTTATAAATTATGTCATTGTTCTTAGTTTAGAGCTGTTTGAGCACATACTCCCAGGGTTTTGGTTAATAAGAAACATCTTCACCTTTTTTCTCTTTTATCCCTTATTAGTACAATAACAACAAATTTGCATAATTTCATTATGTATCCTGTACTCTCATTTTAGTGTTCCTTGGGAACAAAATATCAAAATATTAATGTCGCATATACAATGTCAGAGGCAGAAGAATACTCCAGTGCTCTAACCTTTTAAATATTCAGTATTTCTATTGGCCAGTCATTTACCTTCAGTTTGACAGTTTGCCAGGAGTATAAAACAGAGTTCCAGCCAATCCAGTTATAAAATAATTTAAAATGTCAAAATAATACGATATGCTGTTCTGAAATTTAGTCTACTAAAATTCCAGTGCTTTATCTTTCCTGAGACAAAGAAATAATGTTGGATATAACATAACCCTTCATATCAAGTACCATAAAGTGCCAGAACACATCTACCACCTATCTGTGTTGCAATAGAAATTAGTTCTTGCACCACTCATCACAGCAACAAGCTCTGGAGTATCAGCAGAGGCCAATTTATTTTTTTTTTATCATGAAAATACCAGAATGAACTTTATATGATTTCCTGAAGTGAGAGATTCTAAATCTAAGATTTCATGTTGACCAGAACCAAGGAGTACAAATTTGGTCCAGATCACACTTGAGCATATAGTCAGTCCATACTTGACTTTGTGCCAGGCAGGGGGTACCTGATTGCCACAAAAAGTTACAGCAAGTTTGCTCAAATATGATACATCATCTGGTATTAATTCTACCAGGAATACATTGCCTTCATTAATTCAAACACATTTTATCTTCCTGAGTTTTTACAGGCTTTGTATTTTTTCCCATTACAGCTTACCTGTGGTAACTAAACTAAAGCCTAGGTTTATAACTGCAAAATGAAGTAACAAAAACTATGGTTTCTGGAGCTCTCTATCACCAAGCCTGCTTCCCATGTCATCAAGGAAAAAATTGCTATTCGTTTATTCATTTTTAATTCATTTTAAATTACTATTCATATTTATTCATTAAGTTTAGGTTAAGATTTTAAGAAAAACAGCCAAAATGAAAATAGTTTTAACTGTAAACAAAAGGACCTCACTTCTTTGCGCCCATTTCGGTAACTCTGCTGCCATAATGCAATTGGAAGACCCCTTGAGAACAGAATCAACAGAATACTCTGAAATTCATATATAATGACATATCTGCTACATTTCAGTAAAGCAAAATCTTCTGACTGCAAGGATTCCTTGAGGTTTTCTACAGAATAGTAGCAAAAACAACTTCAAACATTGCTTTAAATTTAGTAAAGCCCCTGTTATTAGTGCTTTTAAAAGAATAATTAAGAAATTAAAGATGGGCAACCAATATGTGCTACAGATTAAGACAAATTCTCCAAGTATGAGTCTCAAAAAGAATACAAGAAAAGGGCGATCTGAGATTTCAAGGTGGAGCCTTGCTTTCTTCAGTCAATGTTTAAGAATAGGATTAGCAATGCCACAGCTGCACATGGCAAAAAAACTATTGGTGATATTCCAGAAGAGATGTCAACTGACCAAGTTCAAAAGCATTTAGTGATGTAGCTGGTTGACAAGTACAAATCACAGTTAAGAGCCATGGATTTTTACCTCAGAAGAAAAAGTTATATATCATGGTGGCTGGAACAGGAATAAATACTTTTCAACAGACATTCAGACAAACAAAGAATTTAGTACTTCTAGGGAATGAGAGATTACCAGCTCACCAACTATGTATGACAGCTCTGTAAACCAGGTATGATGTTGAGCACTACTGTGCATTCAGGGCTATTCATCTTCTGATGAAAGACACGCTTAGGGGTGGTTTATATCCTCTAGATGGAAAGACAGTGGGTTTGGTTCAATCATTTGAAGCTAAGTCTGTACTTTCAATAGAAAGACTATTCTCTCATGCATTTAATCTGCTGCTTACTACCATTAAGTCTGAGGTGTCTGAGACTTTCACAGAAGACAAATAATAGATCTGCAACTAAAGTAAATAATAATTTTCAAGTTGTTTTAATAATCAGGCATAAATATTACACAAAAGAAAATTAGGGGATTGAACTCCTTTAAACTTCTCTAATGCACATATGATTGCCTTTACCAGGAGTTGAAAGAAAAGATGGATGAGCTCCTGCCACTGATCCCAGTTCTGGAACAATACAAAACTGACGCCAAGTTGATCACACAGTTCAAGGAGGAAATTAGGAATCTGTCTACTGTGCTCACTGGGATTCAGGAAGAAATTGGTGCTTATGACTATGAGGAACTACACCAGCGTGTAGTCAATTTAGAGACCAGGCTTCGTGACTGCATGAAAAAGCTCAGTAAGTTAACAAGTTCATGGCAAATTTGGTCTCTTGGCTGTGCATTTTTAGTTGCCTCTCTTTAGAAAGATTTAGGTTTGTGGGGAGGTGGGATTGGTTTGTTTCTTTGATGAAAGACTGCATTATATTCTGATCTGTGCTACCATAATAAAAGACAAGAATAACTCAACCTAAGGTCAGTTATATCATTCTAAGCACATGACATAGTGTACTGCCTTCCTGTATACAGAAGGAATTAGATGAAAAATTATAAGAGATAGCAAATTCAAAATCTGAGGTTTAAACCACGTGGAGAGTTACAAATATTCTTTCAAAAAAGCCAGACTGCTACTAGAGTCATCTTTGGGCTGTCAATATGAAGGAAAATAATAGTGAAAAGTAGACTGGAATCAGTTTTGAGATGTCCACATCATAACCCTGGAATCATCACCTGAGAGGCCACTCTGACTGAAATGTCTTTAGCCTGTAATATTAGTGCTAAGGAGATCTTCCCTTCTCCAAGTCACATTACAATCTAACCAAACTTCACATCTAACTTAAAGGGACCAAAGCATGATTTCTGCAGGATGCAGAGCAGCAGTCCATTGCTACTGCTGCACCAGGTTCACCTCAGGCCACCTCCATCTTGCCTGCTGCCATGCTGCCTTTAGTTAGAAGTCAGATGTTGAGCATTTTTGAAAATCAGCACTAGTTCAGTATCAGCTACTAAAACTAAGGTCCTAAGGATCAATATCAAGTGTCAGGCTCAACTTCCACTAGGGATAGGTAAGCTGCTTTACAAACACAGTGCAGTCTCCCCTCTTCCCAGTCTGTGCATGCATTTGGAGAATGGATCACTGTTGCAACCTGGATAACTACAGCAAACAATCCAGCCCCTTTATGAAAAAATAAACACTTTGCAATTTAACACTGAATATGAATAAACTTGAAATTCCAAGGTTTAGGCCTGTGATCAGTGTCTCAGTTATCAAGTGTGAGATGTTTACTTTCAAATGCTACCCAGGACATTAAATATCTTCTTAACTGGATAAGCAGAGCCTCCTTATTTTTGTGATGCAGTAGAATGAGAAAAATCTAGGCTAAGTTAGCCTCTTAAATAATTTATTTCTTTATTTTATTCTGGAAATAGCACAGTGGTGATGTGCTAAAATACATGAAAGACTTCTTCAAACAGAAATTTCTTATGATCCTATTTCCCCTCAGTACACACACATAATAACACATTACTGCATTGACAATCAGGAGAAAGCGGTTGTGTTGCAATACTGCAGCAAACAAGAAAATTCCTATGAATAAACAGTATTTTCTGATAATGAGTGTTCCAGTAAGTTATTAGATACCAAAAATCATCAGTTTAACAAGTATCTTGTTTTTATTTGCTTTTACAGCATCTTGTAACAACAGTTAGTGAAGCAATGACAGTGTGAGATATATTTTGTACAGCAGAATTACTAGATGTATTGACATCCTATCTATCCTGCAACACATTCTAATCTCTTGATGTACCTAATGAAGAAACCATTAAAATGACATATATTAGCAGAAGAAAAAAAGTTTTTGTAGAAAATAAATTATTAAGCATGTCCATTATCAAAAGGGAGTGGACCTTCTCAAGATGCAACACAGATTGATTCATCCTTATTGTCATTATTCCCTGCTCTTAGATGCTTAAATGACTTTTATGGTCCCCTACTAATGGACTGGCTATTTTCCTGGCCTATCCCTGTGTGCCTTTTGAAGTACAAAAAGCTTCAGTTCAGCTTCCTATAACTGCTGAGAGCTGGGGCTGTGTGCTCAGATCAGAGAGCATGAGGGGAACGCAGCTTTCATACCAACACCTGCTTTGTGGCCACATTGGCCATGCTGGAGATGACCCAGCTGTGCCTTGCCATGCCAGCCTGATAGCCAGAAGCCAATGGCCCCAGTGAGCCACAGGATCTGGCTTGAATCTTCACAGATTTTATTGCATTTCACAATACAATTTTCTAATCAGTGTATGCAATAGCTATTCTCTATTCTTCTCCCTAGCAGGTGTTTTTCAGCAGTATAATGCATTATTTATATTGTCCTGGCCACTTGAAAGGGTTCTTCCATCTGCACTGGCAACATTTTCAACACTCATTACAGTACACTAAGCAGTTATCTTACTTTCACTGAGGTTTAATGATTACCACAATAGTTGTGATGACTGAATTTTGCTCCTTCTCTTTGGAATAAGAGAAAAATCAAGATGAAGCTGCCAGGAAATTAGTTGACAAAACTTTTAAAGGGTGCATGCAGCTAAACACGTAGGAATAGAGTGCATGTGATTACACACACCCCAAATTCACATGTAATTATGTATGTATGGGTCCTTTGCTGTAAGTCATGGGTATTTATAAGAAAATATGGGTTGCACAGGAACCCTCCTATTCTTGTCGTGACATGTTTATGAAATTGGAATAAAACTTACATGGATAGTAATAGAAGCCAATACTCTGACATATAATTAGAGTAGATGCATATTGGATTCATGTCTAGCTACATCTGATTATAACGTAGACTCTGAACAATATTTTGCAGTAACATTTTTTTGTTGGAAATTCAAAAGTAGAATATTCTATGTATCCAAGGAAGTTCTGTTACATCAGTGGCAGAGGAGCTATTAGTGCAGGCATGAGACTGCACTAATTGATTGCAGTGGTACTTCTACTTCCAAATCATCCTTCCCTTTGGGATTTGAAGAACTTTACAAATATCATTAAGTATAAAACTGGGAAATAGGGGTATAGATTCTTATCCCTATTTTGTAGATGAAGGAACAAGCAGCCCAAAAGTGTAAATGATTTTTCCAAAGCTTGCATAGCAAGTCATGGCACCCATGCAGAAAAATCCAGGGACTTCATCTCAGCAAACTCTAATAACTATATTATAGTGCTTCCTGGATTCATATTATGCAGGAAGACAGACATACATTCATTAAGAACTAGTTCTTCATTCCCTCATAGAAAAAAACCTCTCTCAGTCTGCCCTCCTCCAGGTGTAACCAGCGCGGTATGTTATGACAAATTTGACCACAAGCAGAAAAGTACAAGCAGTAAAGCACTTGGAATTCATTTGTGCACGTGCCAAAAAAAACTCACCTAATTTTTCCCTATTTATTACCTACAGAAAAAAAAAAATAATGATGCCTATGAACACTTCAAGAGAATGCTGTGGTTTTATTTCCCTTGCTAGTCCTCTACAAATGATACACTCAGTTGCTCTATGGCAGCTACCAATATTCAGTCACATCACAGAGAATGGAACTATCTACCCATTCCTAGTTATTCCAGAACAGCCCCTCTCCAGCTGCACTGTCACAGCCTCCTCCTGGTATTTGCTCACTTTGAAGCTTTCCAGACACATTCTGCCCTATATACTTTCACAGCCCACAGGCTGTACAAAAGTACATCTGTTTTCTCTTCTAATGGTCACTTCATGCTCAGCTTCTTCCTTAATATAAATAAATGCTAGAAATCATGAACAGACTTACAGAAACCCACTGTACAGAATTGTTACAGGAGAGGAATCAAGCCAGAAACACCTGGATTGTGTGTATGATGTTTCTTGTGCAGCTCAGTTTAGGATGTAAAACAATTCTGTGATTAGGATTTTCCAACTACTACAGTCAGTTATGGCTGGGACTTTCTAATGTAGGCAGCTGCTTCTTCCAAAGCCAAGGGAAGGAGACTGAGGGCTTCTAAAAATCAACTGCTTTTCTGTGTAACCCCATCTGAACCTCTTAGGGAATGAAAAAAAAAAGCCTAGAAGTATCACATTTTTCTTGGAGTACCTGAACTTCTTCACATGTGCTGGTATGGAGATGTATTTTACCTAACTTTTTACTACCATCTGGTCCTTCTATCAGGGAATCAAATTGCTATAAACCAAAACTTTTTGTGTGTTCCCTTCTGCCAGGTGAAAACAAAAAGGTGTGGGCAGGGAAGAGGGGTTTGGCTGTGTCAAAAAAAGAGAAATTTGCATTGGCTAGTTTTAACTGTCAACCCCCTCACTGCTATGGAAAATTCATAGTCCAGAAGTGATGTCCATTTCACATTATATTTGTCTCTGTTATATTTCTCTACATACAAAATGAGCTTTCATCAACTGGAAGCTAATTGGAATTTTCATTAATTTCAAAATCCCAGACTTTTCATGACAGAAAAATTTTAGGTAAATCATCCTGCCTTCAATACATTAGTATTACCATTCCCTAGCAAAAAAAAAAAAAAAAAAAACCAACAAAAGAACCTCAGCATGCAAGATCAACTTTAATACAGCCACCCAAACAATTAAAAGGTTCAATCTGCAGCTGAGAATACAGGCAGAGATTAGATCAATACTCTTAAGTAGACAAGAAGAAGCTGTTACCAGCTTTGGTGAAGGAATAGGGAAAATTTCTTGGACTGAAAGCAAAGTTGGAAGTTCTTAAAACCAAGAGAAAACTCATCTTGTTTCAGGGAGCTGTTAAACATGACTTCTGCAAAAGTTACTTGTGCAGCCTTTAGCATTTTCAAGCAGTATCAGCTGATTCAAGTTGACCATTCGGCCAAGACTAGCTTTGGGGCCTTGTCCTTATCCTTTCAAGCAGTACTTTCTGACTGGTTTGAGTTCTTTTACTTGCTCATTAAATAGAAACCCAGTTATAAGGATCTCTCAGCTATGAGGAGGCTGGGATGACAAGACAGAGGTGGGCTCTGACAGCTCTGCTACTTCCTTTTTACCATCCATGCTGTCATGCAGACCTCAGGTGCTGCTGGTGTTTACAGAAGAAGCTTGCTGATGGCGTATGAATTATTACTACAACAGGAATACGTGGAAAAAATAGTATTCCTTAGTTTTAAATACCAGTTCCATCAAATTATATTTAAAAATAAGCAGATCTATGGGTTTCTGTTTAATGAGGAAGAAAAAGAAAAATGGGACCCACTATAGGGCAGGAGGGGAAAGAAAATCCTTATGCTTCTTGCAAAGTGCTGTGTTTTGTTACGCCAAAAAGGGAGGCTTTGTCATTTTTTCAGTCAGCTGCCCCTCAGCTATACAGCAGCTCTCCCAAGAGTCTTCCTTTCTTGATCACTGCATGCTGTCTGGGAATAAAAATTTGATCAGAAATATACCCTAACTCAAACTGCTGATCATTTAGCAGCTGAAGTACAATGTCATCTCTTTTCACATTGAACAGCATCTCAATACATTTTCAAAGATCATTCTCTAAAAGCATCTAACTCCTGTGACAGGAGTACACAGCTCAGTTCATATACTTTAAACCAAATGAAAGCTGAAGAGATTCATTAATTTTTAACAATGTGTAACTAACTCTAATCAGTGAGCTATACATTCAGGATAAATACAATACAACAGAGGAACCACAGTACTGATGCTTAAGCACACAAATCTCTGAACTGTTCTCTAACCTCCAAAAGCTCCTCACACACAGAGCAGCACCCAAACAGCCCCAGAGCTGTGTGCACACCCTACAGGGACTCCAAACACTCCCTGCTTTTACCCCTGTCCCACTGCAGCTCCAGGGGCTCGAGCCTGCTGTGTGCCCATGCTGCTCCCACCATGTCCTGGCACTGCTGAGCCCACCTGGAGTGCTCACACCTGCCCTGCCTGGGCCCTCCAACACAAAAGGTGGCTCTGGGAGCCCTCCTGTCTCTGCCAGGGGCTCTTCCATAGGCTTTACCCATTCAGAAGCAAAATTTCACAACTCATTATTAACTTCTGGCTTCCTGGATTTCTTTTTTTCATAGAAGAAACAGTGCTTCAGACTCCAAATTCTTTTTATGCTTTCCCACTAATTGCAATACTGTGTTGTAAAGGCACCAGTTAGTATTAGCATACCTTATAACTTATGCATTCACTGTGTTTTAATTATGCTAGAAATTACAAGTTCAGGAGTAATTGTTATTCTGATTTCATTCTGCTTATTAGTTTTCTGATAACTCATTCCAAATTAAGTATTCCAAATTCAGACTCAAACCTTCTGAAGGGTTGTCTCTTGCCCATTTCTGAGACTATTTACTAATAGACCACCTAAATATAAAAGCCTTCACTTTGATAGGTTATAGTCCTCTACCTTTCAAGCTAATAGCAGTTCGTGATGTAGATAAAGAGCACTCAGCACACAATGCTAGCAGCCTACCTACAAAAAAAATCCAGAATAAAAAATTATCCTGTCATAACCAAGTATTAAAAAAACTATAAGATTCTTTAAAATGGGAAATTCCAGTAATATCTCCAAAACACTGCAACATACATAGATTGAGATATGTCTCTTAATAATGTCTCTTAATTGACCCAGAAAATAGACACAGCCTGCCCTGCTCATTGAATTCTCAGCATGCATGCAGTTATCTTCATTTCCCATACGTCCAACTTCCCTGGCTGTGAACAAAAACTACCCAAGCAGCCTCTGAGTTTTCACCACAGCATTAACCCCATTCTAAGTGACCCAAATCGGCTGGCATAATGCATTCCTTCCCATTTACAGAGTATAAAATTCAGGCTTGATGTGACCCTCTCTTTTGAGCTGAATAAATTCACTCTCAACACCAGATACCGTTTGTTTTCCACATTTCCAAGGTATGGTTATCAGCATAGCACAACCATGTAGCACAGAGAAACACTTATTTTTAAATTTTAATAATTAATTAAATGTTTCACTTGTTTTTACGTTCTTTTCTTTAAAAACATGCTATTTGACCTAATTATGTGCACACCACTGTGCGATATTAAATCTTGGTAAACACATGAATTCCACCAGGAGCTTGTTACTAATAGGTATCTTACTAATGTCCCCTAAAATATGGATTTTTGAGTTGTTAGGAAGGTCAGCATCTGAGATGGTATTGACTTTCATTATTTCCTCCCAGACAGTCAAATGGATTGGAAGCCAACCAATACAGCCAAGCTTGCTAAATACTTCTCATATTTTCTTCTGTAGAGAAAGAGCCAGGGGTGTGTAAGCAGGGGGCAGTCAGGCACAGGCTTTGAGTTATTGTACACAATGTTGTGTGTTCAAGCTCATTTTTGTGTCTGCCCTTAACCACCTTGTTACCCTGGCCAATGGAAAACTGAAACATTCATCAATCCCAGCTTTGTGCTGAATTTCCTGAGGGCAAAAGTGTTGGGGGGGGCGGGGATTAAGTCTTCATTTCATTTATTATTAAATGTTCTTAACTTCAGCTCAGAAGATATTCTACCAGATGTATTTTAGCTTATACCCAAAGACCATAACTGTGCTTCAAAAGATGTAAATACAAAAATACATAACAATAAAATTTTATGTGTATGTTTTTGCATATTTATATTACTCTTCAATATGGAAGAGTTGCTCCAGTGAAGGCAACAGTCAATCTTCAACATAAGCCTGAATCCCTTTGATTGCTTCTCATGTAGTTTGGAGCATGTGGTCTTGTGCTCTAACTGATATCAAGGAGAGTTGTGCATTAATGCATTTGTTTTTTTTTTGATTTCAGCATGTGGCAAATTGATGAAAATTACGGGCCCCATTACAGTGAAGATATCTGGAACCCGATTTGGAGCCTGGATGACAGATCCATTGGCATCAGAAAAAAATAACCGAGTATGTTAAGGCATTATCTGTGTGTTCTGGAGTCTTACTTGCTTTATTTTAATCTTTTAAAGGATATTTTCTCCTAGGAAGTTACATTTTCTACTTCATTCATTTTCACATTCAAACATCTCCAGAGAAAAAACAGTATTTTTTTGAAAAATACCCAAAGACAAAAGTTATCTAAGCACTTTTGTGCCATTTACTTCAACTTTTTTCAGGGTTGACAAACATCTATCAGAACTGACAACCCATGTTTTTTTTTTTCATTTTCTAACATATTTGTGTTTAGGTCTTTTAAGAACCAGAGTAATCTAAAAAAAAAAATCAACATTTTTACCCAAGAGCAGGACCTATAATGCAGCACAGTTAAAATTGGCAGGATTAGTATAAGCTCTAGTCAGATCATTTTCTCAAAGTGATGTTATTGTTTTGTTGTTTGGATCTCCAATAGGATCTCAAATTGGCTATAGTTTTGAGAAGATGATCTTTCCATCAAAGGGCTTTGGAAGTCAAAACACTAGGTTTCATTTGTATGAGACCCACAACATTAACTCTTTTAATACAGAAAAAAACCCAAAGATAACAGAAAAAGCAAAAGAAAAATTATAATACATAAAGACTTGTGTACAGCTCTCCCCTGCCTGATGTGTTCATGCAGGTTTGCTACTGACTCCAGAAATCTCAGTTACCTTTAGGAGAGAACAAACTCTGAGAAACTAAAAGGAGAAAAAGCAAATTGTGTGAAGGAAAAAAATGGGGGAATGGAAGTTGCAGAAAAATATTAAAAAGAAGTAATAATTCTGTTTTAAGGGGAAAAAATAGCTTTGAAACTTTACTTGTTTCATTGTTATTGTTTTTGATTCCTTTACTATTTTTCTTTGAATAGAGAATCAGCTGAAAAAAATTTAACCACATTTATTCCTAACCCAGAATTAAATTTCTCTGAAAATGCAGATGCTGTAGTTAGTAACAGTTGTGTTGAGAGTTCACCTATACAGGTAAGTTTGATTCAGAAATTCAAAAGTTTCTCCTTCTTTTGTAACTGGAATGTGGGCAATATTGCACTTTGATAGCCTGCTGCACATCTAAAACTTATTTTACTTCTTTTTCTGCAATGTCTCCATCATGCCATGTCATACCACACACTGTGTTCAAGATGTTTACTCCCAATCTGTTTACTTTCCAGGTCTGGTACATGGATAGTTACACTAACAATAAAATTGTCCGTGAATACAAATCAATCGCAGACTTCGTCAGTGGGGCTGAGTCAAGGACATACAACCTTCCATTCAAGTGGGCAGGAACCAACCACGTTGTCTACAATGGCTCCCTCTATTTCAACAAGTACCAGAGCAACATCATCATCAAATACAGCTTCGACACGGGGCGGGTGCTGGCGCAGCGTAGCCTGGAGTACGCTGGCTTCCACAATGTCTACCCTTACACCTGGGGTGGCTTCTCTGACATCGACCTGATGGCAGATGAAATTGGGCTCTGGGCTGTGTATGCCACCAACCAGAATGCAGGCAACATTGTCATCAGCCAGCTGAACCAGGATACGCTGGAGGTGCTGAAGAGCTGGAGCACGGGCTACCCAAAGAGAAGTGCTGGAGAATCCTTCATGATCTGTGGCACCTTGTACGTCACTAACTCACACTTAACAGGAGCCAAGGTCTACTATTCCTACTCCACAAAAACCTCCACTTATGAGTACACAGACATTCCTTTCCATAATCAGTATTTTCATATATCCATGCTTGACTACAATGCAAGAGATAGAGCTCTCTATGCCTGGAATAACGGACATCAAGTCCTGTTTAACGTCACCCTTTTTCACATCATTAAAACTGAGGATGACTCATAATTTTCTTTCCCTTATCTCCCTCCCTCAAAGCAGTCTCATTTGTGATTAACTCTAAAAGAATCCATCTCTCTCAGTTCCTTTTAATTCACATTTCTTACTTCATTAAACAAAAGCAACATTTTCTACTATGTAATGCATTTCAAATATGGCTGAACCTGTCAAAAAGGACCTGTCAGAAATAAAAAGCATCTTAAGTCATGATTCTGCAAGGTCTGTCAAGACCTTGTCTTGAAAAGCACTAAAGAGGATTTAAATGGCTAAAGACAGTTTTTAAAAGATTATGATCTGCCTTATTTTAGAGTCAGAGACTAATGGTGGCTTAAATGCATGAATGTCTTTTTTTACCTCATTTTTTGTTTTAATATATTGCTTAACTTCAGGAAACATTTTGGTAGTGTCAGACACATGTTGCACATTGTATTTTTTTATTTATTCCAAAAGAAAGATTTAGGAATTTAATTTACTTAGACAAGGAGTATGATTCATTTTGCCATCATCCAATTTCAGATGTGGTGCTGTACAGTATGTTTTTAAATCTCTTGCAAACATTTTATCAACAGTATGTATTTCTACCATTGTAACCACCATTGTGCAATTGTATCTCTTCACTTATGTGAAAGTAAACTAAGTACTATTTTTTATAAAATATATTGAAGCTTAATTGCAATTCTGGCTATGAGTCAATTGAAAGTAGTAAAAATCTGATAAAAGGTTGTTATTTCTGAGAAAGACCAGTACCTTCTCAGATGCATGATTTCTATTCTCAGCTTTGCTTCCTAGATTCTCCTCTTCTCCACTGGTGCTTACTGGCACATTTGCAGCTTTGAGGCTTCATACCAGTTCCAAAATTTGCTCTGCCCAGTTTTTATCTCCTGCTGCTGAGTTCTCTCTCTATATATCTTTTTCTCCTATTTTCTTCCCTTCCAAGAAGGGAAGAAAATAGGAGAAAAAGACTGCCCTTGTTTATGCTTATCCCTGCTATGAACTTTACAAGCCAGAAGCTGGAAGGGGCTGGTGCCTGCCAGCTGAGAGTGGGAGTGCATCCTGTGTTTGTGCTGCTCTGGGGCACTGAGGAGCAATGGTAAAGGCCAAGCTGCTCTCCATCTGCCTGCCTTCTTACTCATAATAGGGGAACATTTGTCTGTTGACAAAACTCTTGTCTGGGATGACAGCAGTCACAGAAAATACACCAGGCAAGGTGCAAAGCCCAGGTGATCACTGTGGTCCTTGGTACGCATCATAATTCCTGTTAGGGAACAACACTGAGGCCAAGCTCTTGCCAAGAGGTTTGGGGCTTGCTAACAGAATTGCTACAGCCAAACTGATGCCTTCACAAAACAAATACTTCTGAAAGCTGTGTGGGTTACTGTACTGGCTCATTAGAAACTGGGGAGAAGTGTGTATAATTGAGCAAAAAGGAATGAGGTGCTATATATCTCTTCTGGCAAAAATTGAAAGAAAGTAACATTAAGCACTAGTAATGAGACTTTTTTATTAGCTGGGTTCTAACATAATGGAAAAAGACAGGTATCTGAAAAATTCTGTGAAAGCTGTGTTCCTCGCACTATCTGAACTTCTAATTTTATATCCTTTGAAATTTAAAAGCCAGACATTTTATTTGCTGGTTCTTCTGATGTACCAGTTGAGACCATCTAAATTCTCATTCATGTTTTCATTATTATAAATATGTGTCTACATATGTTTACAACTATGCTTTATAATACAAGCCCATGTGAAGCTGAACAAATTGCCTTATTTTTCCTACCAGTTGCAAAACAAAAAATGCTAATAAGGTTTCAATAACTGATAAAGGAGGCAAAAAAAAAAAAAAAATTACATTACAACATGACCAGAGAAAAGTTACTTTCTTGTTCCCATCTCCCCTCTCCTGTCTAGACAAAATTGTAGCTATTATACCATACAATCAGTTACACAGAATTTGGACAGACTCAGTTCAGCTAAACAAACAAATCACTTCCCTCCTGTAACCAACTTTCCTGTATTGACAATGAAACCTCCTCTGTGACATGTGAAAATGTATATAACTACTCATTAAAAAAGGTATTTTATGTCATACAGGGATGTTTTATGAAAATGGAGTATGTTCAGGTTTTTATCAAAAGCCTTAAAACAAACCTCAACCTTTCCCCCGTAATGAGTAACTTCAACAAAATACAAGTTTTTTCAGCCAGTATAGCATTTGTGAGAACATCAGTCATTAGATTGAGAAATTAAACTTCTTTCTACTGTATCATCATAAACTAGAAGAACAGTCATGATCACTTTATCTGAAAACAGTGGTTACCATCATATTTCTTTATAAGAATTTCATACTGTATAATTAGCATACATACAGTAGTGGAGGTTGATAACAGTTGTTACAGTAAGATAACTCTCACCTGATTTCAGTACCATTTACAGGGTAACATAATCCTGTTAGTCAAAGGAAAGAAAGAAACAGACACTCCTACAGGATGCTAGAGATGGATGGAAAAGAGGGGTAGGAAAAGCAGCTTTGTAAGGTGGTTTGTCATACCAAGATAAATCCTGCTCTTCTAAATTAGTAACAACAGGTTGGATTCCAATATTTAAACATGAAATAACAGCTTCCATACAATCAATACAAAACATGGCAAGATATTATCAAGTAACACAACTTTCTGCTAAGGAGCACTTGTTTTTCTGTGAATGTGTTGATCACCTGTCTCTTCAAAATTGGAAATTCCAAAGTAATATTCCCATAAGGCTGAAAACACCCTGCCTCAATATAAGCAGACTTCTGTAACAAGCTTTGCTTTCATAATTGGGCAGCACAAGCAGAAAATCTTCATAATGTAGAAGCAACCTACAAGTTTTATAGGTGAAGTATATGTTTTTTATTATGATAATTGGGTACCAATAGTATGTGTGGAGGGGAAAAACATCTCCTTAAACATGGGAAAATTAATTGTAGAGTCTGTTTCATCTAAATGACCTCCTGTTTCAAAGGATAAACATGTAAAAGGACCATGTCACTCCTCCACCCAAATCAGGGTACCTAAATTTCACCAAGCCATGCTGGCAGCAGGGAGGGATGCAGATAACCCCAAATCTAGCCCAGGAACATAAGTCTGCCAATCCTCCAGGCATCCTGTCCTGAGGAAGCCTAAGGAATGTGAACGATGCACACCACAAAGCCCATAGCACTCTCTCTGGAATGGACTGACTGCTCCCCAAGACAAAATGGGCAGAACAAACCTTCCCAGAGAAAGCTTCCTGCACAGTAATAATGTTCTGCAGTCCCTTCTGGCAATGTGTGCCAGTGAGTAGCTACTGAGTCTATTGTTACTGCACGAAGGGTGTGCAGCCTGCCCTGTCACAGTGTGCCAAGCAGAGCACTGGGCAGGTGACTATGGAGCCTCCCCAGCACTGGAATCACTGCTAGCAAAAGATGGGATTCAATTTGAAAAATTAAGAGAAAATAGCTGAGTAAGATGGATTGATACAAGGTTTTAATCACAGATTGCTTATATCTAAGAATCCTCCTTTTCAGACAAGCTCGGGGACACTAGCTGTCACTCAGCCCAGCAGGCTGGATCCACAGCAAAGATTTTGATTCAAAGCACAGCCTGAACAAACCTGTTACCTGTTTATTTGTCATAATCATTTGCTTAGAAAATGCTAGAGTAGAAATGAGCAAACCATTCACAGCAAATTACTCATCCAGTAAATTGTATCCTGTTCCAGTTCAAGAATTGCCAGGAACAGCCTCGATACATACTGATGTTTGTGCCAGTGAAAATATTTTTTGGAAATCATTTGGATAAGCACCTCTTCCTATAAATCACCCAAGAATTCCGTGCTGTGACTCTTACATCCTTGACATGCAGAAGGCAATGCTAAGCATTTGGGCATCTTTTCCACAAAAGGCAAATGAGGGCTGCAGCTGCAGATCTTTGGGGCAGAGCTGCATCCCAGTCTGCTGTGCTGACAAGCTCCCCACGTCACTAATTCCCAGGAGAGTAATTCCTGCACCACAACAGTGTCACAACTGCACCCTACCAGAAGCTCACACTGAAAAGGACTCAAGCATGTAAACTACCTTCCACAGACCATAAAGCCAAATCCTGAAACTCACTTCCCCACCAAGAATAGAGACCACTTTATTGCCAGAACTAAAAGCAAAGCGTTTTCTAAGCTGAACTTTCCTCAGTAATTCTCCAAACACATGATCATATACGTGGACATCAACATGCAAGAAAACAATTAACTATAAAATAATTCTAGAATTATAGAATAACATTATTTTTCCTACAGAAGAGACCATTTAGCTTATGCAAAGATCATTTTTATGAGGGTTGCTACATTCACTTAATGAGAAACTGAGGAAAGATAGTTACCCAATGCCAAGTTGTAGAAATTATACAAAAATTACCATTTTGTATAGTATGGCTTTTGCCTGGCCCTAGAAAACAGAGATTCTATATTGATGCAGTAGCTATGACCACAGATTCACTAAACTGAAGTGTGCAGGAGTTTTCTTAAAACTACAAACACATCATCCTCCTGAATATTCTGGTATTATGATTAACTACCATTCTTATAGTCTGTCAGCTCCTGTAGACTGCTAGTTGTGGTCAATCAGTGTATTTAGTAAGCATTTCAGGATCACCTCTACACTCCTACATCTTTCTCTTTTTCCTCAGAAGCCTCTCACACACATAACACACTTGTGTCAGGCCATGAGGGTGGTGAACACAAGGGATACATCTTTTCTGCAGCTCTCATTAGTCGGGAGGGATTATTCATAAATACAGATCGACCCCAGATATAAAAACTCTGTTTCTTCCAATATCACCACTGGAGGAAATACTCACTTTTAAAATACAAATCATTTTTATTGATTTAATATGAAGAGGAGTTGCACCAGGTTTTCATAAAACAATCCAGCCTCTTAAAGACCAAGGATATTTGTCTCTGTCTTGAAATACAGACATGGAAGAAAATTCACATTTTCTTAGAATCAAAAATTCTATTCAACTCATACACTTCTTGCCAGCTGAGCATCAGCAGAAGAGCCTGTGGAGTTTTCCTCTATCTACTGCTTCAGAATGTTGAATTAAAGTAATTACATTGCAGAAACATTTTAGCAGTCCAAGTGAAACACAACTTCCTCAGGATTTTGTTTCAAAAATGGCAGAGTTTTAAATACAGTTCACTATAAATGAATACAATATTTAGATCAGCTGCCTTCTGGCTCCACCTGTGCATCCCCTGTACAGAAATACCATTTTCCCTAGAAACTGTGTTACTGATACACCGTAGCAGCACAGGAAAGTATATGAAGACACACGAAAATGACAGCTAACAGGTCAGATTTGACATCTCAAAACATAACCTATTTTACTGTGCCTTTTGTACAGAATTTTGAATTCCTATTTACACAGTTCTTATAGTGAACATGAACAGGAAAAAGCCACTGGGCCAGAAATAGTCATTTTTCCCCTCACACATTATCAGCCACATGCACAAACCACTCCAGCTTCTTTTTCTTTGCATTTTCTCTTTTGTTTGTTCTAATCGTCTTGATCTTCACTTAAACCTGCCCCAACTCCTCTCATCTTGCAGTATGTTTAATGAATGGCTGTTCAGATAAAACTTGAACTGCACAGAGGATTTACAGTATAGCAAGTTTCATCTGGAGAAGGTGTAAATTTATTTTTCCAGTTACATAAAATTTAGCTCTAGCATGCCCATAAAACTGCCTACAAGCAATACTGATTGTATATCATGGATTGCTCTACAGAAATAATTTAAAACAGATTCAACTTTCTTCTCTTTTATTTATTTTAAAGGAAATATTTTGTTTCATACCTGCCACAGTAAGAAATTAATTCAAATTAAATTCATCATTGTCCCCAGCAGGTTTAGACCTCCATTTCTTCTCTCTGGATGACAGCCTCAAGGTGGTCAGCAGCACTTCCAACTCCAGGAAATCAAGCCTCACAGTAATTGAGTGTGCAGGCTGTCAAAGGTCCTTATGCCTTTCAAGTTAACTCCAAGTCTGTGTCACACCATGCAAACAGCCATTTATTTAGGTGTCCCTCATCTCAGTAAATTTGGCTTGCTGTCACCTTGAAGGACATGCTGTGATGGTGGCTCAGGACTGTCCCTGCAGCGCAGCACAGGAGGGACAGGTGCCTTTTGGGGGTGAAGTGTGCAGGAGAACTGTGGTTACTCACTACCTCAGCTCTGACAGTAGCTCGTTCCTGGGGGAAGAGCACAAAGCACCTCCTCGGGACTGCAAGGTAATTTACAGACACCATTTCAGACCATTTCCCGCTCTGTCAGGAAAGAAAGGACATTTGTACAAATCTCAGTGTTGAGGCTGAGCACCTTGGACACAGAAGTGCTCAGCTTAAGCTCAGCAGAGCTGCTTTGGCTCACCAATTCAGTTCTCAAGTCAGCGCATCACTCCTTAGCTCACTTCTGCTGAGACAAATGTATGTGTCCGAAAGTTCAGCTCCAACACTCTTCCACTGATTTTTAATGTTTTGCCTGTTTTGTTTTTGGCCTAGAAGACCTGTGTCCATTGGTAAAGTAGCTGGTTAATTCACAGCCATGGTATACCTGCCATGGATGAGTCCCTCCAGTAATTTCCAAGGAAAACGATGTCACTTTATATAAAGTTGATGTGTTCCCTTCCTAGAGGAGGCACCCAAAGGCTGCTTCCACAGCGGGGCAGTGTCAGGGATGGGCATTACCTTGGACACAGAGCTCTGCCATGACACAGCACAGCCCAGCCATGCTCAGGATGAGCAGAGGTCCCAACCTAAACACACATTAGGCTCTTACACCTCTGCACTAGCTCTCTTCACAGCACACATCTCATCAAAGTAGTTACAAAAGCAGTTCTGTCCAGCAGGCCAAGAGAGGGAGGAAAACGTGACAATTTTTATATGCTTTGACACTTATTTGGGAGCTGAAGTAGGGCTTGGGAGATTCACAGGTCTCATCCTGGCCCTGTGCCCAGGAATGAATTCTACTCTGAAATACTGAATTGCACTCTTATGGCAAATGCTAAAATGCTGTTATTCCAATAGCAGTGCAATATCATGATAGAGAGCAGAAAAACAATGCACAACAGAGCTCCTAATCTGAAAGACAATAATGCTGTAAAATATAACATATTAAGAAAATTATCCCAATTAAGTATTCCCCAATATATTCTCTAGCTTAATAACACTCATAGTTTTTCAACAGAATATACCAAATACCAGCTCAGTTGATTTTATTGATATTACTGAATAATAATATGCATTACATGACTAGGTAATTATGGAATTGGATATTTTTGTACTCTCTAAAAATGAATATTTATGTCATTCAACTGACTCACAAAAATTTTTTTAAAATCCTATAATTATGAACATGGAACACTGCTTATTTGCCATATTAAATCAGAACAAAAAAACACATTTAAATAGAAATATTTTATGCCACAGTGTAGGACGATATTTCTATTAAAGATAAAAATTTGAAATAAGCATATATAGTGCACCAAATACATATAGATGAAAGAGCCACATAAATTTCAGTTTTGTGTTTTCCTTTCCAAAGTGCACTTAGAAAAAGCACAAAATCAACTTTACAGACCATATAGACAGATGCAGATGTAAATGCAGACACACGACTGTACCTGTGTCGTACATGACATTTACAACCATGCCTGGAGAGACTATAGCTTATCTGGGCAAGAGCTTACACACTGACTGAAGCAATAACAGCCAGAAAACAATCCAATATGCAACATAAGAAAACTACTCTCCTGTTAGCCAGACTTCCCAGAATGGAGATAATTCTTCTACCTGGAACAAAATTATTCATGCCTTGCAGAGGCTGCAGCCAGGCAGATTGGGACAGCCATGGCCCCCAGCGCCCAGGCAGCTGTCACATGCAGTGCAAACAGCAAGACACTCATTCTGTGGAAACTGTGAAACCCTCAGCAGATAGTCCTGAGAAATCCTAATGTTCCACAGAATGGTCACCTGAGTAATAAAAGGAACCTTTGAAATAAAGTCAAGGAAACTGTACAGTGTGACACGCTTTGTAAGAAAACAATCTTAGTGTAAACAACTTCTGTCTAAGTCATTTGCCAAAGTTTTGTGCCACTGTTTAGCTAGTCTACTTGGTGGCACAGACTCAGGAACATTTTGTTCATTATTGCCAACTGACCACCCAGGAACTGGGGGTGAAAGACTGGGGTGAGTTATTAGACTTATTACAGAAATTCTGATAAATAAGTAGATCGCTACAGCGAGTCTAGAAACACCAATTAGGGTTTTTACAACTTTTTTTCTAATTTGTATTCTTTTGGAACACCTTGGTCATCTGCTAATAAATAGGGATTCCTCTCGCCTGCCAAATAACCCATTCAAACTCACATACACTTACATATATTGAAATAGAAATTGGCCCCGTTTGTCATGCCTGGATGTCTTGTCTGTGTGAATCCACATATCAATATTAACAATTAAATTATCTTTCACTAACACTACCGGGCCCAGTCCTGTAAAATTTCAGACCCCTTTTACAAGGTGTTTCACTAAGTTATGTAAAAGGCCCTTTGGCATTTCAAGTAATTAATTAGATAACTATTCAACAAATACTCTTCTGCTTCCCTTCTACAGAAACAATGCTATTAACTTTAAAAGGGATATTAAGAAACCATATCTAAAACTATTTTTGTACCAATAAGAGCTGTAAAAGAACTGACTGAATTATTTGCGTACCCAGTGATGCTGAGAATGTGTGAAGGATGGGAAGTTTCACCTCCCTTTTGCTTCAGTCAATCCCAAACTATCGGACTCAACAAAGAGCCAATACTGCAGTCAATTTTGGAGAAGTGTGATGGTCTGTGAAACAGGAAAGGTCAGATTAGGTAATGCATTATTCAGTATAGATTTACACTCTGACTGTATGAATCTCTGACACATTTAGATCTAAACCATTTATCAGCACTTTTGGGTGCATTCTTCCATTCAGATTTATAAAGACTGAATAAACACACAGCAATGCTTCAAGGGACATAAAAAGGTCAACATTTAAAAATTGTCTCATCAATTTGGACTTTCCTGCACTTACGGAAATTACTGATCTAGAAAGTCGCATGAAAGTTGTTATGAGTAACCCTGTGTGAGTTTTTGCTTCAAAAAGTCGGATAATGCTAAACAATGGTTACTTTGGGCTGTCTTTTGGCAATGTACATGAGATACCAGCATTTAATCAATTTTAACAATTGTCATTAACATAAAAATCAGACTGGCAGTATATTTGATAAGTGATTTACTTGTAAATGTTGTAGAATTATTTCTGGTTTTTTCAATGACTGTTACAGACTTGCCAGGAATCAAAGCTAATCACCAGCTTTTAAGGAGTATAGTTCTACATTTCAATAGTAGTAAATCCAGTTTAAGAGTTCCCCACTTTTCTCTTCCTGTTTCCAACTCCCTGCTACTACTCATAGCCTGTTTGAGCTGATACAACTGTGTGGTGTGCTGTGTAAGTGACAAGTGGAATAATCTAAACAGAAAAAAAAACAAAACAAAAAAAAAAAACCTGGGGCAAATATAGAAAGTAGCCTAGATAGATATTGCCACATATACACAAAAACAGCCATGTCCCATGACATGTAAATAAGGCACTCACTGATTGATTTAGTTTACATACTAAGTTATACAGAAAAAGAAAGATTTTGGGACATGATTACGACCTTGAATTATAGATTCTTCCAGGTCTATATCTTGACTATAGTAAAGTTAACATGGTACATGGAATATAAATGTTAAAGCAAGAACCACAACAGCATGATACAACAAATAGACTTTCTCTTTTTTTGGAGAAATTTAAGAAAAAAAAATGATTTTACAATAGGTATGTAGGAGGAGATCATGGCTGATGGTAAGCTACTGATGGGTTAGGCTGAGTAAGCCTCTAAACCTCTTTGGGTGAGGAGACAAGCATTACAGGAAGTGTCTGAATTCCACCAGTCCCCACAGTAGTGATTCTCCTGAGTGAGAATCCACTCTGCCTGGGTGCCTGTCCAACAGAAAAAGCGAATCTCAGGCAGGGGGCTCACCCTGTCCCAGCATGGCTTACAGAAACCCAAAGAGATTGAAATAACCACAAGCCAGATAATCTTGGCAGGTATTAGTCACCAGATAACTTGACCTTTACTTCTACACATTTATGTCTGTCTTTTTAATCACTGTGGTTTGTGCCTGGGTGATTCTTGCAAATAACAGCCATCTTTCCTAACCACCACCTTTTATTTTACAAATATACAGGAGTCAGAGACTCCCATATTTCCATTTAATTTTATTATCAAGGAGAGAAACCCAATTGCTTTAATTGTTGGTTTTTTTGTTTTCATCCTTGAAGATGCAATAGTAGTCCAATGAGAATATTTTCTTTGTCTACTCAGCTTCCAAGTCACTACATTAAAATGCTACAGATAGAAATATTTCTAAGAGAATATATGAAGACACCAGCTTCGCCTTTCTGATTATTTTTGTGGTATCTGACTTCTCTTCTTTCTAAAATAGCTATCACTTTTTCAGGAAGTATTTTCTTGAATAAGTGATCCAGGCCCATCCATCTAATTTCAGCAGAAAAGGCTGAAATAAATACCTTTCACACTATATTACAAAATTACATGGACTGTAATTTAGCAGATATCCATGAATTTATACAAAACATCTCTATGAAAAAGTCACTTTATTAGACAATTTTCAGGCTCAGTAAACCATCTTCAAGAATCTCCAAACCTGTACTAAGCAACCAATTGTTGCTGTGTCACTGACTCATGACAGACAGCTTTTACAGCATTAATATTCTAAAGATTCTTCCATTATTTCAATTTAACAGAGCCCATTCATCAGTATCACAACAATACTGAGATGCTATCCTAGCAATCAGCTACAATTTCCAGAGGTACTAAATAGCTTTTCTCTCATTAATAATTCATTGCAGAAGCTGAGTTGCCAGACTGTATCAGTTGTGTTGTTCATAGCCATTGAGGCCAAGGCTTCTTTGGGGAAAAAAACAGATTCATGGCTACCTTGTGGATGCAAGAACAGTTTTCCAGCTAAATTTCTATCTGTGCTGTCACACCAGGGTGGAGCAGCTGTGTCAAACCTGTCCCTCCTGGAGAGTGGAAGACATTGTCAGGATCACTGCTAACAGCAACTACACATCTCATGGAGGGGGCTCAGACTGCATGAGGAGGAGCGCCCAGCTGGTGCTGGTTACTTCATCCCTCTTTATCATTGACCAGTTGTGGAAAACTCCGTTGTATTTTTACTATTTTGAGACTATACCAAGCATAAATTCAAAGATTGTAGTAATGTAAATATAGTCAATAACAAGAAGGAGAACAGGCAATTCAAAGCCTTAAAGGAAATAATCCCACATTTTATGTTTGTGAGTTTATTATGCAGCTTCTATAAACGTGTACATTTAAATACAATAATACTTTGATGGGACTTACTTTTTCTGCTTGAGAGCTGGTTCTCTATTTTGTATACTTTAAAGTATCTAAATGCTTATAAAATATCTTTGGGAAAGAAAATTCCCACTAGGACTTACATAATAAGCTAAGCTTTTCTACTGAGAATATCATTAAATCCCACTAAATCCTATTTCCATTCAGTCATCAGCAGCTCTGTGAATAAATACATAGAAAGAATGCTATAAGGGATTATATCTGTGAAAGAATATCAACCAGCATTCTTGGCTTGTTCCTTAGCAACAAAATAATGATGATTCCTAAAAAAAAATAGTTTTAATTTCCCTAAATCAAGAAGTTACTGATAATACCATTTAAAATCACTTAAGTACCTTTAAGAACCTTAGAAAGGCCAAACCATGAGAACAATTCCTGGAGATGAGCACTTTTCTTGCTGTAACTTGCATAATGGCCAGGAATACAGAATAAGGGATTATACCAGATTTGTTCCCAAATACTCTGAACACTGAAAATTAAAGATGTCATTAAATGTATAGAATGATCTATGAAAAAAAATTATATTTGTTTAATACAATGTGAACTTATTCAGCAGGGAGAGAAATTTCTTCTGAAACACTTTTGACAGGTGAAGAAAGAAGATGGCAAGATGTAAAGAATTCCAATAACTTGTCCTAGAAAGAAAATATTGGGTTTAGTGCTATCCTTTCTTTTCTCCAAGGAAACTTCAATGTCCTTAGAAAGTGTTCAATTCAGTACCAACACTGAAACAGCATTTTCTTTTGAATAATGCCCTGGTGGTGGCTGCACAAGTACCCTACCTTTGCTGCATGAGTAAAGACATGGAGCCAAATGTATTTCTTGTTTCCAGAGTCTGCAGGTTAAGGAAAACCCTGTGGATGCACATTTAACCAATCTAGTGTAAGTCTTCAGCTTCCTGAGGAATTTCTTTATGGCATTATCTATCCTGATTTTCCCATGATAAAGTTTCATACTTTACATTTTTAATGTACCTTTGGAGCTTCATTTTGATAGCTGACATTAACAGCCTTTTCCTACATTCTACAGCAATTCCAAACACTCTTTGTGTATGGCCATATTTAGATTCAAACAAATTGTTCCAGTTTCTTCACACTGGCTAGCAGCAAGTATTTCAATTAATGTTTGGGGCATCTTTAGGGGGCTTGTGGCTGTATTGATAAGACAGAAATGGTGGATTTTTTTGCTTTTGGGGAATTCATGTAACACATGACTGAAAGTTACAATACAAGAGAGCACATCATACCACACAGGAACACCATGTAAAATAATAAATCAGATCATTCAAGCAGCATAAAAGCATCAAACCTGAATTGAAGCCAATGCTATTTGTTTAGCACAGATAGCAGTTCAATGTGTGTCATTGGAGCTAAAACCCTGAAGAAAAGGGAGGTTTTGGCTCTAAGACGCTAAATGAGAAATGAAAGAGATGTGACTTCAAGAGCAGCCCTCTTCATCTTGTGTTTGTCTTATAATGTTCTAGAGGCACCTGGACTTAAGACCATTTCCTTCAGCAGTTTCCAAACTCATACTACTAAAAACCAGAAGTGCAGCAGCTGATGACTGAGTGACAAGATACAGTAAACTGTGCAGTCTACATCCTATTTCAGAGTTCCATACCTTGGCATCACTGATCATGAGTATAAATAAGACAAATAGATTAAATGTGCACTCTAATGTCAATTATAGTTGTAAAGTGAAAAGTGCAGTGAAGGTTAACTAACACTGAAGTCCATTCATTCACTTCAGTGCATTGCAAAATCATCGGTTTTGATTACTTTAATGGAACTCATTCACCCTACAAGGTGTCTGGTTTAATGAAATAACTTTATCAAAATATATCATTATACTGTAGTTGACTGAATCTAGGTTTTATTTTCCAGTGCTTTAGCTCAGACAAATGTTTTTAATCCTCCTCTCCTAAAGCTGTGGCATTTTTCTATTCTGACCTTTATCCAGCACATATGATGGATAGACACTGCATTGGCAGTACAACCATACATAAATTTAAACTGCCACAGCAGAAAGAAAAAACAATGTGTTAAGAGTAGTCAGAAAAAACTGCCAAGTACTGTATCTATTATTTTTCCTTTTTTGACCTAGAAGAGTCTTAGCTAAATGCACTTAAAATACCTGTCTTTCTTTAAAAGATGACATGAAAAATATTTTGAAAATCAGAGTCACCTGTTTTTCTTCACCTTTGGAAAAACAAAAGGAAAATTTACAGTACCTATATGAGTAGATAGAGACACGAACTGTATTCTTTTTTTTTCCTCCAAGAAATACTAAATATGATTAAAAAATAAGTGTTCTTTTGCTACATAATATCTGGCAATAGACAACATTTATTGTTCACATTGCAAGGAGAAATATTTAGCAGCATCTACTTTAATTCCTTTTTATTAAAGGAACACTAACTATCTAGCTAACTAATACTAACTAACTATCCGGTAGTTAGTGTTGTATGTCAAACAAAAGAAGCCAAAAAAACCCCAAAACAATAAATCCAGAATGAATGTTTCATGTAACAAAATCCATTCTAATTAATGAGACTTTCCTGCACTCTGGACTGCCAGAAGTAATTTGGCTTTTTGCACCTGCATAGTGTCTTTCCTGCATTTCTGTGCTTTGATACAGAGTGGGAAGAGTCTCAGGCAGTTTAAAATTCACTTCTGGAGAACAGCAAAGAGAAAAATGAGTATCTACTTTAGCTGTGGAACAAGGAGGCTTTGCAATCGTGTCCTCATGCAGCAAAGAAAATTGGTGACACAAGTCACCCTCTGTCCTTTCTTCCCTCACGACCCCCAGGCTACTCCAAGCACTGCTGTTTTTCCCAAATCCATGGTTAGCCTCTCCAGGACAGGATTCCTTACACACACTGAGCAGCACAGTACATGTGTGGTGAACATCACACCCTGGAATTCCCATGCCATTGAAGAGAAAAAAGGGATAAGAGGATGAAAAAAGAGAAAATAAATGCTGCCTTCAATTCCCATATATACATAGAAGCTGAAGGGTACAAAAGGCAAACCAGATCAGCTGAATGAGTGAAAAGCAGACACCAAATGCATGTGCCAAAGCATCTCTCCTCCCAGTGGCACTGCCTCTTACTCCTGTCCCATGAACACAGAGGGCCATACTCAGCTTTATCTCTCCACATATTTCAGGAAATTAATAAAGCCACTAAAAGGCTCTTTGTTCCTACTTCACTGCAGCTAAACATTGGTTTACAGTCACTAGAGAAGTTCTGTCAGCCTCTCTGCACTATCTACTACTATCATGTAGAATCTCTGGTTCTACACGATAAAAGCATTTTTCATAGATGATGAAAGATTTAGTTATGGTTCATCAAACACTGTGGAGATGTTGGTGCTCTCTGTGAAACACACCACGTTGTTAAGAATAGATTAAAAATAAACAAGTGGCAACACTGAGAAATGCCTACTGGTTTTCCAGGAATTTTAATTATATTTACATTTCAGAGCTGTAGCTGTAGAGCATGTATGCACTTACTAACTTTTGGAATATACTGCATAGATTATCTTTAGCCCACAGAAACAGATCTGTGGAAATAGCCACAGCTTACTGTAATTATATATCACTTACAGAAGTTTTCTTACAGCAGATGGAAATTATTAAAGTTCTATCTTTTAAGTCAGTGAAAATGCTGCCCCTGACCAGACTGTGGCAAGAAAAATTGCACTACTATTTTTCAAATAAAATAAAAAACTGGACACATGATTTTCTAATTCCCTTATTGAGAAAGAACAGATTTCATCCTTATTGTCAATTTACCTACTACATTTCATAGACTAATACTTCAAATTCACAGCATCTCAAACATACATTTCAAATGTGTATACATATGCTTATTGAGGCACAGACTGCAATTAATATCGAGGGGCTTTTTTAAAAGTAATTAATTAAGCCTTACAAAAGCTTAATATTCATCCAGGCCACGTTCAAAAGATGACAGAAAAAGAGTCTATGCCAAATTAACAAAAAATTCAAATTTTGTAAATCAGAAGTTAGAAAAAAGGGGAGAGTTCCAAATACTTTTTGGATATTCTTGGCTGATATCTATTGTCTACTTCCACGGGCATTTGAAGTGTTTTGAAAATTCAAAGCCATTGACTATGTCTGCAAGCCTGTTGGCAGACTCAGGCTGGATGTTTGATGAAAGATCTGCACCACAGCAGCTCCCTGAGAGCTCCTGCTTTGCCCTTTCAGGTAGCACTGTACCTGGATGTTGCAATACCTGCATATCAGTTCAAGCACAGTTCCAAGGGAAACAAGCCTTTTATTAGGCATCTGCAGGTGACCGTGGGGTGCTCTAATTAGATCATAAACCTCATTCTCAGCTGTCTGCTCAAGCTGCAGCCTTCTAAGCATCGCCAGCAGATCCACTGGCCAAAAGCTGCCCCACCCTTGGAAGAGCAGAGATGCCTAAAGGGAAGTATTCAATGTCAAATCTCTTCAACCCCTCGCTTAAGAATCAGAGAGTTTTTTCCAGTTGGCAAATCTTATTTCTGAAAATCAAATGCTGTACTTTAGAAGCCACAGTTAATTATGATTTCATAGAAGAATTTTCACATATGTATGGAAGCAGTACATAACTGACTCCCTAAGGTGCAATGGTTGCTCTGTAAAGAAATCAGATCCATGAAAAACAGATGTATTAAAAAACCACTGCTTTGGTATCTCTAGAAAAGCTCCTCTGCTTCTGCACATACCTGTGCAAACTCATGCTATTCTTCTCATTGTTCAGATCTATAATCATGTGAAGCAATATCATTAATATTCCTAAAATAGACATAAGAATTTTTGTAGATAAAAATAACATACATAAATACTTTTAAATAAAACTAAGAAGTAACATTCTAACAAGTAGCTCACAAGTTTAGAATCCTTCGAGAATACCACTCAAATAATAATTCAACAGAGTAAATAAAAGGGTCTAAGGAAAGTGCCAAAGTGTTTTATAACAATAACATAGCTATTTGAAGAAACAAAACAGCCTAACAGTTCATTAATTTAAATAGTTAATTAGCTTTTCCATAGGAAAAAATCTATTAGCATTAGGAATGCAAAGAGCACTTAAAAGGGTGAGGGATGTCTGCAATCACACTGCTAGCAAAGAGCTGAAACCTCTATTTAGGACTTTCTCAATTTTTCCCATTTGTGCCTCGGCTATGCATATATGACAACAGTGATTATTTCAGCAACATACAGTGTCCCCTGTGTAACTGAAATACGCAAAATACCCATTCTCATTCTCAATCAATGTTTATTCATTTCCTCTCCATTTGCATAATTCAATGAAATGTTAGTTCTAAGCATAACAAGAACTGCTCCAAACCTCCAGACAAAAATCTTGCCTTATGTACAAAGTAAAGGAGAATCTTTAACAAGGCATTTCAGAGACATCACATCTCCAGCGTATTGCCCAGAAAACTACTGCTTCTCAGATCTGCTCATTTCTCACATCCACAGGCGCCTGTATTTCACTGTTCCTGTTCTTTGTTCGTCACACAGGTACGGAGCTTTAAGAGGCCAAACTAATTCTGAACTTGTAAGGATATTTCCACTGATTAGACCACAAATATATGAGCATAGGCTCCCTCCGGGTGTAGGAGAAGCACAGATGTGCTTCTCTAATATTCCATTTTCCAAGTCTGTAAAATCACAGGCTGACAATGAGTAAGAAAATAATTAGAACAGTACATTCAAGATCAAATCAAAGTCAGGCATATAATCCCTCTTGAAGTGTGTTTCTTGGATTAGTGACATATATTTAAAAAAATGTGCCTAGAGCAAATAAAAACTCTAAGTTTTGATATGTTCATGAAAGTGATCATGTGTGAACACTTAATCAAAATCTGTCCAACTACTGACATTTCAGAGTCAATGAGAATGATTTAAAAGTAAATTTTTTTTAAAAAGTAATTTTTTTCAAATATCTACTGAAGCCAGTTTCCATTGACATTTCCATGTACACAAATTTTAAATAATTAAAACTAGTTATATCAGCCAGCTTTACAACCAAGACAATTTAGCTCTCTCTGAAATGAATTGGACATGTTGTTGTTAGCACTAGCTGGGAGGCACTGTGCTGAAAGCAGCCTTTGGTACAGCACTTCTCATTTATAGCAAACATCATTGCTATATTGCACCTCTGTCAGACTTCTTCCCTTTAGGACAAGGAGAACAAGAAACGTAAAAGTATTCCTGGCCCTAGACTCCATGCATATAAGTTAATTCACAAAGGTCAAACACTGCCAAATCTGAATGCAGCTGGATAGCACCTCATTAAAGTAAGAGAGTTTTAGTCAGTTCTGCCTAGAGCCATTCCACCTCTTTCAGTACCTAACCAAAATTAATAACCTAGAGATGTGGCAGCCCTGAATTCTGCAGCTATATGAACTCATCTAATGCCTCAGGATAACAACTTCAGGGACCTCTAATCTTAACTTTTTTGCTGGAGTTCCCGGAGCTTAACTGATCTCCATCTGCACCAGTGCAAGGTTCAGGGCACACATGGAAGTCAAGGTGTCTGATCATGGCTGTGTTTTTGGGAGATGCCCCTTGAAAGGTATTGTGGAACTATTTAAATCACCAAGAAACTGTGAAAACGAGAACTGTTCACACTCAACTCAGGACACTATATATTTTGCTATTCATTAAAGGAATACAATTATCAGAGAATAAAAGGAAAATAAACATACTGACACAATTTAAAATTTGCATGAACTATCAGTAATTAAGAGCCACCAAACTGTCTTACACTGCTTTCCATTCACCCAAGCCCAGAAATAGTTTAGGCACACAGTACCCATGCCTATTGTGCCCAAAGAACAAAACCTCTCTAATGAAGACACGGCTTTTTAGATGCCTCAGCTCTAACCTTATCTGCATTATAAAATGCTTCTTCTACTCTTGGGGGGGGGGGGGGGGGTGAAGTACGAAATATAGTCAATATAGTGCAATAAATGTGAGGAATAAGTAGTATTTTCACTCTAATATGAAAATGCAGGATAGCGATGGCAGTTCTGAAAGAAGGAAGTTTATAGTGTTATTCTGCAGCTGAAAAAATATACTAAAACTCTCCTGCAGTGAAAAAAATTAATCAACTGTACTAATGTGCGTGTTGATACAAGCCACATAGAAGTAGAGGTGTTAGACAAATACATGAACCAAATCTCACAAGCCCTAGGAATCCATCACATGAGCTGTAATGCTGTATCTAATTTGCAGCATCCAGTTCAAGGAGGATGAGAAATAACAGAAATAACCACATCATCTGAAATCTGGAAAATCTGGCCTCTTCTTGAAAGAGTTTGGTTTCTTTACTCTATGGGAGAATAAAAACTTGAGGAGTCAGATGGTGATAGGTGATTCTGAGACTGCAATGAAGATAGAAGTGAACTCTGCTCCATGTTCATTGTGGGAAGAACAAGTAACAACCTTAAACTGGAAAAGGAGATTCAGGCTATGGAAAATACTCCCAACTAAATAGACAAGCTGCTGCAACTCCCAACCCTCATCTTCTTTCTGTTAGCTGAATAAATTAAATATGTGGCCAATTCTTACATATTTTTAATTGAATGACTTAATTTAAAAAAATTATTAGGCATGAAAAAGATACATAGTTCACTAAAGACTGTAGCAAAAAGTTCCATCAACTTTTCTATTTTTAGGATCATGCCCCTTAAGAAAATTTAATGCTGATATAGTTGTTTCCCATTTGATAAGGTACAAAAAAAAAAAAAAAAAATTTAGTGAGTTCATCATCTCCAGAGCAGAAATTAATGTTACTAGCAGTAGCTGCAGAATACATATATATTTACTGTTTTTTCAGCCAATAGTACATCAAAAGTGATTCTGTTGTGCTTGGGACAAATATATTCATTTTTTTTCCAAAATTAGAGCCACATGTGTGTTTTGAAACATACTACTGTATGTTATTATACTAGGTAATTACTATACTGTTTAATAGGTATCTTGTGAATTATGCTTTTTCATACACCTCTGTTTCCTGACACAAAAAATAAAAATTAAAATAGCAGTTTTATTATTTATTTTTCAAAATTTAAAAATTCATGAGACAGCAAGTGCTAAGCTGACAATTTACAGTTTTGAAGGCCAATAACCCTGTGCTCGTGGAGTGGTTTTTCCCTTTATGGTTCATCTTACACAGAATCCAATTTTATTCAGTTTTCTTAAGTGCCCAAAAAGCAATATCCTGATAAGAACATTGTTGAAAGCAGTAATTGAGTGAAACAGCTATGAATCCTAGCCCTGCACTTATCTAGAAAATACAGGGCATTACAGGGCAATACAAATACAGGGCAGAATAATTGTCTTCACTTTGCAGTTACTCCAAAAGCAATAGTTTACAGATAAATGCAAAAACACAGGGTGAAAAAAAAACCTTTATTTTTCAGCATTACTTGGACAAGAGTTCAAACAATGCTCTGTAAGCTTTTAACAATTTGCCCCCAGTTTTGTATATTTGTTATCAGACAGTTTCAAACCAAATCAGGCTGAAGGCTTGTACCTGGGCTATCAGTTCAAAACTGATGGAATTTTTAATACAAAAAGTTTTCAATTACTTATCTTTCTGAATTTATAAGGAGAAAATCTCCTCCATCTTGGGAGTAGATTTAGATGTGCATTGCCAACAGTACTTTGATTTGATTTTTTATAGATCTATATTTTATTTTGAAAGTACAAAGAATTTTTGGACAATAAATTGACTAATGCTAAGGTGAGAGGTTCTCAAAAAGCCAGTAACAAATGACAGCAAAATATTAACATTAACAATTTATTATAGCATATGTCACAGCTAAATATTTGATCAAGCACTTAAAAAGATCAGCAATATGCTGAAACATTGTGAGTGTGTCATGCAACTTCATAAGTGAAGAAAGAGTTTTAATTTATATATTTTACTATATTTGAGTTGAATTAAAATAGACTGAACTGATTATACTCCTGTATTTAATCTGCTGTTGCTATTCATAGTGCAGACATATTGGTCAAAATCAAGGCAAAGTTGGATTCTGACCCATCCTTTCCTCCCAAAGGTTCCTAAGGCCACAGTGCTGTAGCAGCTGCTGAGGCAGCAGCTGCTTCTGAAGGGGAGGTGAATGGATGTTGGAGCCCTGGTCACTGAGAGTTTTAGACTTTCTGTGCTGACAGGCACTGACCCCCAAGAAAACACTGCATTTAACCTGAGGCAGTAAAGAAGGCTTCCAAAATTGAATACTAGAACTGGCATTGTCAGTGTATAGTTTGAATAGAAGTGTGTAATATCACATGGTGGAAAATTTAGATTTTAAGTTTTTAGAATATAGTGATATATACAAAGCAAGATGGAGGTTTTAAGGCAGAGGTTTCCTTCTTCTTTACCTTCTTCTTCATAGATTTACATAGAGTTTGTATAATTAGATAAAAAAGACCACATTGCAGGCCACGGGTGATTGGTTATTGGGTTAAAAGTAAAAATAATTTAATTGTCATTTCTTAATTAGACAACTTATCCTTAAAAAGCCTTGTAGAGAAAGCGATATAGCTCCATTTTTAGCCTGTTAGCTTGAAGTGCTGTAGAACTCATGATTTGTGGGACTGTAATATAAATAAGAATTAATAAACATTAAGTCTGAACAAAAAATACCTTCTTGCTCATTTAATCCCAACCCTGGCAAAAAGAAAATTAAAAAAAAAGAAAAAGAAAAAAAGAAAATAAGCTTGCCCCTCCATCCCAGCCATGATGCTCTTTTACCACCTTCAGGTTCTGCTGCTCTATACTGGTGAATAAGTGCTGATTCTGTGTTATGGATGGGGACCACAAAGAGCACATTTGAATGCTAAAATGCAGAAGAGAATGATGCCTGCAGATATTCTAAAAGCATAGCAAACACCTCTTCGGTTCACATTTAGATCTTCTGGATATCTTGATAATTACTGCTGAGAACTAAGCCTAATCAAATTTCAGATTAACATATGCTTCTGTCTGCTTATATATAACAAAGCCTCCCAGATAACAAGTGGTTTTAATCGAAAGTTAGATATTAAAATTCTTGTGGGGATTTTGTTCCCTCTGCCACCACTCTTTGCCTGTAAAATAGGATAATGATCATTACCACTTCCACACTTTCCTAAAGCTTTCACTCTGTCTGAAATTATCTGAGTTTACAGAGTTTTACTGGACAGGCTTCTTAATTTTGAGAACATAAACACTGCATCTTCAACATTTCTTCAGGAAACATCACCTCTCATTAATTTCAATATGGTATGCTGTACACTGATTACACTTGTTTATATATTCCGGCAAAGACAGGGCCAAAGTCTTTCATTCAGAAGAGATATCCTTCTGAAAAAAACATTTTAATGAATGTTGCTAAAATATGACTAACCATTCCCTTGAATTCAGGCAATAAAAAAATTTTTTACTATACTAAGCATTTCATTAGGTCTTCGGTGTAGATTGCCTGCTTCTTTAATCAATAAATTGTGGACACATGGGGCCAATCTATTCAATTTATTTAAACTTAAGATCCTTTTGATTCAAAGTTATTTGAATTTCTATACTTATATATCATTTATCCAGTTTCTATACATCGTCTGTAGACTATCTCCTTACTGAGGTACAATTTTATTACTGTGTGTTAGAAATAATTAGTGCTGAAATGATGTTATAGCAACACACACACATACTTGACACTAATGGATGTTTTCACTGCTTTTGGGTATCTCTCTACACGATCTGACAGCTTTATTCTTCAACTGAATCCAGACTAAGAGTCAGTTCTAGTACCAAGTACACAATTAATTTATTTCTAATGAGGTGTTTAATCAAAATATATTTGATATCTTAGCTGTGGAAAGTAGTACTGAATATAATGCAAGCACAGAATCAAATGAGTCAGAAAATATCCTTGCTCTTTCTCCTGAAGTGTTTAGGAAGCAATATTTTCAGACCATGAAAAGACATCCCTAAACTGCAATCCCAACCCTAGAACTTTAAAATACCATTTAGATAAATAATAATTAAATTATACCACAAATAAACTGAAGTACCAGCCAGATTGTACTACACACCCAAACAATTTTGAGTCCAAAAATCGAAGAATGTTGTGAGATCTTCAGAACTGCAGAAGCAACACAAACTCCAAGATGTTAGAGCTGTGTTTGTTGTCTTAGGGAAATATTTTCTGAGTTAGTATTATACTGGCACAATATTCTGCATACTTACCTCCAAGGTCAAGGAGTTCTCCATAACAGAGAAAGGTTATCTATTTCTAAGGTAACCATGCCTGCCTTTGCAATCTCAACCCTAGAACTTTAAAATACTATTTAGATAAAAATTAAATTATACCACAAATAAATTGAAGTGTCCTGGCAGGAGAGCACGAGGCTGTACCAGACCTGTGTGTACAGCAGCTGCCAGGAGGTTGGCAGGAGCTGGACCAGGATGAGAAGCCTTTGAGTCATCTGGGCTCCCATTTACATATTCCCTTGCAGGCAGGATGAGAATTGGCACATAACTAGTGGAAGGGCACAATGCTACTGTCTGGCTCCTCTCTATTTTAATTTTGGTCAAGCTGAAAGGAAGAAAGTATGAAGGAAACACAATATAGTTCAGCTCACACTTACTGCACAAGCAGTGAAAAGAAAGGAGCAGATCACTATAGGATTTTTACAAAGGCAGATCTCAGACAAGAAACTGAGAATAAGGATGAGAAATTCCTAATTCTGTACTCATTTAAGTAGACGGCACCACATCTACACATTCATTAAAAGAAGTTATAGATCTACACTGGCAGGGGCTCTTTGGCCTTTTAGGTTCCTCCCAGCATAGCACCTAGAAATATGAGCAGGTGTAAGAGCCATGTTCTGTGTATTCTCTGGACCCTGACCGCTGCAGCTGCCTTTAACTTCAGCAACATCTGGCTGTTAACAATACTTCTCAATCAAGTGTTGTAAAATGGCACTAAAGTATGATTTTAAATGCTCTACAGTATGCCCTCAGATTTAAGTTATGGTCCTTTATAATAAAATTTGTATAGCTGATCAAATAATGTTAATGAGTTTACTTATTAAATGGTAGAAAAATATTATAAAAGGAGCAAAGCTTAATTTATAATATTATAAATTAGGCTTTGCCATAGCATATATCAAAGAAAAAAATTGATTCAGTTCTTCAGCACAACATACTGTGACTATTGTTTCCATTATACCTGTACAAAATGCTGCCTGAGAGAGAGACTGGTCAGACCAGTGTCTCATTCTAGACAAAGAAAGATGAGAGTATAACTCATCTCTTAAATGCACAAGTTTGTCCAAGCTCTGCAGCTTTTTCTTTATCTGGATGCCCTGCACAAGTGGAGGGAATGAAGATACCCAAGACTAATTGCTTGTTCAATAGTTAATTTTCCATGAATATTGCAGGCACAGGAATGGATGGAAAGGCAGGGGCAACTCGACATGACTAACAGCAGCCTAATGTTGATAAAAATACTTGTTTACAAGCAAATTAAAGAAGTTGAAAAACACTTTCATAGAACATCAGCAGAAACATGTAAACAATGGATTTATAATGTGGCATTTGGCATTTTTCAGAATGATACAAAGACTACAAAGCTCTAAAATGTGCTAAAAATATGATGCTGTGTTTTACAGAAATTGTCATTCTCTAGGTAATCCTTTGTAGAGGACTGGAGAATATTTTATGAAGATGTAGCCCATGCTTCTAGGTTACCCCTGGTCTATCAATACAAAAGTAGTGACTGAGTAATGAACAGAGGACAGCCTCTGCCTGGGCTGAATTCCCACAGCAGGGATCAGATTTCAAAATTATGAAGAAGGATCTAGGAGCTTCATCTTCCTCTTACAACCCAGTATAGCCCCAAGGAAGCTCACGTGGGTAAGCCCCCAAGAGAGATGAAACGTGAGCACTATTAGACCTATTGTTCTTTCTTAACTCAGGTGGGAAATATCCTTTTCCACAATCAGTCCAGTTCCCTTCATCATGCCTACCACAGAACTGCAGCATTTCTAATCATGGTCAATGGAGAAAAAGCTCGAGTTCATAAAAACATGCCAAGCTTGAGTACTTCTACAGAAAATTGCTTTTCATTTCAAAATGCAATTTTTGAAGTGTCCAAACAGCACTTTCTGTAAAATATGCCCAAGTGTTGCTTGCCGCACTTCAGACACCCAATTCTAAATGAAAATAAAAAATACCAAGCCCAAAGCAGCAGGCTGAATCCTGAGACTAGTCTGTCCCAGCAACCAGAAAACTCGATCTAAAGGCTTGTGACTATTCATTCTAGGCTGAGCAGTGTCTTATTCCTCTTATTACTGTACTTAAATGGAAGTATTTGTACAGTTTATATCCCCACATACCTATTACTTCACCTGGGCCATATGTTGCTGCTAGGAAATCATGAAAATATTTTTGGCCAGGCTTTTTTGCCATTAGAAAATACAATTTTTTGTATTGTTGTGTTTTGACATCATACTTTGACAAGAAGCTTACATGCTGAGGAAAGGCTGAGCTGCAGCTGCTACTACTGGATATGGCTGTCCAGATGTATTTCCTTCTGGCAAATTAAAGCCTTCAAAGTTAACACCACTGTTTTGGCAGTTTGCTGAATTTCTAAGCACTAGATGTCACAAAACCGCTGTTGCTTATTTTCAAGCTACACTCAGTGGCAAAGCACAGACTACTGTCCACCTTCAGCACAGGTTTTTCTTAGGAAGGAAGAGGGAAAGCCTAGAGGCTGTCTTTGCCTTCAGAGCAATGGCAGAAGCTCAGCTCAGTGGTCTGCTGTACAGACCAGGAAATGTCATCTGTTGTGCTAGTCAGGAAAATAGAGTTGCCATCACATCCTCCCTCACACCATTGTGCAGGATTGCATTATCTCCTACATGCTCTTTGACTTTTATTTCTCCTGGTGATTATCTCCTGGGATTTCTAACTTCCCTTTGCAATAACAATGAAGAAATAATGTAGTTGCCTTGGGGAAGACAATGCAGAATGGAAATCAGAGGGAGCAAGATGCTCAACCACTCCATAACTTCATTTTTATCTGCTTTGTGCTATTACCTCGTGTTATGTATAGTTTCCCATGATGCAAATTAATGGAGAAAGCACACACATAATTACTTCTAATAGATTTTATTTACATGATTTCTGTCTCTAATAAATGAGGAAAGGTTTTGCGAAGGTCACTTTGTTAATGTAGTGACATAGGACAAGCTGCCACACCATATTAATGGAGAATGGAACCACAGCTAATGAAATTTGCAGTTCCTGGGTGGAGGGCTGACCCAGCAAGCTCTCATATTTCAATGTACAACATGTTTCTGCCAACAGCACCAACTGATACCTCATCACAGATAAACTCAAGCCTCTAAGGAAAAGATTTGACAAAGAGAACAAGAATCACAAGCGACTCTTCAAAAAAGACTTGTTTTTAAAAATGGTCTCTAAAAATTCTCATGGAAATTACCACATGATGACATCTCATTTTTCATATGATAACCATTAAGAAGTATCCAGATTTAATCTGGAAAATTTGGTCAAAGTTGTGAGTAAACAGAATCCAGGAAACAGGTGCTACTTTAAGAATCTGACTTTCAATCCTTAATGAAAAGCTCAGAAACTAAAAACTGAAAGTATGTATCGTTACTTTCAGGAACCACCACTTGAAAAAATTTCCTCTGAATTGTTTTTAAAGCATATTCCTTAATTGCTTTACATGAAGAAAATGGCTGATTTTCTCTGAAGTCTTCAAAATAACAGCTTAAACTGCTCTGCAAGAAGTACCAAGTCAGTCAATTCTTAGAATTTAACACTCATTATAAAAATAAATTTAAAACTTAAAAAAATATTGAAAAAATTAAAGAAAAAGAGTCGTATAAAGTGTCAGTGGAATTTTTTGCTTCCAGGCAGATTGACTGACAATGCATACAATTGTGTGCTAATAAAAATTATAGAGGGAAGGTTATTTTATGTTGAATGATGTCCATGACAATTGTAACATCTTCAGGGAGATAATTTAAAGAGATGTTATTCAAAATAGTATATTGATGCACTGCTGAGACAGAAGTTTCAATCCACAGGACTCAGGGAACTTCCAAACCCAAGGCTTGTTCCCATAGCAACTGCAACACATAGCTTCACTTCTGCATTATTGCCTTTTCTTATGAGCTGCCAAAGTCTGGCAGCCTAAAACTCTACCAGGACATTGCTTTTACTGCATTTGTAACTCTAATCTACAGGTGCTACTATACCCCAAACCTTTGTTTTTGCACTCTATTCTGATCTCTCACTCTATTCTACATTTGATCTTGAAAGTCAGGAATATTAGCACAAATCCAGACTGAAACAGCAAACCCACAGCTCTTCATATCTCACTGAAACACACAACCCAGAGCAGCACATAAAACTTGTCACATGTTTTTTATGACAGTAAGCTGTTGCTACCTCATGACGGACAATACCCTCCCCCCTTTTTTTTTGTTAATACCTATTATTTCAAGAGTTGCTATTCCGGAAACATTAAATATCTCAGAATCAAGCTAGACAAGGGAAACAGTATACTTCTGTTGATAAAAGAAATTCTTACTAACAAGATAAACCAAACACTAAAGGGATGAAAATATTTGGCTTTAAGCTCTCAAAAACCCCTGCCCTCTGCATTACAGATTACAATAGAAACCTCAGCTAGAAATGTTGGAATTATCTATTTTTCCCCCTAAATTTATTCTGAAATAATACATTTCCCTTTGAATTTAAGAATGAGAGAAAATAATCCTCACACAATTCAAACATCCTCCTTTCAATTTGGTTAGAAAATTTAAAATTGAGCCAATAGTTAGTTCAGGGCAAAGAACAGTTGCAGCTGCTGAGATCTTGTTCAACTACAACATAAAAAACACACAAAAATAAGAAAACTAAGAAAATATATTAGGAGCCACCTAATATCCTGAGAAACAGCTTTAAACAATTTAAGCATAGCTGCTATGCCAGAATTTATATTTTTGGCTGAGTTAAAAAACAATGTAGCACACTCATCTAATATGAGCTTTCAAGGTATGTGAAGGTACACAGCTCCCACTGGAACAGAACACATCAGAAATCTGAATGTCTCTGAAAATCTGGGTTTATTGACTGTAAATGTGGTCAGTAGTGCTCGTCTACCCTCAGGAGCCCGTATCAGAAGGATGTTTGGTGCAATAAAATTGAGCTTATTTTCATGGACCAAGTATTTTGGACAATAGCAAACTGGTAGATCTTTGGCCATTATATCTAGAAATTGCAAACTTTGACTGAGAGGAATTTAAGGGTTGGCCACTTCTAGAGTAAACAGAATAAATAATCTCCACTTTCTTGCCAGAGGCAGAGACTATTCATCTCCAAATAAAAAAAAAATTACAATGTAAAGCTATGCTAGGAACTGTCTTCACCTTAAAATAAAACAGACTGCAAATAGAGCATGATGATGACTATGGTAGAAAGATGATTTTGTTCAATTACCATTATTCTTTACATAAAAACTGAATTTCATTTCATTTAATTTTTTTAAACTGAAGTAAAAATCTGAATTAAATTTGAGCTCACTTCTATATCTTCAGATCTGATATCTATAGAGAAAAATAATTGTAATGAATTATCTTACTAGAGTACTGTGTACATGAGCTCTCAGGAAGGCTAGTCAGAGCTCTGGGTAATTCAGGTTCTGCAGACTGCTCTGTGGCCAGCACTACTCTCTTGTGTCCTGCAGTGCAGTTCTGAGAGCCTCACCTCTGCATTGGGCACCCAGGGGACAGCTTCAGGGTATCCATCACACCTCTGCAGAAGGCTTTTCCAAACCTCAGCTAACAAAGCTAACCTCCACCGAGATCAAACACTCCCTAAAAAAATCAGGTAGGATACAGTTTCAGGTAGGTTTAGTTTTCCAGGTGGGAAAGAGGATGGAGGGGTTGGGATTTCGTTTTTTTGTTGTTGTTGTTGGTTTGAGGTGAGCTTTTTGGGGTTTTTGGTGGTTGCTTGAGGTTTTAGGGGTTTTTTTTGGTCAGCTCCTTTTATTTAATAGGTTTTTTTAAGGATTTGAAGTCTAATAGGTTCTTTATTTTTCAAGGAAAAGAGGGAAAAATACCAAGTTATCAGTAAGCTGTATGAAACAGTCTGCTGTTGTGTAGTTTCCCAGCTACTTGCTGATCATAGAATTACCCACTCTCCCTTTCTCAGTTCCTTTCTTTGTGCACATGTCAAATGCTGGCATGCAGGCTGCCCAAAGGGAATAGAATATCATCTCCAGAAAGTTGTTAACATAAGGCTGTGCATGTACCATGCCATTATTATGACAGTTTGCTCTAAAGCAGAAGAAACAAACAGAACAGGGGAAAAGCGCACAGCTCGTCTTTCTACCACATATCTCCTGCTCATTCATTCCTCAATATTAACCTTATTGGGATCTCACATGCAGGCAGCTGCAAAGCACAGAGCACTTCAGCAACTCGGTTTGCTGGAGCTGGGTTTGCCCGTTTTCATTACCGACAATTAAGAACAATCATCTCCAAAGGCTCCTGAATTGTAACCTTCAGCCAAAATACAGCACAGAAGCACCTTGTGTTGCAAGAATCTCACAGCTCTTCCCCTTCTCTGAACAGTGGGCTCATTTGGGTATGAGTTGCAGGGATTTCCCATGCTGCAACAAGTAGAAACCTATAGCAAGAACCCGTTCACTTGATACTGCTTGAAGTGGCCAATCTGGATCAAACTCAATTAGCAAACTTGCTTCAGATATGTTATTGCTCCTCAATTCTTCTGCCTCATTATATTCCCATTTCATAGAACTAGCCTGGAAATACTTGAAAACACATGACTTGCATAAATATCTTAAATAAAATATTAATGAATTATTGTTTCCATTAGCTTCTTGAGTATTTTCCCCAGAGTGAACACAGCAGCCTTGAAATATTCAAAAACTCTTTCTGCTCTCATACTGCCAGCTCCTATTAGACCTATCCTCTGCTCCTTCCCCAACGCTACAGCAATCTCATTAGCCTCTGGTATTCCCTGCCCTCTTTCTTTAATAGGCCCCAAAGAGATCGTTTTTAATTTCCTTTCTACCTCTTACATTATTAAACCGGAGAACCCCTGTCTTCCATTCTGTGATTTAACAAAATCAAGACTGATAAAAGCCCAGTATTTCTTGCCTATGAATACTCAATTACCTCCTACATTTTTGTACTGATAGTGTTTTTAAAACTGAATTGATGCATAAATTTGGCCTGGTTGGGTCAAGAAGGCATTCATCTCCACCACTGGGTAATTTGCTAAAAAATAGCATTTTTTATAATTTATAAATAACATCAAAGCAAGGATTTCCCTGGTTTTGGACAGAGTGCCTAGTCAGAAGAACAGAGTTAGTCTCAAGGAGAGGGAGCCAGAAAGCCCCTTGCACCCTGATCAGGATACCTGTCTTAGGGGCCAGAGGACAAGTCCTTTCCCTACAGGAATCCAGGCAGCTCACAGCAGGGGCTGGCCCTTTGCAGGTCCCTACCCCTCATGTAGCATTTATTTTGGGATAACATTTTTTCTCTCTTTTGTGCCCTTGGCACAAATGTTTCTGCTATGCTCAGAAAGAAAATCAAGGACAATAACTAGATCTGAATATATTTTGCTTAATGAGTCTTCCAGCTAGCTCACACATAAATCAAACCAGCTCCAAAAAAAGATATTTTAAACATTGCAAAGGCACTGAGTTTAAAACACACTATATAATTGGGTTTTTGGGTTTTTTTGTTAATTTAGTCGTAATATAAAAATAGAGATCAAATACCAAACAACAGAAAACAAGTACAGACAAGTGCCAAAAGGGTTCACTTCAAAGAGAATACATCAGACTGGTAATATTACTCATTTTCTGCTGATTTCCTTTCTTAATCTTATAGATTGTCAATCGACCATAAATTCTACAGAAAGAAGGAAAAATAAAACACCACACAACAACCTGAGAAGAGGATCTGGTGTGATGAAGGACCCACAAGAACAGACTGAGCCAAATACTGACAGATGTTCACAGACTACTTCAACCAATTTGCCTCCCCAGCAAAGGACACTTTTTCCCTTTTTGAATGACATGGATGGTACTTGCAGCATATTACCAGCTCTTTTGATTTTGAATGCTCTTCCACTTCAAAAAGTTAAAGTCAAGGGTGTTTTCCTACTCTCTCAACTCACATTACTCCAGTATTGAAGATGCTGAAAGTTTGTACTCTAGTTCTTGCTAATAGAGCTTTTCTTTACTATATTCTTGCACATCTTCACAAACAGTAAATAATTTCCTAAAAAAAACCCAATAGGATTGCACAAAAAAAAAAGGTGAAGCAAACAAATGATTCATCCATAGCCACATCCATGTCATCTTTATCATAAGCCAGATACTAACACCTACTACCAGAAATTAAATTCACCACCCTTGACTCCAGACTTCTTCAACAGCAAAAGTAATGTCATGAGAGGGAAGAACCATATATGCACATTTAATTCCACATATTTTACTATATGCACATGATCTCATGTTTATATAAACAAGCACTGGTCAGTAAGGGGGAAGTCTTGCCTTACAATCAGAAGGGAGGTTAAGAGACCAAGCATGAAGGCACTGTATAGACAGAGAATAAATAAACAGAACACATGATTGAATGTTATGATTCTGAAAATTGACATTTGCTTTGCATTAGCTCTGGGGTAATTGGCTGTACTAATTTTGGCATTAGTTTTATATGAGTGTAAAATCTCATTCTTTCAATAGTAATTTTAGATTATTAATAGGAAATGCAGATTTTGTAAAAACTTTCTTTAGTTCACATATTTTAATAACAGAGATAAGATACACTTCTCTACAGTTTTCGGTAAGTATTGAATTTAGAAAATTCACTAAACAAGCTGATTATCTTGAGGTATTCTTACCACTGTAGATATTTCGTTGAAACAAAAAAATGTTCTATTTCATCAACATTTTTATGCTAAAGGACTTAGCAGACCATAATAAGCAAGAGCCCTGATCTTCCTACAGGGAAGGGCTAGTATGTCCAAAGTGGAAGACAAGCAGTTGCCATCCTCCCCTGAATCCTACAAGGCACTATACACTCAAAAATCATGTGAAGAGCCCTTTAACTCCAGTAAAGGTACAAAATACCTGGCACCTTGAGTTGCCCTATTGCCACTCACATTGCCTGCATCATAGAAGAAAAAAAAAAAAAAATCCAGAATATTACTTTATCTTCAATGTTTCCTAAAATCTCTTGGATGGAAAGTGACTTGAAAGGTCAAGGATTACAGAGGAAATAATATGTAATAACTCAAAATGTTAAGCTTGTGGAGGGGTGCTTTTTTTCAATTTTTTTTCAATCTGGAAATAATTTGGGGTGTTTGTTTGTTTGTTCAGCAGGTAAAATAACTGCTGTAGCAAACTATCAGTTTGTGGCTACTACTTGGCCAAAATTCCTAGACCTTCTTAAAAAATATGGTTCCTTAACACCCACTACTTAGTAATTACCCACCCCGACCTGATATGCAAAGAAAATAAGCTGAAAAGATTTAAAGAAATTAATATATTGTAGCAGAAATATTAAAAGTCCACATTATAATTCCCTATTGGAAAGGTACTGATACATCTTGATGTATTTGTGCCCCCTGAAATGAAGGAAAGAAACCAAATGCGTTTCAGCAGAGTTTGTTCACTGTTTAACTTGCTCCGAGCTATTCCTAAATGAAATACTGCATGTAAGTAAAGCCACATACATCTTAGCCTTGTTTTGGTCTTTTAATTACCTTGCACTTCTTGGAAGACAATTTGGACTGTAACAGAAATGGATTTGAAACACTGATGGATTTCTTTATGCACTCCTGTCTACAAAAAGTGTATTATTGTAACCTTGGCATTAGCTTACTGAAAAAATGGTTTTGCACTCAAAATTAAATACTATGTTTTGTGGAAAACAACATTAAGAAAAATAAAGAAATTATGTATGCATTTGCTCCTTCCTCCTTTGGAGATTAAAAAGAGCCTGAGGCAGCTCATTTTTACAGCATATTTGCTGTCAAGGGGCAATGAAGTGCAAATGGAAGCCAATCGAACTTGGTGATTTGCTTACTCAGGAAGACAACAGCTGGAGAAAAATGGAAGATTTTAATAGTCAGCCAGCCACATTAGAGAAGGGACAAACTGGTATATGATATACCATTATTAATAAGGAGACTTCCTTTGGGGGTTAGAGAGAATGAGGATCCTTGAGGATCAAGGAATTTGCTTCACCTCATCTGAGTTTGTTGGTCCAAGATATCCTTACTTGTTTTTTCCAAGCCCTCAGGCAGTACAGACATCACAGGTTTTTCCTTCAATATTCACAATCCTTTCTCTATATCCAGTAGTCCCTATTGTCTCCAAAAGCAAAGCTCTGTAAAATGGAAGTGGTTTAACGATTTCACAGTCTGGTGAAATTAAAATTTGTGTTATCAAGCATGTATCAAAGACTTCTAAATATGTGGTGCAGCTCAGTTATCCCCTACCCACTGGCACATACAGGGGACAGGAAAAAATTATTTCTTCATTAAAATGCCTGCATGCAAAATGCCTAACCCAAAATCTGCTGCAGCAAATAGAAACCTTCCTGATACCATCATTGACTTTCCCAATCAAACTCTGTCTTGTGGAACAACCTGAACTCCTTTCATGAACAGCTGAGTAGATTTTAATGTTCAGCGAGTTCAACTGGAATCTATTCTAAAAGATGTTGTTTTAGACTTTTGGCTAAAGTGACAAACTTTCTTGATATGCAATTAGAAAGCATCAGAACTCGTAACACACAGCCCTGAGAAGCACGCAGAGAAATCTGTAGAAATTACAGGAGACACATTATGAAGAAAATAATTGTTTCTTAACCCTGTATGACAATCCTCTTTGTATTGATTTATCTGAACAACAGATAACAGATAATGAACAACTGACTCATCATAACTGCACAAATTAGAGGATGAGGGCCAGCTCTAGCTGGAGCCTATCCTTTAGTCCTCAAATTTAAAGCTGCTCAATTTCTATACATTTCTTATTTCTGCATGATTATACAAAAACAAAAATAGACCTAATACTAAATGCAACACATTAGGGAAAGCTATTGGTATGAAAATCTGGATATTCCTTACATCAGTATTTCCTCAGCTGCTCCATTTCCCTATTGTCCCAAGTGTTCTGTTCCAAAAATCCCACAAAATTCAACTGAAAATCAGAGCAGGGAAGAGCAGCAGAAATTGCTATTTTCAAGCTTTGAAAAGCTTGGAGGCAGAAGGCAAGTCTGATATCTTTGTTAAATAAAAAATGCTGCTCCGTTCTCTTGTCTTCTAACAGTGTTCCTTGCCTTTGCTGCTGCTGGCTCTTCAGCACCTTTCTTACACCTTGGTTTTTCATGAAGAAGCATCTGACAAATTCTACAGAGGCACAACCTGAGCAGCCTTTCTTGCCACTGCTGCAGTTGTCAGCTTGGAGGGGCAATTTAAGCAATTTTGTGTCCATAGAAAAGACACCAATGAGATAATATAATTCTGTCAGTTAGGGGAATAGCTGCTTAACTCATGCTGATTGAAATGGGGGAAGAAGCTGAAGGTAACAGTTGTTAAACCACTATCTCTACAATTTGATTTGTACAGTCTGTCTTACAGCACACACACAACAGGACTTTAAGACATTTTTGGTTAAATGAATTACAGCAACAATTTTTTTAAAACTGCCTTAGGCTTATATGCTTCATGATACAAAAATCTCATTGTTTGCTTCATTTTATCACTACAATCTCATTAAAAATTTTTGACAGAAAGAAGTTAAATCTTTTTCTGCTGATAAGCTGGTGTCATACTTAAAACAAACTCATATCTTTTAATCTAAAGCTATTCAGAGGCCAACAGCCTGACTTGAAGTTTTACATCAAACAACTTCCCACACAGCCTGGAAATCTCACCAGTTACGTCCATGTTCTCTCTGTGAGCAATTGGAAAAGAGACAGAAGCAACATTGGCAATGAATTAGAAATAAACCACAACAACGTGTTTTTGAAAGTAATTTTGAACATGCCCTGAATGAATTTGCACTCAAATCCTGCGTTTTATGAGGCAAACTCTCATTCCACAGATGTTGCTGGTATCAAATACATTTTTAGGAAGTCTAAGAACACCGCATCCTTGTTTCTCTGCAGGTCAAGAACTATTTTGAAAATAATTAAAAATACAAATGAACTAACATCTTCATGGGTAATTTGTAAGCTTAAAAGAGGACAAATAGACAGAATACACTGTGTCCCCCATAAAACACAAGTGTCTCTAGTTGTTGTCAAATAATTCATGACCAGCAATAAAAAAAGGAATTAATCATTTTAACATCATCCCAAGTGTAACCTCCTGCTCCTGCAAAAAATAAAAATAAAAAAAAGCTAAGAAAAAGTATTGCTATTCAACAAAAGAGAAAATATCAAAAGACACCAAAATTAGTTTGATAAGATACCTAGGTACCAGAATTTCTAGAGTTTACTATATAATGTATTCAGTGATTCCTTCTGCAGATGTGTAAATAGCTTTTCTCCTCATTAGGACAAATTAAGTTTTCATACTTATGAAAATACAGAACCAACTTCAAAGAAAAACAAGATCATGTAAAGGAACTTATTCTTTTAAGTTTGTGAAATTGATAAGACTTCAGATTCTAGAAAATTAATTAGAAGAGGGTAACTCCTGGTAAATAAAGGATAGGATGTGAAATTTATGAAGCATGAAGGAAACCAAACTTTCAAATGTTTGTTCTGCTTCAACTGAATTATTCATTGTGAATCATGTTCTTGTGACTTTAGTCCCCTCTCTTATCACAAATGGTCTAGGAAATGACCATCATGTTATTCAAACATTCATTACCTGCAAACATTTGCTGAATATTTTATGTCAACAATTTTGAGTCCTTGGAATGCTTGCAAAGATCTTTGCCTCAGTACCGTACTAGTCCTTAATACATCTGGAGTGTTTGGCCAATTTAATTAAAAAAAACAATGTTTCTAGTGCTCTTATTGAATGACTAAAATGGTTTAAATAAGCCAAAAACTAACTATGAACACTGACTAGCAAGTAATGAAGAACAAAAAAAAAAAATCACCAAATATTTAAGGCATAGGTATAAGAGTGGAACACTGATAGGATTAACCAGTCCTTACTTGAGAGTAATTTGCTATTTTTATGTCTGTCTACTTTCTCTCCAAGCTGTTAATTGTCTTGAAGCTGTGTTTTCCAAAGTACTTCCATACTGAATGATGAGAAAAAGTCAAGAAAGGATTTATGCGTTCATATAAATGCCTCGGTTTAAAGATATTGTTGAAAAGTCCATTTTGATGGTTTTTACATTACCAAGTGCCTAAAAACATAAGACCTTTTTGTGTATTGTACACCTCATTGCCTTATTTATATACGCTGATTAATAGTAGCTCTATTAACTTTATTTGGAACTGTTAACATGCATAGACAGAATAAACACAGGGTCTTGATCCAATAAAGACTGAAACAGTGCTGAAAAAGGAGAATTTCATGCCCAAACTATGGGCAGTAGCAGCTCGCTTCATTGCCCGCAGTCAGATCAGGATTTGACTCGGACTCAGAGGGATGGCATGCTTCTCCTGCTATTTTAAAATCAAATGTTAAAAATAATTTAAAAGGATAAACTGGAAGAACCTTACTACTTTTGAATATACAGTAATCAATTACTGCAATGGGCAAAAATTATTTTTAATCTGTTTTATAAACTAAACCGAACTTCAGTAGACATCAGTTGAAAAGATGAACATGATGGTCTGCATTTAAAGGTTTTCTTAATCATAAGACTAATTCTACATGGAAATAGCATTTATGGTGACTGTCTCCAACTCCATGACAGCTGGACTAATAGGTATTTTTACCAAACGAGGAATATATGCAAAATAAAGCAAAAAAGGGGCCAACATGGACAAAAAAATTTAAATATTTCAGGTAAATCAAAACTGAACAGTTTTCAGCATCTATTTTGACTTTTTTACATAATCCTACAAGTAGTTTGAGTTTAATAAAACTGCATTTTCAGATGATTCTGCTGAACCAGCACAGAATGCAAAATTTAGAATCAAACATTATTGGAACCTCCCTGCTGCCTTCTGTCAGACATTAATTCTAAGGAAATACAGTAGCAGTGTCTGTGCTGTAGCCACAGTGCATTTGGAGAACATCAGTGTTTTGTAAGGATGAAAAAGGAGCATCTGGAACTGAATTCTGGGAATACAATACCAAACATGTGGTTGCATTCAAGCAGTATATTGATGAGATATTCTACAAAGATTTCAGAGAAGCAGGACATGAGACACAAAGTCAGACAGTAATTAGAGTGTTACTTGGAAACAACCAGTAGCACCAGTTTAGTAAAACTTCTGCTGACACTGACTTTCTAAATGAAGTCAGCGTCACAAAGTCAGAGAATCCAAATAATTTTGAACTAATATCATATTGGAAGCCAATAAGACATCAACACAAGGGCACTTCTGATCATTAAAAGAATTCTTGTGTAACAGAGCTCAAAATTAAAAGGATCTGGTAGGGCAACATGAAACAACCACAATGCTTGGAAAGACATCAGTGGGATATAATAGCAAGGAAGAAAAAAATCCTACCTTTTCTATTATCGATCAAAGCTGAGGCAAGATATTTGCCTAATTTAAAAATCTGTTGACATATGAGTCAAAGAACAGAAATTAAAAGAGCTGTCACACAAGAGAGCAATATGAAGAACATAGAGAAGTTAAGAGAAGGAAACAAACATGAATATTATGCAGACTGTAGAGAATAATCTAGCCTCAAAACAGTCAGTGAGAAGAAAAAAAAAAGCCTTCATTGTGATAAAAAACCATAAGAAAGACCAAATTTTATAGCAGAAAAACCACCACCACATACTGAGAGTGCTAACTGGAACAACCAGCGTATGTTCAAATAGGTGTGCAAGAAACTGCAATGAATGAGACATTCCTTCTGTTTCCAGAACAGGCTGAACATGCCATTTCATTGCTCTTGCTGTATTCCCTACAAACAAAAGGAGCTGCTTTTCCTTCTCTTCACAATACACCACCCTTGCAGTTCCCAGAGTTATACAAATCACATATGGCACAAGAGATAGATGGACGGGTACAGATCGATACAAGTTGGCTCCTATGCTAAGTCCAGTGTTGTACTGTTTACCTGAGCAGAGTTTAACCAAGGATCTTTTAAACATGGAGAAAAAGAAATTCTAAAGAATAAAAAAAAATGTGTCATTTTCAATAGTGCTGGTATTTTTTTCCTCAGACATTTACTACAGGACCCCGTAAATTTAAAGAAAAAGGAACTAATAAAAAAAAGCCATACAAAACTGTTGAAGAAATAAAGATATTACTAAAAATAAGACAATGGATTTTCCTTACTATACTTTCTTCTTGTTTGAAGGATCCTGTAATAAACAGCAATAAAGAGAAAAGGACTTTCACATGCACAAGACAGAAGCAGCATTGGGAAGGATAGTCAAGACCACTGTAAATATTATTATTATTAATCTCTATGGCTTCCTAAGAGCCACTTCATCCTGTGTCTGACTCTACGTAATCATTTTATTTTCAAAGTTGTGTGCTGCCATTTTTATCCAACAATTATTTCTTATAGGTTACTCTCAGACAGACTGTACCTCCAGTGCTTAGGGCATGTATAATATCACTTCACTTTTCAGAAAAAGCAAATCATGCTCTCCTGCTTCTGCTCTGCATCAGTGTCTGGCTTAATGCACCACACATCTTAAATCACTGTTCTTACTGCAATCTACTGTGGTCAATCACAATATATGTCAGTATTTACTCCTAACCTTTGGGTAAAATTATCACCCTTTTCCCTTTCAGCATAATCTACTGTGCTCATCACACTGGTCCAAATCCTCTTTTTGTTACTCTCTCATTTTTGTATAGGCTAAAAACTGAACAATGGAAATATTTATTTGCAAATAAATTAATGGGTTTACAAAAGAAAATAGTTAATATCAACACTATATGTAAAACATTACCCCTCACTCTACAGTAGTAATTGCCTTAAAACATCAGTTGGAGTCTTAATATTCTTGCAGACCTTTATAACATAACAACTGCATTGACTATAGATAAATTCTTCATACTTACAAACTGGGATTGCACCTAAACAAAACAGCACCAACACTTTTGCAAAGGGATTTTCTTGGGATGAAGAAAGAAGAATTACCCTTGACCCACTCAGGGTGTTCAGCTTCATTATGGCATCAGAAGGAAGGTCCAGATGACTACCCTTGATTAGATGCCTAATTTTGCACAAGTGGGATAAACCCATTTTAAAACCTGCACATATAAGCAGTAACTTCCATTTGTGGCCACCAAAATAATCGCTTTGTTTCAGCATGTTATTACAGTTTCTTATTAAATTGCCTAAAATAATTATTTTTTTCAGGCATTGTGTTATCCCAAGTGACCCTCATTAAATTCAGTAACAGATTTACTATTGACTCAAATGGGAGCAGAGTCAGACCTATACAGCATGGATATTATTTTCTTTGTCTAATACTTCTTTACAGAATACACTAGAGAAAGGAAGGGAGTCTTCCTTTTCAGACAATGAAAATACATGGTTTTAATTCCTACTTGAAATATATCCAGTACTATCCCCACGATATTCAGTAAATTCCATAAACATGACTAAAGAATAAATACGGCCTCATACATCTGCAAAAAGCAATCCATTGAGACAAAAGTTTGTCAACAGTTCACAGTTTCCACATTTTTATTTTGTAATCCATTGACCTCAGTAGTAACACTAGCAAAAAGCAGATGGGACAAAGCTGGCTTTAAAGCTTGTTACCCATCAGAACCCCAGACCAACACTGAGCTGTAAGACTTTTTCTTCACAAACTTCATCAGTTAGTTAAGCCAATGACCATAATATTGCCTGAAATAAATCTCTAACAACAATTAATTCCTATAAACAAGTCCATTACTGATCACTTGTATTAACACTAGGGGATTATTTTTAAAATATTAGCTATAAGTAAACAGAAACTGTATTTTTCTAACTTTAGATATAATTAAGTTAATTGTTAGAACAAGCAAGCAGATAAACAACACTCCTACTGCAACTTCACTCTTCCAGCACCCACTAGCAAATATAGGGATGACTCTAAAGTAACTCATTAACCAGTTGGAAAGATTTTGTTCCAGTCTAATATTTCTTCCTCAGAGTACTACACAGAGATATAAGAATTTGGTGCCAGTGTGGTCTGCCTAAGATAACAAAACAGACTTGAAAAACAAAAGGAAATAAACACATCTTTTTCAGATGCTAGTTAAAGAAAACCTTTAATCGTCTCTGAGGATTTCTGAAGGTAGACATGCAATTTTAGAGATTATTCAATCGTATTTCTCCAGAAATATTTTAGTGTGCTTTAATTTCAGAGATAATTAAACAAGGAGAATCTAACATTTACCAATCCATACTCAGTCCAATAGTTTCAGTCACTACCAGCTCCACAATTTTTATAAACAAACATACACATTAAGCATTTCACACTCCCCATCTCACCATACATCTGGGAAAAGTAATTCCTCATGTACTTTTTCAATTTTTTTCACATATAAGAGACTTTATTCATTTGCTCTGCTGTCAGTTGCCCTTGAGCCTAGGTTTATTCACAGAAATGTTGAGCCTAAAATTTTTCAAAGGTGGCACCCAAGAAGACCCAAGGTTCACATGAAAACATGTTCTATGTGTTATAAACTTTCTGCCATTTATTCTCCTGCTTTTTAAAAGCTTTCTGCTGAAAATGGAACAGAAGCAATAATGCATGAGTTAAGTTACTAGTCACACACCATGAAAATTCAAAACAAGCAGCTCCCAAGCAACCTAATCATGCAAATATATTTGCTCAGCTGTCTGGCAAGTAACTCTAAATTACAAATAGATCCCTAGAAATCAATAGCCATTTCCAGACAAAAATATTTAAACTGAATTCATATTATAACTATTCTGAGCAGAATAACAAATCAACAATAGATGCAAATCCTATGTAAAAAATAATTAAACCAGTAACACCAACTTACACCCAGTTTGGTTCTAACACAAAAACTGATCTGTCTCCTTAGATGTCATCTATTCTGCTGTAAGTTAACTTAAATCTTTTCATATTGCTGCTTTTAAGTCTTTTTTTTTTCCCCCCTCAGGTATCTTTGAGAATCTTTTTCTTTAGGTGCAATGGAATTATTTGCATGCTTTGCTAGCAGCATCATAAACTGCATATATAGTACAATGCACTTTAAATAAAGAAGCCAACTCCAGGCAGCCCATCTTTTCTGCTATCACAGGTGAACAGACTGCAAAACATGACACAGACAGCTGAGTAAGACAGAGAAGGACAGGATGTGGTGCCTAAAGCATATGGCAGTCTCAACAATTGCAGCATCATAAAGCAAGTAGTTGGAAAGGTTCTCTTGCTTATCTTGCTGTAATTTTTAAAACATTTAAGTTATTTCCACTTGCTTTTCTTCTTCCTTATGAGACTTATTTTTTTCCTCATCTTTAGCAGTTTGTCCGTTCTTACATAAAAGGGAAGAGGACCTCAGTTTGTCTCTGCAGCATCCCAAGGGAGATAACCCAAGCACAGCCATAATATGATCAAACATCACATGTTCATATTATACAACTGAAAGGTAGATAGTATTTTCTCCACAATTATCTTAAAAAAAAAAAACTGCTCACACTTCAGCAGTCCCATGAAAATGTATTTTTACAGATATGTCACAGTCAGATATAGTTTTCAGTAGAAGCCAAAATACAAGCGCAGGCCTTCAAAAAACTTTTTTTCTCAGATTCCGTTTTCTGAGAGCCACAGAGAGCCTTTAATGTCCCCAAAGAATTCAGTTTTATTTTTATAAGTGTATTCAGCTATCTATCTTTCTGAGAAATAACTCTTTCACCTGACAAATAGATTTACAAAAAACCTGACATCTCATTTTCTTCCACTGTATTTGTAGGTACCTACTGCAGTAAAAGTACAAAAAAAAACTCCACACAAATCACACTTCCTAAAAGCAAATATTATGATGCTTGGGAACTTTATCTGGACATTGTTACAAAGCAGAATTTATCAAAAGAGCTATGCCTGGTAAAAAAGAAAAAAATTACTCTAGGAACACAACAAACAAAAAGGAAAAATCTTTCACTTGCTGTGAAGGGAAAGCCAGTGGGTAAGTGGGAGAGAGCAAGAAACAACCAGGACTCACATTAGGTTAAGGTGCAGGGGAAAAGCTGGGAAGACATCCAGTGCAGGACCCAGTCATTTGGTCTACAAAAGTCTCTGGAAGCCTCATGCTCAGACTACAAAATCTATTATCTTGCCCCTTCCTGAGGATGAGCATCCATACATGGTGACTTTGCCTGCCTCTTTCTTTTTCAAAGTGTTTCTTATAACTATATTCTGAGTCAGGTTTTTCAAGGATCTTTTCAGGTGTCAAACATAATTGATTTTTTACAATTAATCCTGTAGTGACCAACTAATGCAGTGTTTGTGTTATACCTTATTTGTTCCTGGCTTTAGACATCACCTGTTGAGAGAAAATAGAAGAAAATCTGCTTTCTTAGTAAACTGATAGGATGATATATTAAAAGTAAAAAGAAGTGGGGACTGATGCTGCATGCTGTTACTATGTGTCCTCTGATCCATAATTGTGCATAAAAACTCTCCTGAGACTCCAGGACCATTGGTTAAGTTAGGCGTCAGACTAAGAGTTTCTCATTTCTATGCTTTAGTCTCAATTAAATGCAGAACATAATGACTGCATTTTCCTCCACAAAATTTGTTACTGGTATGAGAAGTAAAAACTGCTATTCCCTAAGAGGAAGTTAAAAATTTGATAGTGTTAAAGCCAGTTGCCAAATACAGAGCTATTGCTGCTTCTCAGCATTTGCCTGCCCTGATAACATATGGCTGAGCTGTAGCAGAATAACCCAGGGATGACTTGGTTTTCCCCAGTAGATCATGGAATCACGTGGTACATCATCTCATTCTTTTGTTTCCCACGCTGCCAGTGTTTGAATATGGGTCTGCATTACATTTGGATAACCCCAACAGGTTGCCAATAACACCACTGTTACTTCAAATGCTGTTTTTCAGGCAGAATAATAATTTTTTATGAGTGAACCATTCTCCTCAAAGTCACTTGGTGATACATTAAGTGCCAATCACGCATAAGCATCACTAGGACTTCTCTAGCTTAGACTGATGACATAGCAGAGCCCAAGAATTAAATCAGCTATTTTATTTCCTTTATAATTTATTCTTATTCTTTCTAATTTTTTAACTCTTTTAATCAGTTTCTGTAGTAGACAGTATACTTTGAGACGTAAATTACTTTTAAAAACCCAAATATAGACAAGAAAAAGGGAAAGGTGTCATAATAAATTTTTTCCCATCTCAGTCACCATTTAATGTTGGCATAGTTTTCTGTGAAAAGAACCTGGTTGCTGAAGTCAGAAAACATAGAACTTTCAAAGAAAATCACAGTCTTACTAAAAATATTGAAGAAAGAATGTGATACCCTTCTTAATACTTGGGAAATAAATACAGTAAAAATTAGAACATAGAAGGGTTTAGGTTGGAAGGAGCCCTAAAAATCTTCTAGTTCTAAGTATATCTAGTTTTAATACCCTTGGAAGTAATTTCCAAACAACATACACCAACAAGCATAGCAGTTTGGTTTTTATGTCATCTCTGTGGTTTCATTTCAAGATGCCTGAGATCACTGCCAAATACATCTGGATTATACAGAACCTTCAATCAAATCAAATTTACATTAAAAAAGAAGCCCTTGTGCCACATTCTAGGGAACTGAACATATTCACTTCAAAAATAAATACAATTGAACATTAATCACTCAAGCTGAACAAATAATTTTGTTTTATAGTCAGAACCTTGTAATCCTTGTCCACTTTTCATACAAGTAGGGATTGATTTTCACAACCCTAAGATTACATTAAACAAAAATATGCAGGTCCCAGTCTCTGATGAAATAAATAGCAAAGCAAAAGACACATTTGTGAAAAAATTAATCTGGCTGTGGCTCAGGTAGAACAGAAATTAACTCTGAGCATGTGATGGGTCAGTGTTAATCTGGCTGGTGGCCAAAACAGTCGAAAACCTTAATCCAAAATTTCAGAGAGAACTGTCTAATGTAGAAGCTATATTTATTACTCTGGCCTACACACTCATATTAACAGCTACCATGTTTAGGTCATCACTAAGCACCATGCTATTATGTAATTAACACTCGTCAAGAAAAACCCAAGATGAGAAAATAAACTTCTTGATCTTAGAGTTATGCTATCTTGGAATTTACATTTTACAATTTAAATAGATGCTATTTACATCTGCTCTGCACAAATGCAAATATCTGCTCACCTTTACAACCCCAATTAACTCATATGCACAGCTGAGAAATACACACAAAGCTGTGTGCATATATACATTCATACACACAAAACCAGACATGTTTTTCTGTGGAAATACTCCAAAACATTAAGAATTTCTGTCATCTATAGAAACAACATCTGTTACAAAGTTTACTGAATGAGTTATAAGAGACTTCACTATTCAAATAAAGGGAGAAAAGACCCATTTAAACAATGATACCTGCAATTTACTGTTTTTGTATGAACAAGAATCACTTTGAGATCTTGAGTTTATAATCTGTAGCTACAGTCCACCAGAATATTTAAACACTTTCATAACACCACATATGTGAGTAAGGCTGTCAACTTCAAAGGTGCTTTTTCGGCTTGATACAAAGCAGGTCTTGAAGAACACAATCTTACACCATTTTTTATTGCTACAATTAAGGGATCATAAGAATATAGGTCAACTGTATAAGATCACCTAATGAATTTAATTGTACACAGCATTTATAATCCACCTTATCTACTTACCATCTCCTGAGATAGCTTATGATTTAAAATGATTGACAGGGTTGATTATTTTTTCCACTTCTCAGATTTTATTCTTTATTATTTTTACTATATTGTCTAAGCAATGACATCATCAGGCATCTCAGCAACAATGAGTCAAAATCTCAGCACTGTTAACAGACACATAATAGACATTCCTTAATACTATCTTAAGCATAACTGATATGCCAAAAGAATTAGTATTAAACTTCTAAGATTAATGTCAAAAAGACAAATTTTTCTGTACTTTTTGTCAACTTATAAACATAAGTTTGCTGCCTGAGCAGTGCAGTGAACATTAAGAAAACCCCAGTCTTGCTCAGTAGAATCTTTAAGGAAATTTGCTTCTCAACTTGCTGCAGACTCTGACTTTGTTCCTATTGCGTCTTAGAGCAAAATAAAGTCAGCATTTATACAAGTGCCTCACACAAATTTCAGAGACAGAGTGAGTATACCAGGCATACTGGCACTGTGTTTTTTCCCCTTATGATTGAGAATGTATACTAACTTCACAGGATTACTTCAGTCAGGGAAGAACATACAAAACTGCATCCCTCTCTGGAGAATAAAGTCAGGGATGGCTGTGAAGTCTCTGGGGACCAGAAAAATCAACACAGCAGGAAACACTGCAAAATCTAATAAAATACCCTGGTTGGGCTCCCCTCATTTCCTGTAATCTAAATGTTATTGAAAATGTTTTAAAAGATCAATCAGCACAGGTAATGTGCTTATCTGTATGCACTGGTACAATTCCAAACAAATATGATGCCATATAATTTAGCACATACATTTTAAACACAGGACTTTTCTTCCTTCCACTATTCTAGTTCATACGTCTCATCCCACAGGATGAGACATCGATAACCCATGCTAGGGGTTAACACCTGAAAAGACACTCGAGGATTTTTACTAGAATGTGTGTGGAGGAGAAAAAAAACAGCCCCATTAAACCAGAAATGAGGTTGTGGATTAACTCTACACAAAGTAATCTCCTCTCTTTCAGTAAAAAGGAGGGAAACAGAGCTTTAGAGATGCTTCCCCATCTTCTCCCACACATCACCTCAAATGGGAACTTGCCAGACACTCAGGGTTAACACCCAAACTCTCCTGTAGAAAAACCTAACACTGCAAAAGCACACCTCAGGTAAGAGCCATTAGGGAAAAACAAAGGTGCTGGACTGTAGCGTGCTAATTGGGTCAATAGGGATTGCACATGGATTGCAACACAAGCATGAGGTTGTCTGTCTGCTATGAATGTGAAGGAATACTTGTCTCATTTTTTCCACCTGTGTTTAATTAAAAGTTTAAAACTTGAGAGGCCTAGAAAGCCACAAGCAATCTCACCAAGGGCATATGTGTTTCCTAGCAGATAAAATTTACCCTTGTGGTAGCTGACTTCGGGGAACTTTGTTACTAGAAGGGGGGAGAAAAGCTGCTGAGAATCAAGAACAAACAAGATTTTACAGCAGGAACAATGTGGGATAAACACTATGAATAACAAAAAAAACTCCCAAGATAATCCATAATGTATAACAATTCTGTAGAAAAGAAAACAGCAACATCTGTGCTATATGAGGCTGGTGTTGGAGCCCACAGAGAGAGATTTACAGTCCCAAACGCACTGAGAAGTGATTTTGTGAATCTATTTGTGCGTACACACACACACATCATACTGAAGTCCTGTTTTTTGTGCACTAAACATGCAACAGAGTCAAAAACCTTTATTTCCAGCTAGTACTTGAAAAATCAAGACTGTCATTTGGTTAATACTCATTTGAAGTTACAAAACTACTGCCAGCAAAAGCAATTTATCAGAACACTTGCCAAACTATTTGGCTGATTGTTTTTGGCATGGGGCTGCTGCAGCCTGCGTCCCTCACATCAGTTAAAATGAAGACTCTCATTCACAAAACATTGCTCTATTGAAGCAAAGGAGTGTTCTGTTTTATTTTTCATACTGTATTTCTGTGTTATTTCTATGACATCTAATATAATTGGAATTAGAGACTTAGACACGAACTTCCAGATGTCTACAAATAAAGTGGTGCAGCACAGATATTTCCAGAGCGTATCTGATACTTATCCATTTCATTCAATTCTGAAAGATGTGGCCTGCTAATCTCAACAGCACTAATGATAGAAACAGAACATGCATACACCCAGAATCTTTGCATAATTCTGTTAGAAAAGAAGCTCTGAACCTGAGACTGAAAATTAAGTATGACCTCCACATTCTCAGACAGTTCTGTCAGGTAAAGGACAGTTTCTATCAGCCTCAATTTCCATCAAATCCTTGCTCAGCAAAACTTTCTGCTTTTGTTTTCAGTAAAGAGCTCCTTAGGAATTTTAGGATCTTCAGAAAAATCTTACTTGGCCCACAGTGCTGATGAAAGCACTCTTAAGTGTACAAATACAGATTTCATTAACAAAACATGCTTATCAGATATAAAGGAAAGTGATAATGCCAGGACATGAACTGTAAAACCATCAGCTGCACTTCACAGCATTTTCCATTACAACTCTCTTGTATACTTGCAGCCATCTGAAATGTTGATGCAATTTTTGGTGGCTTTCATTTGAACATGGATGCTTGATTCACTGAAGCTTGGGTCTTATATCCACTGAGATGATGAAAGTAACTTCTTGAGTAAATGCTAGACTAAAATCCCAAAGGTTTAAGATTTTAAAAGCAAGTTTCAGCCTCTGCCCATTATGCCAAATTCTCCAAGAATACATGACACCAAGTGATACTAGTTTAAGTCCATGTTCTCAGGGTTAATAGATTTTTCATACTGGATTTGTCAATTCACTGTAAATTTTTGTGCTGTGGCACATGAAGACGCCCACATTTTCACTCCATCTCTCAAAGGTTAAGCACTGTCCACTGACTCTGCAGTCTGATCTCCTTCAAGGTACAGCACTTCTTACCATATAAATCCAAACTCTTTTTACCTCAGCAAAAAGTCAGTGCTGATTTGAAAGGCAGCCAGCATGGACCAATACTCATTTTCATCACACTGCAGCTTCACCAGCTACATGAAGACCCGAGGAGCCATATCTTCTAGTCTAAGACAACAGAAAGGAGATCAAGTACCTAGTTGCTGTTTGAAGGCTTAGAACTGAGAGGGATGACAGTGATGCCTAGAGGAGCTGCAACAGAGGCAAGACAGAGGTAAGAGGAATAAAATGGGTATCTATTGAGGGGTCTTCAAAGGGCACCCTGGCAGTGCCAGTGCCACAGTCATGGCCCTGCCCGGATGGCTCCAAGATGGAAGCAAAAGAGAGCTTGGTCACAAGATCTCCCATTTTCATAGGTTTTAGTCCATCTGCATACAGAAGCCAACTGTCCAATTAACAGCCTCAAATCATGAAATTTCATCCTCCTTGCTTGTTTGCTTGTCTGCCCTCCTCTTTTCATGTTTTTTACACTCAGGGCCGGATGTTTGAAAAAACTGTCCTTGAGTTCCCAGCTGGAATAGGAGTGTCTTGTCTTTACCATCCTGTGAAAAGATCCTAGTAACCCTTAATATAAAACTAAAAGCTGCACACCCAAGCAGAACAGGAAAACTTAAAACTTAAGGCATCAACGGTTAGCCAGTTTTCAGCAGCTATTTCCAAGATATCATATTCCCTCCTTTGGCATACACTTATGTCAAGTATACAGAAGCGAGAAAAGTTTATCCACACAGCTCATGCTATTCTAGCTAATGTCTTCTTTTGAGATGTGTCCTCTTGTACTGACCCTAACCCTGCTGTACAACAAGGGGTTTGAGGCTCAGCTCACAGCTAACCTTTGCATGTGTACATCTTGGCCTGGGCTGAGCCTTTGGCTGCAGGAGGAGTTCAGCCAGATAATTGGAGTAATGGGAACCTGTAGGCAGCTCCCACTCAGCATTAGCAATTCCACCTCTGCATGGCCTCACATTTATCCAAAACTCCATTAATAATTTCATCTGAACATCATTCTTCTTCCACAGTAGAAATAATTGCTTATGTTACAGCCATTTGGAAAATTAGCTATTTCAATCACCTCAAGGAAAGCTAAGAAAACTTAGAAATTTTTATTTTTACCATCTATATGAAGAATCTTGTCAGCTAATAATACAGACATTTTCTCTGTAAGTGAAAACACAACACATTTCATGTGCAGCTCACTGGTTCGATGATCTGTGGAGCCTTAAGAGCACAATCTCTCATCTACTGCTGTTCCGAAAAGTCCTCGGATTTTGTCCTTTAGATAAAAGGAAAATAGCTCAGCTATCCCAGAGCCTGCAGAAAGCCCTATCACCCACACTCAGCACACAATGCAGAGGCACTTTCTGCTCTTCCTTCTCTTCAGTAATGGCCAACAGAGAACTGGCTTCACAATGAGTTTTCTGCCAAAGAATGCAATTTTAAATGCGGAATTTGATGTGAGAGCTCTTTGGAGGAAATATTAGTCATACAGCACCGCACAAATTTATTCTGTATGTATTTCAGCAGAAATGACAAAGCTCTCTTGAAGCTCTGAATTTTATTCCAGTGTAATATTAGACTGTTTAAGATGGCACTATATAATTCAAAAGTAAAAGTGAATGTGCTGTAGAAAAGAAATTGCATAATAGGGACTTAATATACGAGAAGTCAGCATTATTTGGAGCTTTCTAATCACAATTTCAGTTGTTAAAGCACCAGGGACTCCATCAGTCTAGACACTATATTCTGATTCAATTACATTATGCATTAAAAAGTGGTGGTTTACGGCATCCATTAGACTTGTTATTACCCTTGTGCCATACTCAATTGACCAAAGGAAAAAAAAAAAAAAAAAAGCTTTCTCCCATGGGAGGTGAGACCAAAAAGCATCTTCAGTGAAATGCATTAATAAGTACCCCCCAAAAGGAGTTTCAGTTCATTTCTTTCAGAGATGAGTATTCCTGTAAAATGCAGAGTAAACACCATGCCTCATTACACCTTTATATTGTTCAGATCCCACATATATATAGGTGTAATGCTGATTAATGGAAATAAATTACAACAGTCTGTGACTCAGAATAAATGACTCTGAACTTTAGCAGGACTAATAACAACGACAACTTGAATAAAACATTAGCAGGAGACTAATCCAAGCTTCATTCATAATATCTAGCATCACATTTTTCTCTTTATCTTAAGCCTCAAAAGTCATAAAAATACAGCACTGCCATTCTTAGCATTCCAGCTGATGACAATAGCCACAAGAAAATGTATAACTCTGGTCAGACTGATGAGAAACTCTTTGCTGTTGCTGCTTGTTACACCCATTTTACAGTTTACAATTTAGCTGCCAGTGTAACTCAGATCTACAATAAAACACTTAAGCATTTTCCAGAAGTGAAACAGCACCAACCAAGTTTGTTCTCAGAATCTGTATAGAATTTTTAGACATTTGCAATCTTTATCTACAAGGAACTGCTGTGTTAAAGCCCCTCTACTTAATATTCAGAGTATGACTGATCTCCAAATTAGATGTTTAAGCACTTTTAGAGTAATTCAGCTACAAGGTTAATTTTTTTTTTTAAATGGTCATGACTTTTCATATATTTATTGCTAAATTAACACAATTATCAAGTAATTGCATTATTCAGGGCTTCAGATATAATTAAGAATAAGGAACAGTAAATTTCTCTAACCTTCTAAGAACTTGACACGTAAAATAATTCTCATTTGAAGATTAAAAAACATTTTTGTATATCAGTAAGAAAGAGATGCATGTGTTTGAACTTAAAAATCTTGTTAATGAATAGGGAGAAATCATAGTAATTTATTTTACAGAAAAATGTTTTATTTGAAAAGTGAACTAAAGAAAAAGAAATTAAATTGCTGTAAAAAAAAGTTATTCTCACTACTATAGCACCTTTTTGTGCAGTTTCATTGTGGGTAATGAAATCTTTTCAGCCAAAGAATTCTCTCTGTTCTATGAAGGCACAATAAATTTACTCACAATTCATGTCAATGGCATAATGCCTTTTTACTCTTTTGCAGCAGCTGTGGATGCCTCAATTCCTTTACATTCCCATGCTTTAGAGCACAAATTTCCTACAAAAGCCATTCTTGCTCATGAAATACGAGCAGTTTTATTCAGGAGCTAAACATGCCCCAGCTCCCATTGCTCATCATTCCAAGGCAGCCAAGGCTCGCTGTCTCTCCTCCGTCCCACTGGCGCTCCGCTCGTTCCGCAGCGCCGCGATCCCACGCAGCTCTGGCCATCTGCTTCCCTGCTCCAGCAAGTCTCTCTCCCACTTGTCAGACAGCACACAAGATTTCCTCTCCAGATTGCTCAGAAAAGAAAATGTCTGGCTAATAAATGCTGCCTGTTTGACAACACTGAACACTATTTACAAACTTTGCCTCCCTTTAATCAACACATTTGTCCCTGATTCCAAGACGTGATCGTGGCTCATTTTAAGTCTGTGACAAAATTCTTGTTGAGACAGATGGAGCTGAGAGTAAGTGTAGGCCCCACTGTTACAGCAAGCTCCACTCAGATGGGGTCCTCTACCCATGACAGATCCTCACCACCACCAACATAATTCTGTGCAAGTTTCTGGAGTAATTAGTATGATGCTCACACCAGAAACAGGACATTAGTGGATAATTCCTCAAAACTGGTATACATAAGGTAAATCCCAGACAAGCACATCTTCCTCTCTGCAGCTTATACCAAGGCAAACACCTGCCATATCATATGAAGAGGGAGTAAAGTAACTATCCTCTTCTAGTGTCAGTGATGCTATGCTGGCTTGCAGTAACCATCTGACTGCCTACGTAGTAAGGTCATTTCTTCTAGAAAATCTGATGAGGCACTCTTTATCTAAAAATACAACATGTTTTCAAAATATAAATTTCAAGCATGGAGTTCGTGGGATGTTTATCTGGTTTTGGTGAGGTTGCTGGGGTTAAATGTTTGGTTTTGGAAGGTGGGGGTGAGTTGAGTGAGGTACAACTTTGAAAAAGTATTTTTTCCATAACATCCTTTAAGTGTTCCATGGCACTAGTCACCAGAGGGTTGAGTTTTCTAACAAATTACTGTTTGCCACCAACCTTTTCCTTTCCCAAAGCAATTTGTGGCTTCCAACAGTCAATGCCAACTCACTATGTTTTTATGCCATTAGTTAATCAGGAGAATAAAAAAAGCACAGACTTAGAGGCAAAATGAGACTTGAAACAGGAAAGCTGAAAATGACAAACCAACCAAGCATTTATTTATTTCATCCGCACAGATACTAAAAATATGCAATATTATTACACTTCATCTGAAGATGGCACAGAGCCATTGGCTCAATAAAAAAATAATGAAGGATCAGGAACAATGCAAAAGGAATTCAGTAAGGGCCATGAACTCACTGCCAGTGACCTAGTATATAAAGTGAGCAAGACAAGCCCCAAGTTTGGCAGCCCTTGGGCATTTTTTCTCATAATGTGATTCATCAGTTTTTAAACACAGCCTCTGCCGTGCAACATTGAATAGCCAATCAAAGGGTTTTCTGCTGGCTTTTAAAGCTATTATTTCCACAGTGGGGTGGTATCTTACAACAAGAAATCAAAAGCAACAAGCCCTTGTTGCTCATTATCCTGATGGTATGTGCCAAATGTGCAGCTGGAATCATGGCTCTGCAGAGCTGAACCACTACTATGACAGCTCATCTGCCACTCTGCAAGCACGCTTGCCCAGGTCACCCTAGGCATCAAAAGTCATACCCATAAGAAGAGTAGATACATGTAAACCAAAGTCAATAGCAAGATCAAAGTTCTCTTCTGATAAAAACCTCAAATAAAAGGAGAAAGTTTGCATTGACCATAACACCAGACATATCTTTGGGCATTTGAGTTGTCCCATGCAAAGTGACTGAAATAAGATGGCATTATTAAAAAAGAGCATGTATAAACTTCCAGTTGCCTCTAACATTTACATTTTTTATATTTCTCCATTGGAAAACTCTAAGTTAAGTTCCAGTAACTTCCCTATATCTTGTGGCTCTAACCTTCCATTTATTAGTCAGAGCTACAGCTTCAACATTACACCTTACTAGCAATGGGTGCTGTTCTCCAGTAATAGCCCTTTTGGTGGCAATGTCCAGCTGTGTGGATGAATACAACTCCCTGATGTGATGGATAAAGTTTTTTAGTTCTTTCAAACTCACCTGGGATTCATCTAAATATGAAAACACATGAGGTAAGATCCCAGTCCTAAATCTCTTGGCCTGAAAACAATCTTAGGGCCAAACTGCACAGCACCTGAACAGGAAGCATGTGATCTGTATGAATAGTGAAAACATGACTGATAAGACAAAAAAAGAAAAACCACACCTGTGAAACAAGAGAAAAGTAGACAGAGTTTGGGTTTAAGATGTCATAGAACTTGTGATTTCTCTTTCATTCTCTTTGTAGAATTGTGTTTACATCAAACTTTATGGTTTTGGTTTTTAAACTTTATGTGTTTCTGTTTTTGGTAAGTGGTGTCAATATTGTCTTCCAAAAACCATTCCTCAAAACATTTAAAATGGACTGGCCTGAACTGCTCTCACTTCCAGCAGCATATTAATTAAAATCCAGGCTTCAGAAGCTGGTGATAAGGAATGCTCATCTAATTGGAATTACTCCACTTCATTATTACACAATACAGAAATTGTGCTTAGCTTTCCATGCTCAGATTTTACTGTTCTGGCAAAATAAATGCAGAGAGCATTTATCTGCCTGTCTGTGAAATGAACCTGTTTAGCAGAGGCCCAAGAGCCTAAAAAGCTTTGTGACCAAGTCAAAAAGGTACATGTTTATGACCTTCAAAATCCACCTTCCTGATTTATTCAAATGTTTACTCAGTTGTTCTCTGGAGCTACTGTATACCTGTGCACCCCCTTTAACAGGAATTCAATTAAGTCCAGATGCATAAAACCTAGACAAGACCAGGAATTTCACAGTAAAACTTTTGCCCAGAAAGTGTTGTTTAATGGAAAGTAAAGGATATTTTTTTATATAATTATAATAATAATTGGTGAAAAATCTACAGAAAAGCATTCTCCCTGTCAAGAGATGTGTTCTGTAATTGCCAAGAACTATAGGAGATAAAAAACCTTATTATTCTGAGTCACACTGTAAATTTTACTGTCTTAAATTTTCAGTTCATGCCAAAGCAGTGATGTTATAGTTCCTTCTACAAGGTTTTTTCCAACCAGTCAGAATAAAAAAGTTACAGAATTCCAGAAATGCTACAAGGTTAAAGAGCTAAAATTTGTGGCTAAAATCAAATTGTTTCTTATACCTTACTTTTCATAAGGCACAATAAAGATGGCTGACATAGCAAAATTGCCCACATGCCCTTCAATAAACTCCACAGATGCACATCCTCAGACATGGCTTTTTATCTTTTATATCCTACTTTCCAAGCAAACAATCACACTAATATATTCAAATAATAATTCTTACTGCCTAGCCACTACAATTTTATATGATCATTTATTGCTGCAGTTTCTATAACACAGCAATGATATTGGCATAACTAGAAGATTATTTGTAACAAGGAGCTACCATAGCATTGTGTCTCTATTCATGTGTGTCTTCTAGTGGATCTCTTATTTTTAGAGTGAACTCTCAGTGACCCAAGAACTGAAACACAAGACTTGCTTGTGCTCACAGAACACAAGTTAACCTCAGCCTGAGTGATATCGAAGAAAAACAGATGTTGTACCAGCCCAAAAATAGAAGGAGAAAATTAAAACAGAGGCTTTGAAACAGCAACCACAAAATGACAACAGAGACCACAGAATTTCAAAAACAAATCACAAAAGACTGATTTACGATCACTATACGCATGCAAGTTTAGGAGCTGGGTAAAACCTGATTTGGAGTACCAAAGAACAAACAGCCGTCATGTGTGAAACATAACATAAATAACAGATCTTCAATACAATGTCACTTACATTCACTGGAGGAAAAGCAAGTTAGCAGACTGCTTCAGCAATCACCCAAAAAGAAGCTGAAGAAGGTGCAAAAACATGGGGGAAGAAACCATCATTGCCTTTCCCTCAAAGGGCTCAGTGTGCTGACAATTCTCTGTAAAACCACCTTCTCTTCCTTTCAAGGAAAATTAACTCATGCAACCTAGGGGCTAAAGTAGCATGAATAAAGGAGTAAAGGGCAATACCAAAAACAGAGAAGACAAAGTTTCCATGTATTTATTTATATTATCATCACAAGTAAGCTGTAATAACAGGCTAATTTGGAAATTGCTAGCACTATGACTGGACTAGTAATAATCCTTTGACCAGACGGTTATCACCACACTTGAGAATAAATTCTTGCTTCAAGTACATTTCTTCACTCTGCACACAGGGTGTTTAACCTGGCATCCTGCCTTTGAAGGCTGGCTGTTAAATCAAGATGTGACTTTATTGTCACACTACTACAACTTAACTTTGTTAGTATTGATTTTGTTCATAATGAAGTGAAACAATTGATGCTTTCCACTTCAGTAAGAGCTGCATGCTTATTTTTCTTTTTTGCAGAAAATTTTTATTTTCTGAATGACAAAGCTTCTCCTCACTCCTCATTATTGTACACACACACAAAATGCAGCTCGTTTGTATCAAGTTTCTCACAAAGTTTTCCCTTAACATTTTTTGTCAAGATAAAACATTTCTTTGTGATCAACAAGCAGATTAACACATTTTCAAGTCTAAAACATTTAGAGGACAGGAAAGCTATTTTCCCACCTTGTGCTATGAAAACAATCAAGAAATGCCACATTCCTCCAATGCAATACTCCAGTTAAATTGCTCTGCTGCCTTGGAGAACAAAAATTCAGAATAAGCATTTCAGCTAAATCACACTATTTTTGATGCTAGACAAACGGTCAATTTTGATTTGTTCTGGAGCATCTCAGTTGGTGCTGTTGCAACAGATCTTTATAGAACACAAAGAATGATTTATAGAAAATGCCTCTATTACTTTCATTTCTTACCACTGTAATTTAACCTAAGAATGTTATAGCATATCCACTTTAACAGAGTATTTTGAAGAGAACTGAACCCCAGGTGGCCCAAGCTGAAATTAAACCACCAGAAAGGACTGACTAAGAGCAGGGGAGGGAAGGAAAATTCCTACCTCCTTTCCACATCTTGTATTTTCTAAACATACAATATATTATAGAAAAAAGTGGGTCTTGTACAAAACAGCCATAAGCATCCTATGCCACTTCCTATGCTACTTGTGCTCACAATCCTCTGAATGCATGCACCAGCAGTTCAGGAACACAGGCTCTTTTGTGGCTTATCAGTTAATTGGCAATTATAATCCTATAATTAACTACAGAAAAAAGCCTCTGGCAAAAAGCAGCCGAGTAATTCAAACATGAGATATAAAATTACTTCTAAAACTAGTCAACAGCAGCTTATGTGCAAATACAGAAATAAACCCCACTAGAGAGTTAGTACCATCAATTCCTGGGCCCACTCAATCCTCCAGCCACCCAGGGGCCACATCAGTTTAAAACTGACAGGAAATGGTTTCAATGCAACCATCAATCTGATACTGGCTGGGACTGATTGTCAGCCTTCCTCATAAAAAAGGAGAAGCCTAAAAAAATCCTGACTCACCTCGCTGCTGTAAACAGCCTGATATATTCTCCTGGTTGACAATCACTTATAGAAGTAGTGGTGCAATAAATGAGCTAATGAAAGTGTCACTTACAATAAGATGTCAGCAAGCCAAAAAAGCCAAGCCTGACTGGCACCCGTCCTGCTGCAGTTGACTGAATCCTTCACATCATACTGCACTGTTAATTACAGCAACACATGCATCTGCAGCCAACCTGTTCTTTTTATGAGAGCAGCAGATGGGCCAAAACTGTGAGCAACAGAAAGTAAAATCTAATTGGATTCACCTCATCTTCCTTCTTGATACTCAATACTTCTTCCCCTTATCTGTTCATCATCTAAACCCATCACTAAAACACCATTTCAGCCAGATGATAGCAAAGTAGATTTTGCCATGTACTACAGGTTCCTTCACACAACCTGAGCCCAACCAGCCTATCAGACCATTTGGAAAGCATTGAAAGTGAGATTACTTCATCAAATCCTCTTAGATGTTCATTTCACAATATTTGTAATTCTAAGGATTGAGCAGCAAGTTCAGCAGGCCCTCAAGGAGACTCCAGATACTCCAGCTAACTCCGTAAAGACATCAATACTTCTATATACTAATTCCCACCTTCTTAAAAGATAAATTCAGCAAACCACACAGCTACTCCTCTGAATACTAGTTCATGTTATTTGCGAGTTCGTGTCTCTCTTTTTCATTTTTATAAAACCAAGGACTGCACACAAAGAAACTCAAAGGAGTACAGAGCTGCTCAGGGAACAATTCAAACTCTTCAGTGGCATGGGTTGGGAGCTCATACTCTCCAATTCTGACATAATTGCCAGATACATAAGTCATTTTTCTCTGGACTGGAATCCAAGCACCTCTTTAATTAGAATCCATGCTAAGGATTCCAGGGTCATTCCTATCCCATTACTCTATTTCTCAAATACTATTAAAAGCAGAAACATCTCCAAACCCATTCTGGTACTTAGCACTCTTATATAGGATAAATAGCCTAAAACACTTGAAGAATTAAAGTATCTGTGTCTTCCTCATCCAGACAGAGCAGCTGCTCACAGGAGAGCAGTGACAGGCTTGCAGCATCTCCAAACAGTCCTTGGCTTCTTCCTTGAGCGTGTCTAAAATTACTCACGAAATTTATCTTCACTTACAGTCTCAATATTAAATAAACCAATACATGTAGTTTATGTTAACATAGCCAGAAGAATATTTTGTTCAGTATTATTTGTCTCCTTCATTTTTCAAATGCTAATTCAAGAAGGTGCTAAAGTAAGATTTGTTGTACTCAAAAAAACAAATTGATAATATGCTGAAGATATAGGCTTTGATGACTAAGAGCTTACTGGACTATATTGTTGGAATTCGCTGCTAATGTTGTGCAGGATTCTGCCCCCTCAGTTTCATATTGCTGGATGCATAAAGTCAAGTAAAAGACACAACAGGGATAACCAAAGAGCTCAAAAGAAGTGATAAACAATGATAGAAACAAAACTATCCTATTTACACAGCTCCAAAGAAGAAACCTAATAGAAATAAAAGAAACCTGCTCCATCTGCACCAAAATGAAGTCCTTTTCCTAAGACCAAGCCTGTAATTACAGTGAACAATCTTAGAAGGCATGGGAGATTTGGATGAGAGGTTTTCATATATTGTCAGTGCAAAACTAACATGCTGGGAAGACTCAGAGAAAAGTGACTCACTGCAACAGACAGTTGCAGTTGAGAAAAGTTATTATAAGTTTCTAACAAGTCAGAGACTGAACAAAGTGACTTTATGAGCCTCTGCCCTGTAGAAAGATGATAGTCAGGTGTCCATTTATTGACCACTGTGAGTTAAACGTTTAGCTGAAATTAGAGGGACAGAAGCAAGATAGACAGCTAGTCATAAATCAAAGTACATCTTCAAAAAATTTCTTAATTCTAGAAGAAAATTTAAATTTACCTTTTCAACAGTGTTAGGCACCACTTAGACACTGCTTGTATAAAATCTGCCATATGAAAAACATGTTCTTAAGCTTACAAAGAAATAATTGTCTTTAATTTTTCTGAAAATGCAAGCTTTGGATTCATCCAATAGCCATTTAAAACTTCTTTAATCACAAATTTTTAAAATGTGTTGTTTTCTTTTAGAATATAAAACATGTCAAAAATAATATCTACTTCCTACCCAGCTGTATTATTTTCCCTGTATTTAGGATTCATCACTTCACAGTCTCCTCACACGCCACTTCACTGATCAGTCAGATTAGAGTGCACTCTTTCACTTTTGAAAAAGTTGAAAATATCACCTGTATAATCTCACCAGCTCCCAAAAGACAGAGTTGTGTGGAACTGACAGTAAACTCATGGAAAAAACTCCAGCTTACTGCAGTGGGAACACATGCATGGGAGCACACATCTAACAAAGTGTTGGGGTTTGTGTTTCAAAGTGGATTTCTTTAATCCATAGCAACTTGGTGATAAAGTTGATAAGCTCCACAACATCCAAGAGCTTGAATCCAATAAAAATTCTAACACAGATCACCTAGGTGTATTTGAAGCTCACATGAATCAGTTCCTCTCAGTGTAACTCTGTCCAGGTTCTGTTTTGTGCTAAACTAGCACACACACAGTGACACATTCATTTCACCAGTACCCTGCCAGAATCACACAGGTATAACACAGGAGCTGGGCTCTTCATTGTCCTTTTTACACTATTCCAGGTTATGAAAAGAACATTCAGCTCTGTTCACCATGATGACCTTGGTGGCATAAGTCATCTTTTATGATTCACTTTTCTCTTTACATTCAGACTGGCTACTGTAGTCAAAGGCTGAAACTGCTTTGTTTGTTTTGACATGTGAAGCTGCAAAGTGCACCTTTCAATCCATCAGTCAGGAAGGATGCACTGGTGATGGCAGGAGAGGTCACTGAGGCAGCCACCTCTCCAGCAACTGAAAAAGCAGCATCTAGAGTTACAGAGCTGAGGCACTTTTATTTCTCATGCCATGATATGAAACTTAATTAATCTCAAATGCAGGGATTCTCATGGCTCACTCCAGGAAAAGAAAGGGTTCTCACTGCTCCCAGTGTATAACTAGAATTTTAAGAGGAGTTGAAAAGGGAGGATTTTATTTTCCTCCAGGGTACTGGCACTCAGTCATGGCAGGAAAGGTGTGTGTACCTAAAGAAAGACTAAGAACTTCCAGTTCTACTGGACTACTACTTAGTCCTTAAGACTAAGGACTTCTCGTATATTAAATCCTCCAATACCTGTCCAGCTCTGGTTACACAGGACCAATTGCTCAATTTACATCTGGAAGCAGCAGGGTTCCCCCTCTCTGACATTCATAACCAGCTCCTTAGGATGCCAATAAATACATTATCTACATTGATACACTACACAGGAGTGATGCCTTTCTCAATAATAAACTAACCCGATTAAAGCAAATGCACTGCTAAATAGTAAGCTAAGCTGTTTGATTAGGTATTTCTTGCTTTTTTATATTTCTTTCCATGACAATAACTAAGTAACAGAACCAAAGCATGCTATCTTAAATCAAACCAAAACCTCTCTACATTTCTTGTTGCTCAACCTGAAAAGATTTTATTCAAACAAATCCAGTAGGTTTTTGCTTTGAGTGATTTACCCTTGGCATCTTTTGCCATTTTTACACATATAAAAGAGAAAATTAATAAAATTGGAATGCTATGAGCATGCCAAAGTGAAAGGACTTAGAGCAAGTCCCCTCTTTTTTCCAGCCGCAGGATTTTTTCTATACCTATTTAATCCACAAAAATCACCTTGAATCACATCTAAAATCTTCCTTTTCTACATGAACGACTGTATGAGTAGCTACAAAAATCTCCTCTAATCCCCAGAGAGATAAGTTAAGAACCAAAGAATAAATTTCTGCTCCCTTCACTCCAGGAAGTTTTACACTATGGTCATATAGTTCAGTCACACCTCAGCATCCTGCCAAAGGGGCTCCAGCCATGGTTGCCACCTTCTGTTGATGTGGTTTCCTAGACAACATTTTACTTCCAACATTGTGCAGCAGTTTCCTTCACCACACGACATTGCAGCAGAAGCTAAAGACCTCTTATTCGCCACTTCCCCCCAAAATTTGACTGGAGAGAAGAAAGCATGTTCCTTCACTTTTTAGACCTCACCTTTATCCCCTGAAGCTAAGCCATGCTCCTTCCAGAACAAGTATGGCTCAAGCACACTGGAACTCTAGCCAAGAATAGGCATAGGCTCCTTCTATGGCATGCGCCAATGAGCACATCCACACTGACTTCCAGGAAGGGTCCAGACAGAAGAGAAAGAAATCCCACCTCTTTTTTCTGGAGGACAGGTTAAACCAACTGCAATTAGACAAGAGAGACCATCAGCTCTCTATATCTCAAGACATTTTGTCTCACTTTGCAGTCTCTTGCAATGTAAGACTCAAGGAGTGTGTGTGGATCCTTAAAAGTCAGTGACCTTTCAGGACACCTCAAACAAAAAAATCCCCTTCAGTGGAAGACCAGACACCCTATCTAGAAAAGAGCAGAAGCAGAACATGAACCTCAGATGTCACTATTTGTCAGTAGCACCAAAGACCTAGATTTTATACTTAGACTCGTAAGCAAACTAATAAAAAAATCAGTTACTAAATCTGGCTTTCAGTTCTGTTTTGCTTATTACAGAAAGTATTTATTTCCTCCTTACAGAGCAAGGTAAACTATACCAGGGAACAATAGGATGTATTTAGGTCTTGATTTAACCACAAACGTCATATAATTAAACAACAGTGCAATGTATACTTCAGTACAAAATGGCTTAACCAGAATATAATTTTCTTCTGCTAGTGCTTTCCTCACATCTATAGAAAAGGAAGCTCTGCTCCCCTTCTGTCCAGTAACCTTTTCCTTTGTGTGTTCTCCCCACCTGAGTAGTTCACAAAATGAAGTGTAATGACCACCACCTTGGCAGAAACCTGCAAGAGGCACCGAAACAAATCAAGTGCAGCAGTGCTCACTGGCTGACAGCTGTAATAAATTAAATTGCCTATCCCAATCCAATTCATTATGCCTTCCATGAAAAAAGGTCTCGATGTAAAATGAGCTATTCAAAACACATTCTGCATTTCTATTAATCTAACAGAGTGAAACGGTTTTTATGCAGTAAAGCCAACAATGCTCGCCCGCACAGTACTGCATCACAGCATAAAGCTATAGCACCCACCAGGGAGAAAATAGAGGCAATGTAGGGAGCAGGAAAATGTCACCTTCGAGGGCTGACTTAGAAGCTACCAGTCTGTGAAAAATGTGTTTCATTTGTTGAGATGTTTTCAGATACCTGCCACATCTGTGTCATTTAGTTCCTAAGTTAATCCAGTATCTTTTCAATTTCAGCAGTGGAAATCATTCTCCATTTTCACAGCATGCAAATTTCAGGCTGTTGCTCAGTGCCACCTGCTGGAATTCAGGGAATTTTATATCTGGGAGAAAAACTGTGGGCGCAGCAGTGGGGATTTACGCATGCTTTTATTTACCAAATTTGCCAACATTTTGTCTTATTACCGTTTCAAAAGTAGGGCTATTTTCAGGCATGCTTTACCATTCACTTTTAAGTAAAAGCTTTGAACTCTCTTGCCCCTGAAGAAGCTGGGTGAAAGTAATAGAAGGCAGAATGTGGTTACTTGACCCGTGCTATAGCTGTTACCAGGTGTTCATAAATATAAAAGCAGAAGCAAATATTAAAAGGTAATTTAACACAAGTTCAGTTTTCTGAGATGAGCAGAAAAACCTAACACTACTTTTAATACAGCTATTTAGTCAATCTAAGGACAGCTGCTCTTCAATATGTGTCTAAGTCCAGTTTACAGAGAGCAGTATGGTACAAGCTCAGTCACTAAGCCTGAACTCATTTACAGAAGTCAAATATTTAATTAATGCAGAAACTGCAATGAGAAAAATATCCAGAAATTTAATTATCAACACATGAAATGAGACATTACTTATCTAGTATCATCACAACACAAGTATTTCCCACAAGTAGGATAGTAAATTATACCAAGAAAAGACAGACCTCATGTTAGAAGCAGTACAGTCGCCTCAGTGTGGATTCTAAGTTGTTTAACCCTCTTGCTAACTCTGGTATCCAAAAAACACTGATAGCAGACCCCAAGGGTCATGAAATTCCTAATATTTAAAACTGTATTACCACATTCTTGGGAGATTTGAAGAACAGTTCCAGCTTTTCTTTTCCTTTGCTGGATCAAGTGTTACTTGGAGGAATGTGTTAAAGTTTTCCAGCACTTTTAGCATGATTATAAGATAACATGGAAGCATCCTTATTATGCATAATAGGGGTTTTGTGCAAGACTTAAGTTATAAATAGCTGCTGAGCACTGCAAAGTTACTGCAGAAGTGCAGACCTCTTGCATTAGACATGTGTGGTTCAGTACATGGATGTTTAAAGTTGTGGATGCTCACAATGGCCTGAATGAGAGGTACAAGATCTGAGAGCCAAAAATTCATCCAGACAGAGAGTCCTACTTGCTTATGGGGAAGGCCTAGGTCTGAATCCATGGCAGATCTGGATTGTGAATGCATGCATCCTTATTGACTTCACAGCCAGATGCCACTGCCTGGAGGCAGTTGAGCCAGTGAAAGGGCCTTTACTACCTGCCAGCACTGCAAAGCCTCAGCCACAGTGGTGCATGCCAGGACAGCCTGGTGCACAGCTATTTTAGCACACAGCCCAAGAACACACTAAGCATTCAGAGCCTGGCCCCTTGCTTCCAGAGCAGTCTGGAAGTTTATGCATATTAAACTGTTGGAGGTCTTGCCTTATACATTTCCTTTTGTTAGATTTTCAGTCTTCCCTCCCTATCTTGCTACACAGAACTGATCTTCTCTACAAGCTGCAAAAACTTACAGCAGCATGAGCACAAAACTTGGCTTTCCCCCACAGGTGTTTGTTTCATTTCCTGCAATAACCTGACCAGCATGCACCATCGCAAGAAATCACCAGAGCATGAGGGAGTTCAAGAGTTTCTACAAATCATTCACTCTAGCCCACTCTTCCAGCTGTCTGTGAGGAAAGGAGCATTAGTCCTTAGAGAAACTCAGGTGAAGAATTTTGCTTTTGTTACAAGGAGCAGCATGACAACAGCTTCCTATATCCCAGTCACTTCCACAGCACTACACCATTCCCAACACAGATAATGCTGTCTAGAACAGCACACACTGTGTAGCAGTGTCCAGGAGTCATGGCAGTCACCCACGGCTCCAGAGGCTGCTGCACAGGCCAGGAGCCTGACCCTGCTTCTCTCTCTGTTTCCAGGAGATTCCTACATCATCCATGCCTTTCTTAGAACTAGTGGACATTCCACTGCAAGGTAGGTGACACATTACACAGCCTGCTTTAATTCCAGCCAATAGTAAAAGGAGATACTATGACTTCATGGGTTTCCAAAACTGCAAACTTGTGACCTCAAAAATGCTTTCTAGAACCTAAAGATCACTAGGAGTAGAAACAGAAAGCTGAACTTCTCTACCACCTGTCTCTCTAAATTGTTAGCATATAAATACAGCAAAGTGAGTACCACAACAGAAATGAGATATGATAAATAATGAATGAAAAATACATATTTTAAGTTAACTGCATATTGCTGCAACAGTGCCCAGAGATCAATGAAGAATAGTCTTGTGGTGCCCAAAACTGTACAAATATAAAATAAAGGGACAGCTACAGGCCTGACAAGCTCATGAGCTAAATAAAAAGCTTACAAGGTTAAAGAGATTCTTTCCATCGACTTCAGTAAGCTTTTAAGAGGGCTCTAGGGCACCTCTGATGAGACAGCCACAACAATCTCCCTGAGAACACACTCTGGCAGTTTCCTGTGCTTCCTACTTCAAGATGGGAGCGGAACAGAGCTAAGTAGGCATTTTAAATCCTGTTTGTAAAGGCATTCAAAAACTTAAAGAAACAAAAAAGTACCTGGATCATGGTTTCTAAAGGGTATTTGCATGCACAAGCACCACTGAAAGAAACCAGTCCTATAGAAGCTCCAATATTCAAATAAGTTTAAAAATGTCTCAGTTCAAAATAATTAAATTATATTTAACTATATATAATATATATATTTATTAATACAAATAAGTAACAAAAACCTTCAAAAACCACCAACCAAAACATAACTACAAACCCCACACAGCAGAGTAATTGATGAAGCTGACAGCATTGCAGAATAAAGGCTCATTCTTAGCTGCTTAAGAATGACAGAGGATATAGTTTTCATAATAACTCACTTCCCTCTTGAAAGCATTCAAAATAAACACCTATCATCACACTACAGCTCTTCCCACTGAAATGCAGACCCACCCTATGCCAAGGTTAGCAACATTTTCCCAATACATAGAGACCTGTTAAAGGTCTTCCAAAGAAAGCAGAAATTCTTGGCACCCTATTAAGCCAATGGGCTACAGACAGACACTGAAAAAGGCTTTCACTAGTGGGATTTCAAAGCTGGTAAATCAATTCTTGCTGAATAAACGTTTTTGAACACTGATTTTTTTGTTCCCTTGTTCAATTAATACCACTACTTTCAGAAGAGGATTTGGGGGATGGAGGGCCCCCTCCAAATAAGTACATCTTATAATTTCTTCCATTTTGGAATACAAATCAGGCAGTCTGCAGATCGCATACACGTAAACCAGCATTTCTAGGATCCCTTCTTCTGAACAGAAGCTTCCAAAGAAACTGTAGCATTAAATTCAATTTGAATAACCTCAAGCATAAAGAGGTGATGAGTGACAGTTTCGGAGAGAAAAGAACTCTTCTGGAAGATATTTTTATATATTTCCAGCACATGAGATTCCCAAAGTCACTGTTTGCATACACCATGCATGTGTAGAAGGTTAACCAGAACTGGGAGCAGATATTTAAATTTATGAAGCTTGACAGCTTATTCCGCATTAGTAAGCTGCCTCTGTCTTCACATCACACTCTCTTCTCCTCCCACCCTCAGAACAACATCCCACTTCTTTAAGCAGCATGGCTGCTGAGAGAGGTAGCTGGGAAAACTGAAGAAATGTCTCCCAGTTGAGATTCTAATTTTCATTTTCCCAGTTGCTTTCCTTATTTATTTTGCACATCAGAAGCCCAGGTCTCCTAAGACCCTGTTCACTGCTCTTTCCAACAATACCTCAGAACCAAAAATCCCTTGACTGCAGCTTTTTTTCCTGTCATGTCCCCACCCAGGTTTCCCAACAGCCTAGTGCCTCAGTAATTCCTCTGCAGCATCCCCAGCTGCAACAGAGCAGCTGAGTGTGGTGTAGATACTGACTGGAATATAAATATCATGTACCACTGAAAACGCATTCTAAAATGCACCCACACAGTATAAAGGTGATAAGAATACATAATGAAACCCTGAAAAAAATCCCTAAAGGAATAATATGATTTCTGTCTTATTTTATGGACAAGGGGCTGGTAAAATCCTGGCATGCTCCATAAGTTTTGACTGTTATAAAATAAAAATTAAGAACTTCCCAGTAATTTCAACATGGTAGCAATCTGCTTCAGCTGTTACTCCCACTAAAAGTAATTTAATGTCATGTCATAATACCAATATATCCAATTGTGTGCAAAACTGCAAATACATTTAAAGCCCTGGCACTGGGTTGAGTGGGAATTCAGTTTTCTAAGTGCCAATAAAAATTACACAGGTAAGCAAAGAGAGAATACAAAAGCCTCTCCCACACAGGCTAAGAGTGTTTGTAAATGTGTGCTTAAAGAGGTTCATCAGCTTTTTATTTCTTTCATTTTGCTGTTAGACTTGAAAAAAAACAATCGCTCACTCTTTGTTGCCTGGTGTCTGTGAGTGTTTGAATCTGGCCAAACAGAATAGATTGTGCAGTGACTGTTAGCATATGTTTAATAAACTGCACCAAAAGTTTAAAGTTTAGAATTAGTAGTAAAAGTGCAGAAATACAGAATTAAAACTATTGCTCCATTTCAACTACAGAGTCTGTATTACTTTTACCTGAAGGCCCTAATCCTGCAAACTGTGATTACACCAATAACCGCTTTCTTGGAAAATGTACCCTTGGACTTAGTGCTGAAGTCATTATTCAGATAAAACTTCCATTGAGGTGACCAGAATACACAGATTTTTCTACCAGGAAAAAAACAATACTTAGTATTAAAATTATAGCATATAGTTCAATATTTGTAAAAGTACCTTAAAACATGCCCTTAGACTCCTTGACTTGGCATAGACTACATTGTATACCCTAAATAACAGGTGAAATACTGTGCTTTAATTTACACAGTTATAATGAAATGTGAGCTTCCAGACTCCACTTGAAGTCATGGCTAATAAAAATAGCTGCATATCTGAGTTCTCAATAAACAAAATAAGTCAGGAAGGAAATAAAATAATGCACATTTTATAGACAAGAAATTGAGGCTTAGAATAATGATGACTCTCCAGACATACCATAGAGCTCACCCCTAACACAAGATCCCTTGGGCTCAAGGTCTCTCTCCAAGATCTTTAATTTCCCCTGTTTTCCCTCATTTAATTGCTATATTAATTAGATTTGGCAGAAGAAGTTACTGTTTAGTGAAGTAACAGAGTAATGCTAATACTGTCAAAATAAAATATTACTGGGAAGTTTTCATCTCTCTATCCCCATAGAACTTCAAAATATATTCCTGCTCCCATCAGTGTACACTGAGTAAGGACATAACAGCCCTGGTGGGTCATAGCAGAAGTTCATTTAGTCTTGTCTCCCCTACAACAGTAGCCAACAACAACAAAAGCATTAAAATGGAGTAAATGTGGAATGATGCTTCCCCTGAATAATCTCCCTCAACTTCCAAAAATCCATAGTTCTGAGACTTCAGTGCTGAATACCTTGCAATAGGCAGCTTTAACTGTTGAGTGGTGACACTGATTATACAACATGGAAAAATGACTGTAAACTCACTGAGGCTTTAAAAAGGCATCAAAGCCAACTCCAAGGACGTAGCAGAATATTTCCCCTTTTTTGCCTCTTACAGCTTGCTTTTTACAGATTTCTTTTTCATATATTGGTAGGAAAATCCAAAGCTAAAAGGTCCTATTTAGTACTGAAAGGCATTATTACCAAACTGTGCAGCTGTTTTAGAAAGCATGTTTATGTGCTAAACATATGTGTGTCACAAAGCTAAACATATGTGTGTCACTGGCTAGATGGAAAAGACAACTTTCTAGCTATAAGGGAAAAAATTTTGTGAGTACTCCAATAACTGAGTAAAAATGTAAGGTATGGCCACTGTTTACAGGGAAATAGTTCATTTCAGCAAGGGATGGAAAGAAGGTCTCATGGCAAGAGCAAAAGAAGGAAGTATGACAAGACAGAAAAGAAGATGAAACTTCTGAAAATGAGTCAAAGAATTTCAGCATAAACAGTATGCATTAATAAGTAATTAACCATATATTTTGGCCACAACAACAGAATAACTAAACATGGTTAAATACTCTTTAATCCCATTATGTATTGACCAGACTTTGTATATCAACTCAGAAACACAAACTTTGCATGACACACAGTAAAATATGTCCACAGACTTCAGAAAGATAAACCATAAACAGCTGCAGGTAAGAACTGCAAATTACATCATTATTAGAAGCATACTGCAATCTTACCTAGATGATTACTAACATTGAGACACTGATGGTTAATCTTACAGGTCATTCCATAAAGCTCTACACCTCAAACTCCCAAAGAGATCTGAGGAAACAGAATGTCAAACCTGTCTTTGAATTCTGCTTTGACTTGCTAATAATGTTTTTGCAGCATAAGTAACCAGTAAATTAGGATTCTCCAGAACAACCCTTTATACTCTTCCAAGTTTTCCCAAACAGCCATTCACCACAATGGCATCTAAACCTGAACAACCCAGAGTCAGCTCTGATCCTGCCAGTGCTGACCTCTCTCTTCTCATTGTTCTGGTTTTACACATCTGCTGCACCCACCTGCTGCCTGTTTGTACATAGATTAGAAAGTCTTTGGGACAGGGATCCTGCCTTTGTTCTATGTTTGTACAACATCTGCCACCTAGTAATCGACTACAAACCAATTACTTCTCACTGAAGAGAAAAAAATAGACATTATTATATAAAGAGAAGTGAGATTTCTTTCCTACTTTCTCTTTCATGGTCAGACATAGTCTATAAAATGTTTTTCAAGTAGATACATTAATCATTTCATTTTCCCAGCTACTATGAAGCAATTCATAAGGCCATTGTTTCACATACTAAGGCTCCTCAAATTACTATAATTATTTTGCACTGCAACTCTTAGGATTCAAAGAGCTTATAACGAAAAATAGCAAGAACTAGAGTACCATTTTAACATGAAGATGGTTCTTGCATCAAAATGAGATTAATATTGGCTGGAGTTTCAAAATCCATCATGCAATACAAATTATAAAACCAAAAATATTTATCTCTGCCCTCGATGCCCCCAAAAATAAAACCAACTTCATGTATGTGATAACGGACAGTCAGAGGTCAAATCTTCCAAACTTTTGAATCTCAGTCTTCGACACTTACTTCTTAAAGAATTACCTACACTTACAGGGAAAATAAGACTGAGTTATTTTATTGTCAGTGTGTTATTCTCCATCCATTCTGTTCAAGAACACACCATCCAGAAAAGCAGGGCAAATCAGATATTTGGGTTGGAGCATAATAATTGCAGGCAAATTATGCCTGCCTCTGTAACAGTCCTTCATACTCACAGATCCTCCACTGCTGTTCCACTTTGCATTTTTACTTTGGTATTAGATGTTCCAGGAAGTCCCTAATAGATGACACGAGTATTGCTTATGAATATATTACATTCCATACACCCCAAAGGTCTTTGCCTTCAGCATGTCCAAGAAACACTTACATACTCTGGTAACAAATTAAGGATATTTGCATACATAAGGTAAAGAATTTCCTCCTAAGTAAGGCAAGGTTTGGGCTGCATGCCCTACTGTAAGTAGATTCTTCATGCACACATATAGCTTCTATTCTGTATTCTCCCACTCTCTGCTATTTATTTATTGGCACCTTGCTTCATGCAGGACTGTAAACTACTTAACAGGACCAACGTGCTATTTTTCAAGCTTGCCTTTCAAAACTTGTTATTTTTACATTACAACAGAGTGAAAGACAAGAAAAAGTCATTATACAGAAGTCAAGCAAGTCACGTCGGTCTCTGTTTCAGCACATTGTTGATTTTCCCCAAAGACCTCTCCCTGCCTTCATAACTTGTTCTCATGTTTCTTTCTCCACTTTCTTTCCAGAGAAGTCTTCTGATGCAATGCTTTTCTTTTAAAAATACCTGGTCTAGGAGCGGATTTGGGGCCTACTTAAGCTGATGCAGGATTACTAGGAAAACAGTACCCAGAAACCATAAAACAAATGGTGAATCATGGTAACTTGCATTGCTTTGATTACTGTCCCATATCATGTGAAGCATACTCAGATTCTTTTTTTTTCCAAGTGAAAAAATTTATGTAGAACCTCTCACCAATAAGAGCAGAGCATAACTGTAATCTTGAGACACCTTGCTCAACATATCTTTTCTTGTTTTCTTGATTATCTTCATAAGCTAAGACAATGAAGCAAGTTAAAGGGTTTACTAAAGAAACTTTGTTGTCCTCAACACACCTGTCCTGGCAGATAGAATCAAAGAGGTCATCAAACCACAAAATATCATCCCTGGTGAAGTCTGAGTTAGTAATTCCATTCTTCCAAGGAAAATACAGTAAGTATTTTTAAAACACTTCCAAATACTAGAAAAAAAGCAGCTTAACAAGAGATAAACATACATTTTAAATACTTTGCATAAAGGAGACATATTTCTTTGTCTTCCTCAGAGGACCAGTAACGCCTACATTTAATGTCACAAGCCTTTCTAAACAAGTGTGGCCTGGAAAAGGCAGACAGACTTCTCCCGTATAGAATACATTGCCCACACATTTCCTTGCCTTCATATTTCAGGGAACTCAGACTGAAGATCTCAGCTGAGGAAGAATGTCAGAGGAAAGAGGTGGTTTCTTTAGTGGGCTTCTTTCGGGCTTAAGGCACCCTGGTAAGGGAAAAAGGCTTTTTCCAACATTGTTTAGATCTTCTAACAGGCACTACTGAATCAGATTTAACAAGTACACTCCTTAAAGATATATAAGGACATCTTTGAGGAGATTTATTCCTTAAGGCACAAAATGGGCCTAGCTGCCATGAAAAGCAATAATACACTTCCATCAAAGACAGGAATATAGCCATCCTATATTCCCCAAACTACATCTTACCTGCCTCACATTAAGGAGTATCTATATTTGAGGGGGAAAAAAAGTCTTTCAGCAGCTAGATGAATTTCTTTAGAGCAAAGAGTAAAGATGAAGTGATTTCATACCTGATACAGACAGAATGACACAGTACCATGGGAAATGCATTTTTTGTGCAGGGTTTCATAGGAGCATATACCTCCACATCCCTAAGTTTGGTAGGTAATGCCTTGGCTGTGATGGATCCCAGCACTTTGCATCCCACAAGTTTGCAATGACCCTATAAAATTACTTTTCATTCATCTGAAGTTCCAGTGGCAAGAAATATTTCTGACAAATAACCAGGAGCTGGCAGCAGGTCTAATAATGTAGTGCCAGGTTTAAAATGCTGCAGTTATCAGTCAGTCACACCAGAGAGCAGGTCATGCATAGCAAAGAGCTGCTTTATTAGCTTGAAGGAATATGCAGCATGTATAAAATGATAGAATGCAACTACTGAGCAGAAGCCAAAGATGAAGCAAAATCCCCATCATGGCCCAGATAATGTGTGCCATTCACAATCTCACTGGAGGTCCATCTAACCAGCACATGCTAGTTAACAGCACAAGCTTGAGACAACGATTAGGATGCCATCCAGGCTCAAAACTGAATTTCTTGGAGTGAAAAGAGGAAATAGACAAGGAGAAAATTGATACACTTCCCTGAAACTTCAAATTACAAAAAACCATAATATAAATAAAGAAGAACTTTTCTGAGGCAATTTTTCACATTAAGACAGTGACCCTTGTCCTTTTCCAAAACAGTCCAAACCACTTCTGACAATACCAGCCAAGTGCAGGCCTTTCATTATTCAAAAGGCGTAAAATGGTTATTAAGAAAGGAATGCAACCTTTAGGGATATAAAAAGGAACAACTAGAGGCCAGGGGCCTCCTTCACTAACAAGCAATGAACAACTGCAATTCACTATTGTTGGGCTACTTTGTGCAAACCACATATCTTAATAAAATGCATTGTTCACAATGCTAAGCATTTATGAGGCGACCTACCTCTATGGACAGTCCTGGGCCTTACCATGACTTCCTAGCACTTTGCTGTAAGTTTCAATAATCCTTTTAAAAGAATTGTTGACATGATGGCAAATGCTAGAGGTTAGGAGAGTTTTGTCACTATTCTCTCATTTGTTGCAAGAAAAATAAAGAAAAGTATTCAAATAGCTGCTCAAGGAAAAAAACCCAAAAAATCAGAACTTCTTCTGTCTCATCTGATATAGCAATGGTACAGCAATGTCAAATTTCTGATTCTTTATGTGTGACCTAAATATTGGACAACATGTATAACTATCAAGGTATTGACAAGATATCAAGGAAATATTAAAACCCACGACTTTCTATTATCAGAATACCTTACAGTCAAAGGTATCCATGCTACAAATTCACTTCCCTTCTGCTTAATTTAAAAATACTATTTCAAGTTCCAATGTGATTCAGAATTTTTTTCACCAGAAGAAATACAAGGTGGTAATTTTTGTCCCCTGCTCCTCCTTACATCAGCACACCTGAATTCCTGGGCTCTGTGAATGTGGAACTAATATCATTGCAGCAGTACACAGATAGGGAGAAATCTTTCAAGCCAAAACTGGGGTCATCACTGAAGGGACGTTAACAGTAAATAAAAAATGCTTCAGAACCAAGGGTGGAATATTAGAGCATTACCCACAGCACCTGGTGAATTTTTTTCTTCTTTATTAGCAGAAAAACATTAGCTACATAATAGACCTGATTGCCTTGAAATTGATTGCAACTACTACCCCAACTCGTTGTTTCCCACACCAGTCTTTCCAGCACCCTGAAACTTGCATTGCTCACTCCTTCCCACAGCCTCTTGCTGTTCTCTCAGAGGTGCCAGCCTCAGTCTCATTGGTACCCTGCTCTAACTCAGTGTCACTAACTGATGAGTGTCATATAAGGGACACACCAGAGCACTCCAGAGAGTGCTCATTGCTGAGGGCTTAACAATTGTGTGTCATTAGTCAGTGCTGGCTGAGGAACATACCCTTCCTCACAGGAAACAATGCCAAAGAAACAGCACGAAGCTATAGAAAGATTCTGTATTGACACTGAGTCTCTTCATGCAGAAAGGTGCATTTGATGTTTTGTGGGACATACTCTGCAAATAGATTTTAAAAAGTATTTAATAGGCAAGATCAGTATTTTCAAGTGTAGGTTATAAAGCTAGTCATCTCCATTTGCACTAAGGACTTGAAAGAAACAGCCTAAGCTTCTGAAGTGCTGAGAACCATCTGTTCTTATTGGCCTTAGTAGTTACAGAGAATAAACTGTTTAATTAGATGCTTTGGCAGGGATCTGATTGGCTAACTTCACGCTGCATAAGTTTTAAAAAAAAAAAAAAAAAAGAGAAGTGTCAGAAGTGGAACGATCTCACATTCAAAGAAAATATAGCTTCCACTCACCATTTGGCCTTCTCCACATCCTTCATGAAGCTCCAGAGTAACTATAAAACAAAAATTGTCTTTTTTTTCTTCCATCTAGTCCTATAATATCAGTAAAAGTTTACAAGCACAAATTAGAAAAGTTTTTTCCCTCCAAGAAGAAGCAATACCATAATACAAAATTTTAGCGTGTTCCCTGCTAGAACTATCTATATCATGGACTGAAATATATGCAGTCAAAATAATACCTCGAGCTATTGTATTTTTCCAGGCATGTCTCTATCACAAAATGAAGGGCAATGTGGAGATATCTAAACTGGCAGAAGCACTACTGGGACATATATACTGTGCAGTGAAGCATCATAAAACCTTATATTATTCTACTGACCCAGACTAAGCTCTGCCATCAATTCCAGGTTTCCTGGCTCTGATACTATCTCATTCTGCTGTGACCACACCAATTATATTATGTTTTGTTGCTGTGAATGCATGTCTTTGACTCTTCTGGAGGGAACTAGCTCAGACTTGCAAAGAAACTAGTAAAATAAGAATGAAACCCTAAATGTACAAAAGAGAACAGTTTTAAACATGTGGTATTGCTCTTAATACCTTGCCTAGAATTACACTTTCCAAGTGCACACAAGCACACACAGGTAAGAAACATGGGGGTTTTGGAGGATGTGGGTTTTTTAGTTCTACTGCAATTTTGAAGGAGCTTGAGCTTAGACTTGAAGCTGATGCCTGGAGAGATCAGTCTGATCTACTGACTATATATACCACCTTTTAAATTACATTTGTTAAATATTTGAAGCCCCAATCCCCACCAACACCTCAAAATGCTGCCTCAGCACTAACAGCTAATAGAGTGACAAAAATGTTTGGGAATCCAGGTGCTTAATCAAACGCATTTACATGGCCTTGAGTTATAAAGTGTCTATGTTAGAGACCAGTAAACTCTGAGGTACATCTGTCATTTCCCATCATCTTTTGGCTCAAATGTTAGGATTCTTTCCAAAGGAGAGGAGCATTAGCTGGGAAATGTGGCACTGTCTGACACTTTAGGAGAGGATATCATAAACAAGACAGAGCAGGGCACAGGAGAGTTCATCTGCCCTCCCACAGATACAGCCATTGCATTGCTTGGCTGTGAATAAGTCAAAACCTCCCCCACCTGGCAGATTTCAGTAAAGAAATGAGATTAGTACCTATGCTGATCAAGATATAGATGAAGAAAACTTTAAAGAAGTTTTGATCATGTAAAAAGATTATAATTTTAACTCAAAATAATGTCAGTTACCTATGGATTCTTAGAAAGAAAGCCTGTTACAGAATGACATAGCTTTCTGCTTGAATAAATTGTTAATTTAATGAGTCACACCAGCATACCTAGCTTTTAAATAGCATTATTCACCAGTGAATCACAAAGTGATTAACAAGTCTTTATTGTTTGTTTTGCCCTTGAGAATTCTCAAATAGGCATAGTGCATTATTACCTTTGGGTACATTTTAGGCACATGACAGCTCAGAATGAGACATAGATTTTCCACAGATTTTTCATGTCCATATCCAGAGCTCTTAAAACAGACTTGTCCTTCAGTTAATAGCAGCACTAACAGGAATATTTGCTTCTATAGTCTATGTTAAAAAGCTGCTATGTCAGAAGTAGAAATACTCAGTTACACTGAAGCACAGTATTCTAAGTTCAGATACAAGAAAATAATTTCCTTTTTACCAAGGAAATGTACTTCAAAATTAACAAAGAATTGCTATTTCAACCCAATATATACTTGTTGAACAAAATATGCAATCATATTCCACTGCAAACACTGGATACTTTTATTCCTCAAAAAAATCCTATCTTTTTGTGGTGGTGCATCCTTCCCCCCCCCATGCTGTTTTGTGATCTGAGAAATGCTTGTCAGGCTCAGCCTTGATGAACAGCACCTTGATGAACCAGTTCTGCCTCACTCATGAAGATACAACTATTTGTGAGAGTGTATTGCAAACCACATAAGGAGATGGTTCTCTTGGCAAAAGAGCATTTCTTTTTTCTCATCCTTCTGTTGCATAACTCAGCTCACTGAATATTTCCTTGAATAATTGCAATTACAGAACTGCTAAGGGGGGGAAATGAGAGAAGGGGACTGTACTGGTTTTGTCAGGGTACAGTTGATTTTCCTCAGAGTAGCTGGCATGGTGTGTTTTGGATTTGTCACCAAAACAGCATTGTACAAATTGAAAACCACGGAATCTTGTACTTATTTCTATAAAATTTTAGGACATTTGATACAGAGATAATTCCTTTCTAATGCTGTTTCTCAGTGAATTGACATGGCAGCAAAAAGGAATATTTATTATTATAGATTCAGCATTAATTCATTTGCAGGTAGGAGCTGTATCCTTGCTTCTTCAAAGTTTGTCTTCCCAGGTTTTATAGCATGATTCAATGCAAGAATCCAAGTTAAGATTATACAATGCCCTGTCCATAGAAAATTCATGTGTCAAAAAAGCTTTAAATTCTTTAGTACCAGCTGTTCTCTTACTGCATTTCTGTCACCCTTTTGATCTTCAGTCTGTTGCTCTAAACAATGCTTTGCTGTGGTTCTCTTCAGCAGGGAATATCAGAGAACCCACAGTTTGGTCTTATTTCCATACCCTTCCAAGCATGGCACTTCTGTAGTTTTTTTCCATAAGAAAAAGTGCAAAGCAATTTTAACGCAGAGTTCATTCCATTTGCTTTTTTGAAAGCCAGGGTTTTTTTCTCTTTTAACCTTTCTGGTCACACAGAATACCCACTTCTTCCAAAGGTTCATGTTCAGTGAGGTATAAGATTACAGACAAACAATTTCCAAATCTCTACTCCCTAAACCTGCAGCAAGAAGTACACTCTGGACTGGAAAACACCTCACTGATATTGTTGCCATGGCAAAGATTATTATGAGTTTAGAAACTGGGCATGCAGCCAAGAAGAAAATGAGGAGAGCAGACATATGACATTTCCCCCTTTGTTGTTTTTTTTTCCCCATATAATTTGCTTTCTGCAGCTCATCTCAAGAGCACAAGAAATGTTTCAGCTTCAATTATCTCCATAGGAGCTTCATTTTTTCCCCCTTTTTTTTTGCTCTAAGACAACAATCAGAGCTATTGTGACTTTTTGTGATTTTTTTTCCCTTCAATGCCCAAAGAATTACGTATGTTCAGTGCAAATAATTCCTAAAAATATTGTTAGCATATGTGCTGTTGATTTCGTCTTTTTTAATAAAGACTAGATTTGAAGATGGGAACACAAACCTAATGGCTTCTCTTCAACTACAGTTTAATTTGATAGCCAATAAGGATAAAATTTTCAGGGGGGGAAAAACTATCATCATGTTGTTAAACACAGATTTTTTTTTTCTTTTTGCTTATCATTCTAAACTGATCTTACAAACCCCATCATTTATTGTACCACTGTTTAGGTCCCATCATCTTCAGCCAGTGCTGGGCATGGTTGGTATAACTTGATTCAGCAATTGCATCCAGTTAACTTTAACATAAACTGTACAGTCAAATTCAAGTATCTTTCAATGTAGAGACTCTATGTAAGTATAGAGCCTCCAAGCCCTCTGATCCATGATATTGTGAGCTTGGCCAAGGCCATCACTCTACAGGGGGTTCTGGCTGGCACAAGGAGTTGGTGGCCACTGCCAGCACAGTCCTGGAGCAGAATTGGCCCAGGTGGGGGCAAAGGCTGCCTTCCCTCAGTGCTGCTGAATGCTTCACACGGTCCTGCTGTGCTCTACAGCTCAGACCAGCTTCCTTTTCCATTTTCTAGCGCCAAGACACTCCAGCAGAGCTTTTAGCAGAATTCTGCACCTTCTGCATGTGTGAGTCCTGTTGGCATTCTGCCACAATTCCAGAAAGTTTCTCTTCTTTGGATAGCAATAATGCTCGAGGTTAAACACATCTGAAATCAAAGCCCTGGTCTGCTACAATAGAAAACAAATTGAACTTAGCAGCTGGTACCTATAACCTGGTCATACATCTTTATTATTCTAAAAAAAGCAATTCCAGAAAACTTCTTTCAAATATACTGTGGTTTTCATTTTATTCAGGTTCTAAAATGAAATTTAGGCAGTCTTTTACAGCAATGAAACTTTGTCTCCCAATTGATTTTAGGAAATAAAACAAATAATTTCATGGCAAAAAGGAAAGGTTTGAGCTGTTCCACTGTGTTCTATACCCTTACAGTAAATAATTGCAGGCCTAGATTTCTAAACTGTTTCATAAGATGTAGGCTGTCAGACATGCCTCTTAGCAGGATTTGCAGCAAGTAAGTAAGCCCTTGGTGAAACAGCCTAAAACTCAGAAATAGTTTAAACTCATACCCTCAATGACATAAAATTGTGAGGAAGGAAAGTAATCAGTAGGCTAGTGCATAGTAATAAACTTGTACAGCAGGTGTAAGGTGGACAATCCTTTGAAATGATGAAGCTCTCAATGGCAATATTAAATTAAAAGGAAATAAAATAGAAACATGAGGCACTTATTCATGATCTTGAGCTTATACACAAGGGCTGGCAGCCACTATCCTTAATTACAAGGACAGCCATTCTCCTGTCACATGGAAGCAATCATTTATTGGCAAAAGCACCTGTAGGGATGCTATGAGGAGTAACTGCCACAGGCAGGAATTTCTGACTGGATCAGAAATTTTTTTAATATCAATGACCGAATGTGGACTAGGTTGAAAAAAGCACCCTATAACCGATGGCTTTATGAACATAATGAAAACACTTTATGGCAGTACAGGACAGTTTACAACTGCTGCAATCTATCTAGCCATCTGTCCAGCAAAAGGTCAGTGTAATTAACAGTTTAAAGACACACACTGACAAGGAAAAGTAGAGATCAGACTTTGTATAAAAAGAATTGAAATCAAGAAAATAAATATTTTGATTCCAGAGATAACACCATTAATTTCTTCCAGAACATTAATTTCTTCCAGTTCCATATAAAGTGCTGTAGAAAAGTGTTACTATAACCCTTAAACAGGTGCTTCAGCAATAATAAAACACCAAGGATGTCAAGACTGATTTAAGACCTGGTCCTCAGATATTAGGTCATATTATGAAGCTTACAGTTACACACACAAAATCACATTTGATCAGACACCAAAGCCCATTCAAGAAGCAACCCTAAAAAATCAAATCTTTCCCCCATTCAGCCCCTTTTCTAGATTGCCAACTTCAAAACATCAATTGTATAGTTATTATATGATGATATTGCATAGAATTGGGAAAGCACAAAGAAGGCAATCACAAGAAATTATTTTAAAAACCCCAGCGTTTAAAGGATACATTTCTAACAAACAGGAATGGCTAGAGGCCAAGAAAATATAATTGTTTGGGTGAGGAACACACATAGCTGAATTTGCAAGGAAATGCCAGAGGTTTCCAAATCAGCAATAGTCTATGGAGAGCTGCTCAGACTCATGGTTTCAGTTCCCCTCCTTTTGCTATCTGTAGTAAATTCCTGCTCTCAAATACCTGACAGGCATTCTGCCATGCCCAGATCCTAGGGTGCAGTTATAGAAAATCTGCAAGTGGATTTCAAGCACAGCCCACCACTTCAAGGGCAGTGGCTCCTGAGGACTGCTGCTGCTTTGAAAATCGCAGCAGCATCATTCTGTCTATGCTGGAAACAACCCAACTGAATGGCTACAGACACCTAGAAACTCTAAACCTAGCTCTGCCATCCAGAAATCTACCAAGGCAGAAAAAGCAGTCAGAGACAGGAGAAACAGCAGCCTTAACTTAAATCTAGTACATGCATTTTCATTTTACTTTCATACTAGCAGTTGCCAAAAGGATATTTCCTGGGATCTTTTAAGCTTGCATCTAGCGGTCTTAAAAGCAATGTGGGACCAACCATACAACTTGCAGCCACATCATGCTCAGAACAAGCGCTACTCTGCTTTGCATGGCTGGGGATCCAACACCCACACCCTCAGGAACAAATGGGTGTCACCAACCCAGAAAACCACTTGAGATGCAGAAAAGAAGCGAATCTGGTTCCTTTTTCTCTTTTGGAAGCATTGCATCTGTCACAAGTCCAGAAAGGCGGCAGCTTAAGTAGGAACAATTCTGAAGGTTTCAGTGAGCATATGTGGGAGCAAGTTCCAGACAAAGAAAAATATTCACTGCTGAGTGATAAGAACTAATATCCTGGTTTTAAAGTTTCTCTCTTGAAAAAACTCTAAACCTGTTGGAAATATTAGACTGCTTAAATTTAATCCTTACTTGGTAGAAATCTACATAACTTTATTGAACTTTGGCCATAGAAAAATCAGTATACTTGTGCCAAGATCTAAATGCAACTTAGGCACAAATAAGTTCTATGAAATTTCATGGGAATTAGGCACACAGAATTCTACAAAATTCATTTACAAATCCCTAGAGATGAAGAATGACTAAATCTCTACACAGGATTTTTGATCTATTCTTAGGAAAAAACAATTCTCAAATGCATTATTGTCATGCTACAAAAGAAAAGCTAAACTCAGTCCTTCTTCATGAAAAGGTTTTAGCAACCCCATGAGGCAATTAAATGTATGTTAAATTCTTGAATGATAAATATATGGGTCTCCATAACCTAGAGCTGTTAACGATAATGAAATATCTGCCAGCTGCCATAATCAAAGAAACAGTAACTCAGCTAGTTAAAATACCACAGTTAAAGAATGGCTGTCTGACAAAGCATATTTAACTTCAGGCAGCATCTCTGCAATTGACAAAATAGACATCCATTCCAAAGATCATCCTCAAATTATCATTATCTCAATAGTGGAGTTATGTGATCTAATATGCATTCATTTTCTCATTAAGACCTAGATATAAAGTACTTGAACAAGTGATTTCTGTATTCAAACCATTACAGAGCATTTCTTTCACGGTGTTCTTGTGTGTGGTACCCAGAACATGTAATAACTTGCTTTTAAAAGCCAACATGCTGTAGGAGCCAGGCATCCTCAAGCTGCTTCAGAAACAGCTGTCCACTGGGGCCTGGACAAGGCAGACATTAAAGTCAGACAGCTTTGGATTTACAGAGGTAATAGATTCTGTCATGTAAATGGATCCTAAGTGCATCTGAGATATTAAACAAAAAAAACAAACTCAGACAGTCAAGATTTTTTAATTCACAGTTCATAGGCTCCACATGATTTACTTGCTAATGTATCAAACTGCCACAGGAATAACAGTCTCTAAACACCACCTTGCACACCCAACCTTAAAACTGCCCTTCTCAAAAGTCACAAAACTGTGTAGCTTTCAATGAAAACTAGCAGAGAGCTAATAGCCAGAACTCTTTAAATATAAGTGTATTCTTAATTTTCATTTGCTACGGTAAAGCATGATGGACACAGGCTGGATCACATGGCTTGTGAAAATCAGAACACTCCCTGAATTCTTAAAGAGCTTACAGGCATGCCCAAATATTTCTTGCATACTGTGAACAAAGTTTGAAATATGACATAAAATAAAGATGTTCTTAGGAATACCATTTCTATTCCTCATGTTCCATGAAGGTACAGGAAATGATGCCACATATATCCAGCCATAGTTTCTAATGATGGCATTGCAAAATGAATTTTGGGGGGGTAAAAATATATAGTAAAGATATATTTGTTTCCTAACAAATATATGTTTACTACATTTCATCAAAATTATGGATATTCATCTGTCAGAGCAACCTAGGTGATATTGGTGTTTGGGATGGAAGAGGACAGGACAACAGGGAAACACTAAAAAGCAGAAGCTTCAAATACCAAGGCACTGAAAACTAGTACTGCTTAAGTCCGATCCCACCCTAGTTATCTGACCAATCATAATGAAAACAAACTGAGCCAGGCACTCAGTTCTTTCACACAACTATCTAAAATTATCTCTTAAAAAACCTATTCATTAGTGACCACTGTGTTACAAGAGGGTTTTCAGAGGCTGGGACTGGCTGGCAAACAGTACCTTAACTAAAAATGCTTTCCTAATCAGAATTCATAAAATAATTTGTACAGCTCTATTCTCTAATAAATAAAAAAGTGTGATGTTGAAAGGCTTTCTTCCCCTCATTCACAGCAAAATGAGATATGGTATTTCAAGTGCTGTTCTCAATAGGCAGCCATAATAAATATGTACTGAATAAATTGCATACTCTTCCACATATAGAGAAAGGCTATTAATGAACCAAACATTGAGATACCTCTTGACATCAGTAACTAACACAGCCACACTCTTCAGCTTTCCATTTGCTTCCCACTTCTTTTTGACCTGTTAAGTATTTGGGAAACCACCCTAAAACTTTCAATAAGAGTTTCCAAATTGTCCAATGATTTAGGATTGCATAGAATAGAATGCTATATTATTCAGATATTTTCATCCTTTTAAGTAAAAATTATTACTTCACAGCACAAGAAAAGTTTATCCTTGAGGTAAGGTCACAGAAACAACCTACTTAACAAAAGTGTTTGCAGGTTATGGGAAATGCCAGGAACTTTTTGAAGAGCATGTAATGGATGTTAGAAATAAAGTCACTTGTGCTTGGGGTTTTTTTTTCTTCCCCCACAAAATTATTTCAATGACAAAAAATCCCTGCTTTTGAGAATGAAAAACTAAGAAGTCAATAGTCACACAGTCAAAGCACCAAAAACCCTCAGGTTTAGAGTATTAGTATGGCTTTGGAAAGAGCCAACCCACAGCTGAGAGCAGCTACCCATTGACTCAGCTATGAGCAAATCATTAAGCTGCTCTTATTGGTTTTTCCCTGAACTTACTCAAGGCACTGCTAATTCTTTTTGTCTTTGGTTTAGGAAACCAGAACTCCCTATAATGGGGACTTTGTTTCTTCACAGAAATCAGTCTCTATATAGAGGTTCCACAGAAGTTTTTTTTAAAGCACTTCACAAAGACTGTCTCCATACAAAATGTTTACTTCCCCTTATGTGAACAATCCAAATAAGCATAATATCCTCTGTGAGAAAGGAAGAAGAAATCTGCATGCTTTTCTTCCTCTGCAAATTATGCAAGCACCAACACAATCCTCCCTGGGACTACTACTCCAACAGGAACAGGTTACTTTGAAGCGGTATCAAAAGCCAGAATATATCTCTTCTTCAAGTCATGCAGCACACATTCTGCATGCTGTGCCCAATTGCAGAACTGCAGAAAAACAAAGGGACACTTTCTAGTGTCACAGCTGACTTAACTATGATTCAAAGAGCTCACTGAGGTCAAAGAAGGGAAAAGGGTTGGCATAAATCTCGATGTAATTCCACTGAGTTATGTGTGAACACAGTTCTTCAGGCAGATTATCTGCCACAACATTGCCTCTCAAACTCCTCTCGGAATATGCTAAATTCCCTGCTTATAAAGTTATCATGAACTATCAGCTGTGAGGGTTTAGACCCACATCTGCTACCACCATGTAGAGCTCCACATTCCACTATGGGTGACTCAGAGTGCAGATACCTCTTGGCTGGCTGCTGCTCCATAGCCACAGTGACCCAAGCAGGAGAAATCCACTTGAAATTGTTTATAACCACAGCACTGCAGCACTCTCACATTCAGCTGGAATCAGGCTGAAACAGTCTTCTTCATCCTGGGTGGTTGAAAAAAAGCAACCTTTCAGAAAAACAACACAACAGGATCCCATATCATGCTACTGCTAATGGAGTGGCTGAAAGGGGTCGCAGAAAAGGTCTTCCAGATCAAAGAGTGGAATGACACTTCTAAGAGAGCCAAGAACAAATCAAAACAAGACAGGCAGACTTCTGGCAAGGATGAAGCTGCTGGTCAATATTAGAGGGCACTGATAGAACCCCCTCCCAGATGAGAGCCACAATACACAGGTCAATGAGGATAGGGACTCACAAACTGATGGGGAAGAAGACTTCAACTGCTATAGTTCTCAGACGAACACAAGAGCCAGAGGCAGTCTAAAACCTAGGAAACATTGGTTTGTGCATCCTGGGACAGAGTCCACTGCACATTGGGGCTGCAGAGGAACATTTCATAGCACTGCACCCTTTCACAATATGGAACATATCAGGGCCCCTTAGTAAGTGTATTTCATAGCATTCTAACAGGTTATTTCATAGCCAGATGAGATTATTTTGGGAGAACATGTTATAACACCAATTTGCATTCACCTGAGAATTCACAAAAGCAGAGAGGTATTTATGTGGTAAAAACAAGAGGCAGACACTTAGCCCCTTCTGTTCAAACTATTTCTTCTAAACCTGTATTTTACCATCTATCCCCAAGATATAAAACGGAATTTTAAGAAATAGTGTTATATAATGGTGATGACACTGCAAAGCAGAGCTGTCCTGCCACTTGCTCTAGACTAGACCACTGTGTTTTTTCTGTACCCCAGGGGAATTAGTCTGGCAAAGTATTTTGTTCTGTATCTTTTTGTGCTCTTTTCTACTTCTAAACAACCAATCCTCTGATTTCCTTAATATGCAAAAAAAATTAATTACTCCTTCAAAATAGATACCTACACTGTTGCCAACCTCATTAATGCAAACTGAGCCCTCCCTACACTTCCCCTCACACTTAGCAAGCTCCCCCTCAGCCCTGCTGCCCTTCTCAGTGCCTAAGAAGCTCTCCAGAACAGCCACACACAAGCATATGAGTGCACATCATATAAAGACACCAGGGGTAAATCTTCATCCAAATACAAGCTGTAAGAGAAGAGGTATTAAAAACCAAAATCGTTAGTCTCAATACTGGAGAAAGTCCAAAGGGGCAGTAGTTCAAACAAAAGATTTTTTTTTTTTTTTTTAATCTGTGCTAGAAATTGGAAAGAATAACAGCCATCTGCTACTTTCATTTCTCTTATGGACACTGTATTGAATGATGCAATGTTTTGCCTTTCACTGCTTCAAAAACTGTGCAGGGATCTGCAGGGGAAGCTGAGAGAGGGAGGGGAAAAATGAGACTGATGATGCCCCCAAAGACTGAGGTCCAGACAGCTCAGTAAGGCAGCTTGGACCTGCCAAGAAGGCAGTGAAGCAACACAGCAGGACCCACCAGAGCCACAGAGCCAACAGCCTGAGTGCTCAACAGCTCACTGCAGAGAGCCTTCCTCTGAGCCAGGGCTCGGTGGAAAATAACAGCAAGCAGGAGCTCAGGAACAAAAAGACCACTTGGCTTGAGACCATGCTCCAGGCAGAGGGGCTCTGCTTCTCCAAGAGCATCTTGCTGCAGCCCCTCAGCACTGGAGGCAGCTGGCCCCAGTGAGTTCCTGCCTCCCACCAGCCCCTAGCACTGCCCAGAGCCCTCCAGTGCTACCATCTACACTCTGGTGCTCTCTGCCACAGCTGTCCCACATTCCTGCAGCAGGCCAAGCTGAAAGCAAATTGCACAGTTGAAACCTTTTCCGGCACCTTTTTTTCCAAGCACTGATATATTCCTGTACTGAGTACCTAAGCGTGAACTCCCCTGCTAATTATTTCCAACTTCCTTCATTTTAACTGCTGTTGATTTGACTCAAACATTTGGGCCTGTGCCCCAAAACAAGCACAAAAGTTGTAGTAATTCCATTCAGTAAAGCTAAAGAACAAATACTAATAACTTTAGTGTAATTTGTATGGGTACATATACATATGTATCTGTATTGATGAAAAGGTGACAACTTCATTCAAGTTCCACCAAAGCCAGCCAAAGTTATCAAGCACAAAAAAACCCCATACAAACTCATTTAATAATATTTATAAATCATTCCAGAGCATTATCCCTGACACTCCGTAAACTAGTTCTAATATTCCATGGAAACACTGAAGAAAAATGCTCAAATTAATAAATATTACAGTTCACTTTAAAATGCTACTAAACAAATAAGTTGGTTTTACTTGAAATTTCATTAATTTTGTGAAAAATGTCCATTAACAACTCAGCAGACTATATCCCCATTATGCTTTCAACTTTAGTAATATTTTATTCAACATGAATGGAGCATAAAAACTTGAAGGCAAAATTCTAACAAATGCACACACAAGCTTTTCATAAAGAAAACGTTGCAGAAAATAGCTCACATACCAAATACAAAAATACAATCTTAATCTGTAAAAAAAACAATTATGGTTTCCTAAAAATAATCAGGAAATAATACTCCAAAATACCTTCATCAAACATTCCTATTTATATCAGACAGCTTCATAATGCACTGAAAAACATTTAACATAGCTACAACTCCAAAAAACACTAAAACCAGCTCCAGTACTCACAGCAAGCGTCCTCAGTAGTTCTGACAAAGCTGTCTCAACAACTTCTTACAAAGCCCTCAACTCTCCAGCCCTTAATCCCTCTCACAAGCCAAAATCATCCTTCCCCACCACACTATTTTTCTGCAGTTGCTTATATACTCACCCAATTTATTTCTGTGATTTAAATCAGCAGCAATCAATTCAGACCAGTGATGATCAGGTGATCAGAGTCTCCCAGAATAACAAGGGCCATGACCAACACTCTCACTCAAGGCACTTGGGGAAAATAAGCAAAAAAAAATCAAGACCGCGCTGGACCCCAGCATCACAAGCCTTCCTTCATGAAGGACCCAGCTTTTGATCATTGAAGACTTTATTGCTCAGAAGCTGGAGCTTCACTGACTTTCACAGGGCAACAGGGACCAGCTCACTAAACCCCAAAGAGCTGCCAACATTTCCCAGCAAGAACCTGCATAAAACAGCAGGGCTCTCAGCCAGCCATGGGCTGGGCAGGTCCCTGTGCTCTAGGGTGCCCTGTCACATACCTTGGATCGGTGGGGGCACTGGCAGTGGGGATGGCCACTGTGACTGGAGGCTGGGGCTGATTCCATCTGGCTCTACAACAGCCCCACAGCTGGGCACTGCGGAGCCCTCAGAGAAAGCTGGTGGTGCCTCTGGGAAAAAAAAAAATAAGAAAGGGCAAAAAAACTCTGCCAGACAGCAAGCAAAAAGTATAAGAAAAAGCCCTGCAACCACCAAGGTCAGAGAAAGAGGGAAAGACCAGAAGGTCCTCTAGGCATATGAAGGGCACAGAACAGAACCCAGAGAGGAGTCCACACTGGAGGAGGTGGAGATGCCCTGAAGGAAACCTCAGCCTATAGAGAGCCCATGCAGGAGCAGACTGAGGAGAAGAGTGAGGAGGAAGAAGCAGCAGATAGGAGGAGCTGTTGTTCAGTGACCACAACCCCCTATATCTCCTATACATCACTGTGTTATTTTAGTTCCTGTGTTTGTGGCCATCCAAATCTAATTTAATTGGCAATAAATTAATTTCCCCCTACCTTAATCTATTTTTCCTATGATGGTAGATGGTAAGTGATCTGGTTTTTGTCTCAACCTCCAAGATTTTCATTTTGCCCTCTCACCCTGCCCTGTTGACAGGGAGAGTGAGTGGGCAGCTTGGTGGGCATTTGGCTGCAGTACACAGTCAATCCACCACAATTCTGCAATCAGCAATCTTGATGGCCTGGCCTTCCACAGCCACCACCAGTTTGCAGTAGTTCTGCAGAGCTAAACATTTGCTGGAAACCCCTCTAATGCCATGTGATGTTTATTTCATGGATCCAGGTGCAACACCATGGTGAGGAGGACGGATGGATTACACTGTCTCTTCCTCCCCACCTGAACCTCCTGTGGGGGTGGTAGGCAACTACTAGGCTGCAAAAATGGTTGTGTAGTACTGACAAAGGCTTGCCTTACAAAATCTTGGCCAGCTCCCAGTGGAGTTTCAAGTGCACATCCACAAGCCTCTGTATGTGCCTGCATTTGCCTCAGCCAGTCTTGCATCACATTGTTTCAGTCATGCAGAAAGCAGGACCAGCCAGTCAATAAAAATCCCAGAGCTAGGGTTCAAGGGATAACAAAGGAGAAATAACAAGAATTTGTGAGATTCCAGCATATGCAACTACAACAGCTTGCAGATGGTTTGGTGATTTCTAGCAGATATGGGGAGAAATAATCCACAAACATCAGAAGGGTATGACACCAATTAAGAATACCAAACACTTAATTTGGGAATCCTTACAGTCTGAAAAGAAATACTGACTGTAGTAGGGCTGGGGTTTGTTTGTTCCTGTCCACATGTATTGTCATTTGTCTGCACAAGCCACAGGAATTCAGTACAAAACAGACTACCAATTTCCAGCAGGTTTGGAAACTAACACTTCTCTTTCCTCATGCACAGACAATGCATAGAGCTGCACTCAGGATGCTGAGCCAAATTCAGTGTGGCAGGGGGGCAACTGATTGAAATGACTACTCAAATTTAAATGGTATTTAAGCCATCAAAACAAGGATTCTTAGGAAGTTAGATGTTTAATTCAAAAATGTATCCATAGCTTTAACTTCAAATGTATGTAGAAGCACAGTTTTCAAAGTGGACATAAAGAAATACTCAACTATACATATGTCCATATATCATTCTTCACAAATACCTGTTTAATCCAGCCTAAAAAATCTTTCAAGAGAGAAGTTACACCACCTTTTCATGGCTGATAAGTTTCCTCTGTGCTTAGAAAGAAACGGTACTCTGGATAGAAGTCTGAGTCAATTGCAAAATGATAAAAGACAGTAAACACTCATACTCCTACAAGAAAATTATAATGGAGTGATCACTGAAAACCCTACGGAGGGGGGATCATCCTGACACAAAGATGTTTTACTACTTAGTTCAACTATGCCTTGAGCCCAAATTATACTTAACCTAGTCCTGTGGTATTTATTGATATTCTGCACACTGACCCTTTCCTAAACTTTAACCTTTCCTTGAAAGTATTAGTAGGTCTTATTTAACCCAGTTGTCTCCATCTCAGCCATGGGCAAAGGCAGTTTGCTTCACTTGATGTCATTCTGATTTATCTTTGCATTCCCATCAGCCCTCAGAAAGGCTCATGGGACAGCCCCTGGCAAATTGCTCAATCTTTCCTCTTCCTTATGCCAACATTTTAAAGGTTCCCTTTGATCTTAGCTGCAAGTCTAGGATGAATAAACTTCACCAGACCAGCAGAGGCTACAAAAACAAATCACAAGTTTTATCATTGCTTCATTGTCCTCAAGGACCCTTGGCATTTTGTGGAGTCTATCTTCTCACAAGCACTCTTTCAGCTCCAGTTAGTTTATATTTCCAGCCCTGTTCAGTATAACCCTGAATTCTGGCAGAAAGACACATAAATATAAGTACACTTGTTAAAAAGAAATATATATTTATGCACACACAACTTGCTCTCATTCTTTAGTTATAAAGAACATGTCTTCCCTGACTAAAGTAATGCACCTTTCAATATCTTTAAAACAAGCCAAATTACAGCCTTCACCCAAATACCCTCTTTTTTCATAGCCAAATTGTATTTCTGTTGTGAATGCTTTGCTTAGGTGAAATTAACTTCAATTTAGCTTGCACTATACTTATGAAGTCATGCAGTGGTATTTTTGCCTTATGCTTCTCCAGATATTGAAGCAAGGAGATTAATGGATAAAGGCATATTTCAACCTCTAGTGATCCAATTTATACTTGGATACTTGGATTATTATTTTTAGCTATACAGACTCATAAGTATTCTGAAAAATCAAATTAGAAACAGATACTAGGGTTAGGAGAAACTAGAAGAAACTTAGGGCACCAATATGAGAAATAAAATACCCTAAATCCAGCAGAGCTACCAAAGGAGCATAGGCATTAAAGCAATTGGATATATAGAACTTCTTACTGCTAACATCTTACAGTTTTAAAATGTAAAAAATTTTCTCCTGTCTTTGTCATCAATATTCTGGATCTGTCTTCTGCAATTTATATATGCTAAATGCTTCTTTGTGTTCCTAAATTGAAAAGAGCTTAAGAACAATTTTTCTGAGCTCTTGATTTTGAATAAATGTGGGCTTATGTGTAGATGAACTAACTAAGCAGAAGAAGATACGAGGTCTGAAGATAAAGCCCAGACAAGGCGAAGAGGGGAACTGGGGATGGTAGCAGGGCCCATCCTACAGCACCTGGCACAGAGAGCAGGGCAGCTCTGGAGATGGCAGCAGCTTTAACCAGGATCTCCATCCATCAGGTGGTTTCAAGGTGATGGGGCAAGTCTGAGGCCAGGCTTGCTGGTCAGCGGGTCAGACACAGTCTAGAGATTTCCAGACAGACCCACAGGGACAGGACAGCTCTACCACCAAGCCAGGAATCCCATGTGTGGGCCAGAGTCCATGGGCAAGGACAAGTTGTGCCTAAGGCGGAGAGCAGCTGGGAGCACTGCTTAAACAGACACTGGCAGCTCAGGGTTGAGTTTAAATCCTGCTCCTGGGGTGGGAGGCCCCAGCAATGCTGGTCAGGGCTGTTATCTGTGACCCAGGACACTCAAAAGAAGCTTCTTTGAAATCAATGGGATGCTGCCCTGTTGAAGCTCACTGTTGGTAGAAGCATGTCACTCACTCCAAAGATGATGGTCAAATCAAATACAGCTGTTGATGAGCAAAATTTAAGGTGTTGTCAGTGCTCTATTAATCATGGTATCATTACAGGGAAATCAGAAAATTAACCTTTAGTGAACAAGGAGCAAATTAAGTTGCTGTATCTCTCAGTCAGTCTAAATCCTTTTTCCATGACAATTAAGTAGCTCTATTAGTATTTAGGATTTCCATCCACTCCATCACCTACCATTACCAGTGCTTCTGTGGAAAGAAATTTGCTCAAAGGAAAGCACAGCTCTCAGTAAGAAGTAAAAATGAAGGGACTTGGCTTTTTCTAACAGGACGAGTTTCCATTAAGCTCATTCTACATCACTACTCAATGTGTTTTACAAACCAGACAGGTGATTTTCTTATCTACAAGAGTTTTAGAATGCAGCCTAGATTGTGCTTATATATAAATGGAAAAAAGAAAAAAACTCACAAGGCATATCAACCCAAGCAGAATAAATCTCTTCCAGAATCGATGAGGTCTCTACAAAGGCAACTGCTTTACAGCAACCAGAGAACCAATAAAATTTGGAGAAAGTTCCGTCTGGCAGATATGTCTAATAAACACATATGTTCAGATGACTGAGGTTGTTTATACAACTTTCCATCCAATCAATTTCTCCATCACTGTTTTATCTTTTAGTTGTCGTGTTTGGCTGTCAGCAGGGTTTATTTTCAACTGGTTTAAATTAAAAAAAAAAAAATTAAATTCCGAAACAAAAAGACAAATATTACACAGTCATTATTCAATTCATAGTGACTCCAGCAGAGTTTCTAGCAAAGCATATATTTATAACAGTGACCTGAGCTAACTCATTGGGCCCAGAGGAGAAAGGTCACCTTCTTATTGACAGAGTTGCATATTTTCTGTACCCTGCTGTTGGAGCCATTTGGAGAGACTGCAGATGTTGAGCTACCATAGTAAAGAAAAGAGGAATAATTCCAAAATCTAGTCCAAAACTCTATCAGCACAAAAAGCCTGTCCTTAATCCCTTGCATAGCTTGGTTTAATTTGATCATAACATGGCCTGACCTTTCAAATACCTTTTAAAATTAATTTTCTTCCCATTTCCAACACTTTAATTTCCACAGAACACAAACTTAGAGGGAGCAGTCTAACCTATACAAGATTCAGCACCACCCAGCATTTTTAATCTGTGAAGTCTGGAACAATCAACTCAGAGCAACAGTTTCTTTTGCAGTGGTTTGGATTTGACACAGTGTGCAGAAAATTTCATAGCTCATCAGTTTCAGAAATTTTCTAACAAGTGCTTGTAATTTAAGATCAATTTTAATCTAACTCATGCATGTTTTCTAATCAAGTCAAATAGTGACATAATAATTTAAAAGATATTATTAATTCCCAGTTAGGAAACCAGTAGCAAATCTAAAAACTCTAACACATTTCCAACAGTTTTTTCTTTAGTGCTTTTGGCTTAACACCAAAGGCAGATTTTTATTTATCTTCAAACACTGTTGTGTCTGAAAGTAATGTGTCACAAATGGAAGAACGATAATTTTAGTTGGATGTGTAAATCAGTTTGTTTTCTGCAAATTTATAGCATTTGGAAAAGATATTTGGAAGCTATGCATAGTACTTTTTAATAGACTGTATTTATTAGCAGCACACTCCTGAGTGAAACTGGCATTTATTCCTGTTTCAATGTCACACTTACTATTTGCCAGTTGTATTTTAGCCTGTCCATACTCATATCTTGAGTTAGCACGATGCAACTAAATTGTCTGCATGCAAATTTCAGTGCAATGTTGTCCTAATTTTAACACAGTTGGAGGACAGATATAACAAATGACTCAGAGATATTCTGAGTAGTGGTAAACAGAAGATAACTGCTAATGCATGAACAAAGCCATTATTTCCCTGCTCCCCTATAACATAATTTTAAAAATAAAATTGGATAATTACTATACGACTCTTTTGTCAATGTCATGAGACATGGTGTTAAGACAATAGCAGGCATTTCTCAAAAACCATTCTAAGACCTTTTTCTTTTCTTTTTTCTTTTTCGTCAGTTTATGTTCAAAACAACTGTATGCTTGAGTTCTCAGTTCTGGGGTTTGTGAATGCCTGTGGAAGTCAACAGTCCTTGTTTCCATGGGTAAAGGGGCCACAAAGCCCATAACTGTCTTTAGGAGTGTTCCCTGCAAAGTACTTATCCCCTTTAATATCCCTGTGTGAAGAGATGCTGAGGCTCGGTTATAAACAGGTTCCTGAACAACCCAGACCTGTGATATGCCTTAAACAGCCACATCTTTTGAAGGGATTAAAACCACCCTGCAGCAGCAGTCACACAATATTTAGCTGTGAAATGCTGAGCAACATCAAGAGAAAGCCTCTGAGACGTTGAAAAATGAAGTTGTGGTACTTATGAGACAGTGGGATTTGAGCTGCTGTGAGTGCTGCCCAGCCTTAAATTATGAGCTTTTAAAACTTTCAAAAAGGAGTTATGGCCATATTCTCTCCCTATTCCCCAAAGCAAGTGTTCTGTTGGAACATTTGACTTTAGTATTGGAGCAGAGGAGCAAAGATTGTCAGAGCTCTGTGTCTGACCTTCTAGCACGTCAAGTTGAAAAACAGATGTAAGAAAATAGGAAAAGGCTAAAAAGCAACTGTTAAACGACGTAAGTTTAAAAAAAAAAACTGATGGACCTGGATAAAAATGGCAGTCTTTGCCCCTTAGGCTTGTGCCTGCAGACTAACCTAAGAGAGCTAAGGAAGCAAAGTTACAAGGAAGAGATGTGCTAATAGGCATGGCCCTACAAGAGTTGTGATCAATTAAATCCAACATGTAATTTACCTGGTTTCAAGTTACCATACAAATCCCAAGTATGAAGGATTTCCCTGGGATATTAACTTGGGATATAAACTTTTCAAGAGATTGAAGGATCTATTGCAATGGATTGTTACTTCAGCCCTCTGGAATTAACTAGCTATGCATAATTCTTCCTTCCAAACATGTCCTTACAAACTGGGCATTCCTTCTGCTATTTGGCTCTTTGCTGCTGCCAGAGCCATAAAAAGCAGGAGTTGGCAACACGGAAGAGAAGAGCAGCTTTGGTACATTTGTTTTCATCACTTTTTTCTCTTGGTTCCTATGTTAGTGTGTAAGCATAACAGATAAGATTTTGACATGCAATCTCATGGAAAGAGAAGCTTAAAATTCAATTGTAGTTGAAGTCTAGCTTGCATCCAGAACCCCTAAAATTTACATCAGTCTTAATCAATACTTGGAAAAGCACCAGATGAAGAAACTGTGACATGTCATAGTCTATTCCCATGAAAACTTAGAGATAAGGCAGGAAAAAGAAAGACTTTGCTACAGAACTCCAGAGTAAAAGAGCATCTAAAACTATATACAAGTCTTTTGTTCTTTATGTAGCTAGCACTAACCCAAAATTATTCTGAGTCCTAGGAATGACCCAGATAGGCAGTGTGATGTAGTCAGAAAGAGACCAGTCTATCAGCCAAAAGAGAAAGCAGAGGTTTCCATGACCACTGAAATTTTCACTTTGTGGCAAATTCTTCCTATGTCTAAAGAATCAGTGCTCTGTGTATGTACATCACAGCACACATTACAGGCTTTACACTGGACACAAGGCCCCCACCACTCATTCTCGATGTTGTTGCAATTCTATTTCAAAAGGCTCATATAACCAGGAATGCAGAGAATTTGTCTCAGGCTTACAGTGCAGCCAAGCCTTGCTTTAATCTGTGTCATACCACAGCAGTTTCCAAGGGACCACTCAACCACTGATAGGCTGAATGAGTGGGATACAGACTTCTCCATGCCCTTCCCCATCTCTGATCATGAGCTGAGCTGCAAACTCCAAAGGTATTCCCAGAACATGGCAGTAGCTTTGACAAAATGGCTCAAATCCTAAGAGGTCAGTGCAGATCTGACTAGGTCATTATTAATTTATTAAGTAATAGAGAATATGTCAAAAGTGTTGGTGGGTGCTGAAGCAGGGCTCCATGTCCTGCTGTTACTGTTGACACTCCCTGTGGCACTGAAACTCTAACAAGAATTAGCAGCATTTGCTCTGTCCCCACCGGCCTGCTGAGTATTTGTGTCATGCACTAGGCATTAGCAGAGAATATTTTTAAAAGGAGAGTTAGATTACTTATATATTGAACAATAACAACAACTCACATTTTCTCTAGCTGCTAGCAACTTCGGTTAGGAAAAATAGCTGACCCTCTTACTCCTTGCATAATTAAAGAATCATGCTGCTCCTCCTGTGGTTTTTCTTGCTTATGATTTTCCATGGCAATCCATTAAGTGGTACAGTATTAACAGGGACCTAAAACACCAAATTTAATCAACACAACTTCTCACATATCAACATTTGTGCCCAGCAAACTCTATATTAAATAGTGGCTTTACTGAATTACCTGATTTTTCCCTCTCAAGTCTACGCCTCCTAATGGCAACTTTCCTTCTTTCAGTGTAAAATATTGGCAAGGTCAAACCCTATCATATTACCTGCAGATTTCCTCAAAAGGCTCACAGAACTGGCCTATCTACTTGTACAAACCATGACTGCAAATGTGTTTGGATTATCTATATATTTGTTATTCATGAGGTTTACAGTTCTAGCTTGTAGCCAGGAAAATTGCTTTGATTTTTTTGTAAGTCTCAGAGCAGAAGGCAAATAAAAAATATAATATGTTTACTACCACACACAGTTCTTTAAACTCCTGCTACATTTCCCCTGACAATTCCTTTCCCATTAATCTTCCTGCCCTTGGATATCTCCCTGACATTTTCTGCCATGGCAGCAAAGGACATCTTCTGGTTGACATAATTTAAAGTTCCACTAAAGAACATTTGTTTCTTCTCTTATACTTAAAGGCAACTGGACTTCATTCCTGGGTCTGAGAGGAACAAACAGCTTGGATAAATTGTCTTCCTATTCAGCACATCATTATTTTGTGGCACAATGGGTAGGTGTGTCTAACCAGAATACCTCCAAGCACTCATCTCATTCTGCAACAATTAGGAATATATATAAGGTCTGTAACATTACTGGCTTGCTCCTGGAGTTTGAGCATAACTGAAGTCTTTGGAAACAATTCCAGTCCTACCAAAGGATCTGACCAGTCTTCAAGAGTGTAAACAACCACTGTCATCATCAGCATGTATAAATGCTCTTTGTCTCATTCTCTGAAAATTGTCTGAGGTACAGAGATAACAAGCTAACTGCAATCGCACTGGCTGGTGCTGTACTCACTGCACTGGAGCCCTGTGTCATAGCCTGTCCTCATCAGCCCTCTGCATCCCCAGCCGACAGGGATGCTTCTCTCCAGGCATTTCATCAGGAAAATAGCAAAATCTCATTGGAGGTTTTGAAAGTTTTCCTTCTTACACTACGATTAAGTGTCTCTCATCTCATTTCCAGGTAGCTCAGTTTTGGCTGGATAATGGTTTTCCAAATATGAGGTCTAGTACAGGAGCCTGTAACACTATTCTTCTTCCTAAAAAAGAAAAACCCTGCATAGACAGTTTCATCTGGGAGAAGATTCATTTGCTTTAATAAGAATATTGAAATGCCCCCCCTTTTTTTCCTCCTCCATTTTCTGTCTTCATAACATACTTTAAATACCTGACCTGAATTTCAGTAGTATGCTGGCATGGCTCTCGGGCTCCCTGAGGAACAAGTGGGTATTTCAACCGTGGCCCATCACTGCTTCTGGAATACTAATATATTTTGCTGCATGTGTTCCAGTACATTTGATAATTTTATCCACATTATGAGGTGATAAATGCAGGACATAATGCAGAGTACAGCTGGCACATCTGCACTTAAGAAAGTATCATTTATACTAAACTCGCACTCTGCTGGAATTTTAGCAGCTTTTTCTTCATGAAAAGATTTTTAATAGCATTTTTCCTTTGGTTCATTTTGTCTCTCCGTGACATGTGAGTAAAGAAAACACATTTTAATAAATGAGAGTGCTGGTTTAAAAGACAGTAGGGGAAAGCAGTTGTCTTGGTTTAGTTTACAATTTGGAAAGGCTTCAACAAATACAGTACAGCAAGTGCTGAAGCAAAATAGATTAAAGAGGAAGCCTTTTTCCATAGAACACTGAATGACATCTACAGATGTATGATCACAGCACACCGTACTAACAACTGGGTAAGGGCAACAGTCTGTTCAGCACCATCTTTGATACAATTTGCTCTCTTTAACGCTTAAAATCTCAATAGGTGAGGCAGAAGAAGAGAGTGTCTCCTGCGGACAAGCGTCAGTACTTTGGCCTGGTCAGGCAGCAAAGGAAGATTCCTCTGAAGCTGTAACAACAGATGGGTGAGAAGTATGTTTGTCCTGGATGCAGAGTGAAAAGTGCAGGTAGGTGTAATGCTCACTGTTCTCATTGCCACCAGGGGAGGCAAGCTGCAAGCTGCCTGTCTTTTCTCCTCTCAACAGTTTCAAGAAAGAGTCCACAAAGGTCTGCCACTCTGGCAGCTCCATGAAGCAGACTTAGAGGACATGCCTGGAGGGCAGCAGGCACAAGTTATCAGCACTGCCAGGTGCAAAGGACCCAGGAATTCCCCACAAACTGTCACAGCTTTGGAATTCTGAACAGACACAGCCAGAGAAGATTATGAGAAGCAGCCTCCGGGGATAAACTGTGTTTTGAAAGTTAAGGGAGAAAGAAATAGTGAGGATCAAGGATGGGAGAGGCATTGGAAGGACAACACAACCTGGAACTTGACCATTAAATAAATAATTATTTATTACAAAGTGGGACTGCAAAAACCTGTTCAGTGAAGATTCAGGAAGAGCAGAGGAATGGGCTGTAAAAACCATTCTCAGAAATGTGGAAGCAAAAGCACGGGAACACCTGAGAAAAACCTGAACATTTGTTCCTAAGCTGAAGTATTTTCTTTCAGTGTGACATGTGACACCACTGAATGCTGGCAGGACAGAGACAATCAAACAGCTTTTCTTTAAGAATATCTCCCTTTTGTACTACAGCTTCCCTGCAGTGGGAAGCATTTGGACAAGACAAAACCAACATGCACAAGCCACTTCTCAGCAGAGCGATTGAACTCACAGTGCCTCTTACACTGGCAGGCTGCTATGGGTACCCGAGCTCCCCGGCCCGGAGCTCACTCAGGCATCTCCCTGCTGCACTGCATTTTGCTGCTGTAACATTATCATAACCCGGGTCTGAGGAATATGAGCCTTTAGAGGTACCTGCACACCTCCAAATCCAGAAGGCTTGTCATCTTCCCACTAATCTGTTGTACAGGCTACTTACTGTACTTGGCAGAACCGATCTGGGGGAGTTGAAAAAGCTATTTGTTGTCATAGAAACAGCAGGACTTCGTGCTACTGTGCAGGCTGATATGTGAAGGTATTATTGTTTGGACTTTTTCCAGGTAACCAGATTGAGAAACGCTAAAAAGCTTTTTAAAAAGCTCCTGAAATTTTGCCAAACAGTCAGACCTACAGTTCTCACAAACACGTTCAAATATTTACTAATTGTTGTGGAAAAATCTGAAAGTTCCTGGGTATGGGAAATACTGTTGAAAAAATATGTTCTTGACCCCAGAAAACAAACAAGCAGTGGACATCTTGTAAGACTGCAGGAAACGTCCAAAAATCTGAAACCAGTTATGAAGAATCAATTAAAACTACAGCCATTGTCTTCAGTCCCCCGCACTTGCTGAGGCTAATATTTTAAAAGCCTACAGTTAGAGCAGTAATTTAGGTCAATTCTGCAAAAGCAGCTATCCCAAGGGCTTACCAGCTGCCAGAGAGCACCACTCACTGACCCCACTGACAGGGCAGGAAAGGGGTTTGTGACTTTTCCTTTACTTTACAGCTCTTTGCTGCTGGAGAATAATTGTGCCAGTAAATGACTGAACTGAATGCTGGGAGTGGCCAAATCTCCTGGCGCTGCAGGTAAGCAGCTGTGCTCCCCTGGTAGCTCCAGAGGAAGACAGGTTTACAGCCAAAATACAGTCACAGAAGTATTTAGGTTGGAAAAGACCTCTAAGGCCATCGAGTCCAACCCTTGACCAATGACCACATTGTCAGCTAAACCACAGCCCTGAGTGCCACATCCAGTGGTTTCTTGAATACCTCTGGGGACCATGACTTCCCCACCTCCCTGGGCTCCCTGTTCCAATGATTTAATCACCCTTCCCACAAAGTTCTTCCTGATTCACTGGCCACAGAAATACAAGGCATGTGTCTTAGATATAATTTACTTTAGACAAACAAAGTCTTTCTACCAGAATTTTTTTTGTTGTTTTTCTTACATTTTTCTTAAAACATCTTTAAACCTCCACTTGCAGAACAGTATTTCTTGGTTATGACAGAATGGAAAGATAAATCTCGGGGTGTTGCTAGCTCATAGAAAAGGTGGGATTTCTAACTATTTGGCTTGGCAAATGAGTGTATATGACTAAGATAAGTAATGCAAATATTTAGCTGTATGCTGGGCACAGGTGTGAGATAGAAAAAGCAGTTTAGATTATAAAGGTCTTAATCCATATCTGCATAGAAACTTCCCATTCTCATCTCAACAGTCCAATTTCCTCTCCATCTGTTCCAAGTAGTTCAAAACCCTGTGCCATTTAGCACAGACATCACCATCCTCTTGCTGTAAGCCATAAAAAAAATTATCCAAATGGCCTTACAGGTCCTGTGTGGAGGAAAAAAAGAACCCTGTGACTTGCAAACAGCGTGTCTCTGTCATACAGGTATGACATCATCTGACATCTGAGTTAGCATCCAGCTAGTCTATTGCCCCATAAAATATTCTCCATTTTTCTTACTGAAGTAATCGGCTTCTATCACAGAACACATCTTACTCTTCTCCCATTGCCACAGAAACAGTCAGAATGCCTTAGGAATCACAAATATGCAATTACTAAACTTTCAGCTCTCTCAGGCTGTGAAAATGGATGGATGTGACACTAAATTGAGCCATGAAAAAAATAAAGGAAAATGGCTGGAGGAGCAATTCGTGTGGGAGTGCTTGCCTTAGATTTAATTTCTAATTTTTTGTTGGACAACAGCCTAGGGCTGCAGCCAGCCAAACTGCCTCCTCCTATGCCAGATCCAGCATCCATCCTCCATTCCTTTCACAGGTTTCCTTCCTTCATATTCAACTCTTTTGCCAGCTACGGGAGTAATCTAATGTAATGCAGAAGGGCATAAGCCTTTGGGAAAAGACAAGCACATGATAGACAAAATTGTCCATAAAGGGCTACTAATTTACACTGTAAACATAAACAGAACAGCAAGATAAATAAAAAAAAAAAAAGCTGCCATTTTCTAGATTCTTCTTACTTCATTGGCTATTCAGACTGTTGCCACTTGTTAGAGCTCAACAAAAGAGAGGACTGAGAAGGACTGTGGTGATTCTATTTCCGACCTTACCATAGAAGAGAGAGGCTTTTAGCCTACACTCCTCTTCAACAGCAACACTGCGTGACCATTAGCTGTGGAAAATCCAGCCCAAGCACTTCCTTTCCCTCCATATGCTGAAACGTATTTAACCCACTCACTTGTTAAATGCAAAGTGAGTGTGACTAGATATGCCAGTTTTTTCCAAGAGGAGAGGTCATGACTCTCAAAGCCCATGAGTCTGGGTCATATACTTGATCATCAAAATAATCCCCTTGTTGCCAAAGCCTGGGATTATGCAAGCAGGGGAGTATTGGTTGTTCTGCTGCATCTTAGTTACTCACATGGACCTGCAGCCCTTCACTGGGTGGCACCACAACACAGATGTCTGTCACTGAGATTTGTATACTTATATTTGTCACTACAAATAGTAACACCAGCATGCAGACAAACAAGCAAAGTCCATTCGGTTTTGGAATTATCCCTCATTGACCGATATTTATAACAGCTATTAACTGACGTGATACACTTTCCATTGCAGAAAGTCACCAAAATATTTCACTGTGATGAAATATATATATCTGGAGTCCCTGGACATCACTTGGAGACATGGAACACAATGAAAATACAACCATATTGCATGTAAACATTTAAAGAGCTGTAAGTCAAATATCTTCTTTTTGTGATACACTTAACTTAGTGAGCTAAAAGCTATCAGAAAATTCAGGTCTATTTCAAATACAGAAAATAATCACCTGGGCATTCTGATACTGACCTAGGTCCCAGAAGTTATAGGACATGTTCCCTGCAGGACATAAGAAGCAAACTACAGTGACATAGTAAAAATCACAGTACTCACATTATATGCATTTGCGCCTCACATGAATATGAAAAAAAAAGCAGATTTGTTCATATGAGCACTACTTCAGAATACATTCTCAAAGCTAAAAGCAAACTCTTGGCATTTGCATGACAGGAAAATGAAGGTGGTGGATACAAGAGACATGGAATCACACGGTGACATAAGCACCAGGTATCAGTGGCTGAAGTGAACCTCTGAAATTTCTCAACACGACAATTTCAGGCTTGGGAAATTCCTGAAGCTGCAGATTTTCCTTCTGTCATGTCCTTTCCCTGGCTGGGGAATCAGTTTTCTGCAGGAAGCAAATTAATTTCACATCAAGAGTGACATCCACTCTCCCAGAACGCACAGATTCTATGGGAAGACACCAGGGTCATTCTGGTGAGATGTTGGGAAGGCAGGTCAGGTAAGTTGCTTTAACTCACCAAACTGAAATCCACAGATCCAGAGATTACTCAGATTGTGCTTCAGGAAAGAAGTAATGGGTGTCCAAGGGAGAAGCATATGCCGGGTCATGGGATGAGTGCTGCAGTACCAGCTGGAAGAAATCTGGCACGAAACTCGAGGATAATCAGAATCTGCAGCTAAGGAAAAATAAAGAATAGACTTTGCAAAATAGAGAACACTGAGAGTAGATGTAATTTCCCCATCCTTATGAATCATTTATAAAATACTAGAAAATTACTAACCAAAGAGGGGAAAACTGGAAAGAAAACAGATGATGTTATGAGATCAAGGTTAAAAAAAGGTTAGAAAAAGAATTATGCTAAAGCATCAACTGAAGAGTTGATGTTGCAAAATTTTGCCCATTTGTCCTTACTTTTATATGAAAAGCTTGTTTTGATTTTATTTCATCTTCTTTTCACAGATTCATAGTCTATATCTGCAATATCTAGAACTTGCTGTTCCTGTTGTCTCAGTGGAACTTTCCTTTTGCAAATACTAGAGAGGTTGGAAAAGGTGTGTTTATGTGCCCTCTGCTGGAAATACAGCACTGGCAAAAAATGGTTCCACTCCACACAGAGATCAGCTTCATCATGGATTCAGCAGTTACACATCACACAGGCTGGATTTTGTTTAATGAACCTAGTCAAAATAAACTTTGTCTTAGTTGTTCAGTATTGACTTACTCTTCTATATAAATGCTGGGATCCAAAAACTGGAGTAAATAAAAAGCATCTCTTTCCTGAAATCAAGGAAATCATGTTTTAGAAAACCATTTAAGTGAAAGTTGAATTATACTGTTAGAAATGGAACTACTAAAATTTGCATTGCTACATTCACAGAGGCACTGTGCTACCAGCCACCCCTAGGACAGTGAGGAAGCAAAGGACCTCCCAAAAACACTAAACATATCCAGCCCCATTATTACATTTCCCCTTCTTCTGAAGTCATTCCTCCCCATAATTGACATCATCAGAAAATGTCACTTTTCCTTAAGAATTTGCTTCTATTCTGGACTTTGATCCATGATTTTTTCGGAGTTTTTTTGAGGGAAGACTCACACAGGGATTCAATGATCTGACTGAAACATATACTTTTCCAGCAGTTCTGCAATAACTTCATAGTTAAAATCATAGCAGTCATAACAGAGAAGACTTTCTTGCAGTCTTGCAGTGCTACTACTGTTTTTAACCCAGGTTCAGCTGTACTGTTAGGGCAGCATCTTAACCCAGAATTCTAGCTATCATAGAAAAAAAGCATGATTAGTTAAAGCTGACAGAAACAACCCACTAATTAACATGCAGATTGTATTATAAAAATCATGCTGCTTCTTCTGCCTGGTCTGCATTTAGCTCATCTCCTCCTATAAGCTAAAACCTTTAGGATTATGAGGCATATATGCAGCATTGGTCTTTGTGCTGCATTCTGTATGCATTTGTCACTAATTCAGATAGTCTGGGTGGTAGCAGATCTTCAGCATTCATATGGTGTGGAATATCATCATGAAAAATGGAAAAATACTGCACTGGCCATCGTGCAGCACTTCTGGGCTTGGCTTCACCTAGTGAGACTTCACCCTTTGTGCTTTTTTTCTTACTAAATGAAAACTACATCATATTCAAAACTAACACAACTGTCTCCTATTTTTTTTCTCTATATGATGTTTTGATCTTGCTAGTCTTGTATCTATAAAAGAATTTTTTTTATAATTTGCCTTCCTCAAAGTAAAGTTTCACACACACAATCCCAAGGAGGCAGTGACTGAATTGCATCCTATGGGCTTCACTTTCATAACAAAATTTACACTGCAGAAACATAGGTTGGTAAAGACATTTAAATAAAACATTAGCCTGTCTTCTTCTACCTTTCATGCTGTTATTGTAAATTAATTTTTAATCAGTTCCTTCCCCAGATACATCCCCCTTTAAACATAGACTTATCACATACTGTTAAAAGCATTTCTAAAATGGCAATTCAAACACAGTGCCAAAACTGCCCCTTAACAGCCCTCTAATTCACGTTTATCTCTGGTATCACCTTCAACCATGATGCTCTTCCTTTTTACAAGGTGCTAGAGGGGTATTCAAGCTGTGCTTTGGATTGCAGTCCATTTCTGCCTTCTGAGTTAGCTGAAAGGGATTCTGTATTAAATAGGAGGCTTTCAGAGCTGCAAAGAGCAGTTGGGAATCCATCTACCACACATATTTTAGAAACTTTCTCCTAATATTTTATGTGTATCAAAACATGCAAGTATTTTAAAAAGCCAGCTTGCTACACTGCTACAAAGTTGGGTCCTGTTCTGTATGGCTGAAGCTTGCTCTTACATAAAAGGAGAGGAAGAGGTCAATGATTCCTAATACATAAAGATGACAAAAGACACAACTAACACTGCTTAGCAACTGTCTTTCCATTCTAAACTCTCCCATTGCTTCTCATTGCCAGATTTTAGACATTTTGCCTTCATTCGCCACTGAGTTGTCTGCATCAGACTAAGGACTTGGCTTTAGCTTTTTTGGGGGGTTTTTTCAGGGGAGAGGGGAGAAGAAAGAAAAAAATAAAAACTCAACCAACCAAAAAGACAAAACAAAAACAAAAGGGATCTCAAAATCACCTTCTCATCTCTGCAAATTTCTCTCTTTCCCTGGGAAGTTCTAGCATCTCTACTTTTTAAATGGGTCCAGCTGAGAAGTGTACTTTTTTTGGACCTGGTCACCCCCAAAACCTGACTAAATCCTACCAAAATCTTCACCAATGCTAATACATAAAAAATGCAATGGACATTAGTGGTTGAATTTTCTGAGAGTCTCTCCCACACAGCACATTCCAGTACTTCCTACCAGACAATGAAACCATAAAAACACCAGCTACATACAAGGCTGCAACACCCAGGATGGAAGTTCCCAGGAGTCACTTGTCCAAGTCAAGGCTCCCCTGGCGTGCAAGGGGTACTCAGGGCTTTCTGACTTCTGCCATGTTTGGCTTTACAACTTTAACATTGCATCCAGGTAGCCTTTATGAAGTGATTGCATAATAACATCATCAGATGCACAAAAATATAAGTGCATTTTGCAAAAATATGACATATTGTTATTATATTCTCTACCAGGACAACTTCCACTGCAAATCTTTAGAGTCTTGCCATAAAAATAAACACTAATAAAATTAAATATTTCAGGTTAACAGCTGTTTCAAAGCATCCAGGGTGAGGCTCAGCAGAGGATTTGGGGTCGAGTGAAGAGTTATTATTTAGAACAAAGATGTGAAATACTTACCGTTTATTATAGCAGTACATTTCTAAGCTATTGCCAAGAATGCCTGGGCCAATGAAATTGCATAAACACATAGCAACAGACATCCAAATTCTGTCCTGGTTATTTTTGGACCAAGGGGGTCATATGAATTTTTACATGCTGATTGTGTCCAGGAGGGAAGGAAGAAAAATGTTGAGTAATTGTAACTGAGGCAGAAGTTGTACCTTTTCAATTCATGATCAGCTGAAAAAAACTGATGGCACAGCACAGAACCAAGCATCATTAATCCCAGCTAGTTACTTTCCTCCAGTGTATACCCTGTACTTGAACCGTTTCTGCTGTTCTAAAAGGAAAACGAAATAAACCCCAGAGGGATATGGATTTCTGCAATGGCTTATACAGCTCCAGTTGACACAAGCTCTGTGCAGGCTATTTCTAGAGACTTAACATCTTACTGACAAAACCATAGATGTTATGGATGGATGATATCTGCTAAGCCATCTGTTCTGTTTCACTGCCAAGGCAAAACTCTTCCTACTGCATATTTATTTGACTTTTACAGTAGCTTTAAATACTCTAGTGGATGGAACTTCCCCTGTTCCCCGGGGGAGGTTGGGCTCACTACAGAATACTTTTCATTGGCAGAACTTTTTTCTGGTATCAAGCCTAAACGTCCCCTTTTTAATTGCATCCCAGGACCTTCCCTGACTTCTGTGCATGTGCCAGTCTCCACATTTCAGCACAGAGGGAAGAGAAGCTGTACACATTAAGGGCTGATACATAAATGTTTTTAAAAGAGTAAAGAGTGCATACACAGAGGGTCTCAGACAAAATAGCATCTTAATCTCCTCTCAGAGAATGTCAGGACAGTGGAGTCTCAAATTTCTCAGGTATGAGCTATAATTACTGTAATGTTAATCAATAGTTCTAGTAGGTGGAGACAGACTACAGTTTCAGGGCACCAACCCTCCTTCATCAACAATAAAGCAACAAGAACTTATTTCTAGGCCAGAAGCTCTTTTGAGGCACAGCAGCCAGCCAGCCCCCAGTCCTGATTGTGAAGGGCAGAACAGGAGAGAATTCAGAGACAGAGGAAAGCTGGATGGAGTCTCCCAGCCATTGGCCAGCCTTGTGTCACCACAGGGGGCATTTTATTGTACCCCTTTTGGTTTCAATTGTTACGTGTCAACAATCTTCAAATCTGGAGTGCTGATAGAAGGATTTTGTATTGCTGTACATCTGCACTGACTACCTTTCGTTCTCCTCAAAACTGATTAAAATCTGACATCTTTAATGCTTTCCCTCATTGCCTTTGCATCTTTCCCTGTGCATAGGTTGATTTTCAATGTAAATGACTTCATTATGTAATAAGGTTAACAACAAGAGGTTTTACTTTTAATCAGCCTCCTACATCCTTGCTGATTTGTAGATTAGGTAACTGAGGTTAATTATTACAAGACTCAATGTCTGTTTTTGTCCTGGTTTTAATAAGAGTAGCAGAACTCTTCTAGGTATTTAAATCTCACTGAACTTGTATACCTAAGTAATAGTTAAAACCAAATTGTTGATAATTGATAACTTTTCTACATAGCCTAAGGTTGGGCATTTTTGTGCTTTGTTTTGTTTCCTCCTAGCAGATGAAGCTGACAAACGTAATTTCAGATAATTTCATTACAAATTGCCACTTTCACCCTTTCTCACTGTTTCTAGTGGGAACATTGCTTGTTTTCAAGGAAGACAATGGCCCATAGCAATACTGAGAAATATCATTAGTAGAAGCATAAAGCTGATACATGTATTTTCAAGATGTATTTTTAGTACTGTATCTAAGTACCACATACAGAGCCCCCATAAAAAATCCTAGGAATCTGGGGCAATTACTGTCTCCAGTGAGATTCCATAAGATTCAGTGGCACATTCTGGCTAATCTAGAAATAGATTTGCAGTCACAGCCCCACAGGTAAAATCTATTGTTTCAATTTTTCTATTGCCTTACAAACAAAAATCTGGTAACAGCATCGTCTGTTCTGTTCATATCTCCATCTGTTTCTGACTAAATCAGAACAGTGAGAACAACAGAAATGTTAAATATCATTGAGTCTAAAAAGTTCTCCTATGAACAACGACATTTTATGACCTACTTTAGATTATTTAAAATCCTTTCCCTGCATCTGTCTTTACCAAAATATCGCACGGGACCACGTCGCTGTGCTCCGTAATTCCGTGCCTGCAGCACGGGTAGCCTCGGATTTCAGGGAGCGGGAGCAGAAGTGTCGGTCCCGCCGCCAGGTGTCGGTCGCGCCGCGCCCGAGGAGCGATCGGCGGCATCTGCATCCCTCCCGACCCATCCCCATCCATCCCACCCGCCCGCTCCGTGGGACTGGAAGAGCCGCTGAGATGCATCCAGGGACACTCCCACCCTCGCAACGCGGCTGAAAGCCAAGCTCAGAGTCACGGCGAGGGTTTGTTGGAGCCACTCTGACTAAAGCACCCAAGACCTGTAAACGATATTTGCTAGGAAGTGAACTAATTAATCACTTGCTACCTGATTACACATTACCTAACCACAGGCTCAACAGCTGACTCTTCTTTTTTGTCTGGCTACGTAAGTTGGCATCTAAGTAAGGTCAAACTAAACACTGCTTCTAGACAGAACACGAGAAGATAAAGGATAAATCAGGAATGCAACAGAAATGGGGAAAGGTCCGCCGACAGCTGTTTCAAGCTCATGGCGAAATTAACAGCTGGGGTAGGACCATTTTCTCCCCTCCAGGATAGCAACGCACTTCCCTCTATTTTCCCCCAAATCAATGCTCTAAGCATCCCCTCCTGCCAGCTCCCTTCTGCCCTACAAGTGAGCAGTTTTCAATGGAAAAGGAGAAGCAGATCACACTAGAAAAAGTAGGGGGTGGACACAAGCAGGTGATGAAGGTGGGAAGAACAGGAAGATGCTGGAGCAGTGGGATTTCCCCAGGCTGTCACTATTGCTGACTCCTGGAGAAGCCCTCTCCAGAGCCCATTTGCTGCTGGAATACTGAGATGTCAGAAAGCAGTAACAAAGATAAGGGTGGTAGGAGTTATTGCACTGGGCAGGCACAGAACACACATCCATAGGAAAACACATTCCATTGCCCTCAGCAGTCCCAGAGGAACCTAGGTTTAAATTAGCTTTTGGGGCAGAAAACAATTAAAACAGCGAAAGTTCCTGTTTGCTAAGTTGTCATACGCTAAATTGATTGAATAAATTCTCTGCATTTTTTACACGTGACAGGCTCAAGCAAAGTACTAAACAAGAGAGACAATTCATTTCTAGTAGCACAGAATTCCCTCCGTTTTCACTAGCAAGCACCAAGAAGGACCAGGCAACGATTGCAGAGAGCATCTGTAGACAAATCCAAACGCAGGCAGGAACATTTCTCCTGCTTTTATTAGAAAACTGTCCCCATTAGTAGCCAGTATTACTCACCTGAGCTGGCACTTACAACAGCTTTTGATAGGCTGATGACACAGTCTGCTTGCATTTGGAACAGTCCTGTGTACTCTCTTCACTGTTTGTTAAAAGGGGGTGTTGCCATTAATTTTAAAAGACATTTTTAAAACTAGTAACATGATGTATTCACATAGACATTGTTATTTGCAGAAAGCATGATGCTTTCTGCTCAAAGCTCTAAGACCATTTAGTTTATTCTTTAAAAATGTATATGCATGCTCACATCAAGTACTATTCAATTAAAGAGAGTCCAGAAGGAAAAAAATTAAAATCACTGGAGTTATAGAAAAAAAATAACCTTTGAGGAATAATCACTTTCATAAGTTAGTCTAAAGACTAAGAGAATGAGGTGGCAGCCTACCAGATTTTAAATACATAAAAAGTTTCCACAACTGCAAATGGAAAAGTAACTTCTATCGGCAAAGTAGATTGAATAAGAAGTGATGGGCTTAAACTGTAAAAAGAGAATTTTAGGGATTTTAGTGGTAAGGATAGCAAAATTCTAGGATAGATGGCCCAAAGAACTTGCAAATCTTCACCCACAAAGATAATTTAAACAAGTTAAAATGTCTCTAGGATGACCTTCTATACTCATTGTAGCTAAAGGCACAACATATTAGATTATTTATGTTATTATCATCTTTTCTGTTACCTGAATTTATGCAACACTAAGGTTTTTGTGATACAGCAAGTCTCATAACTTACAAGTTTGTAGATCATGTTGACTGATCTCTAATGGAACATACAACAGTGTTTCCCCTGTGTCCAGTCGTATTATAACGCCATGGGATTGCTCATTTTTCATGGACTTCTGCTATTTCTCCTTCCATACCTGGAAGAATCAGGAAAGGCACAGGCAGGTTCCAAAAACTGAAAGAAAAATAGAAGCCAGGTTCCAGGAATCACCTAAGTTTAAGAATGAGCAAAACCACAACAGACTCAGGAGTTCATCTTCCCCACAACCTGAGTTTTAAACAAAGGTGCACATTCTGAGTGATTAAAGAAAAATAAAATGTATTTAAGTGGATAAGCCTATCATTCTTATGATGGGTGAAGGCTTGAGACAGAAAAGCTCTATCTGGCACAGAGGGATGCTGATGTCCTTGGCCCACAGGAAAACCTCCAACTTCACTTTCTAAACTATTGATTAACTGTTTAATCTCCTATAGGGTGGGAGTTGTGACCTGGACTTACCTTTTTTTGTTTTGTCTTTTTTTGATTTAGTGCATTTAACTGAGATAGCAGAGACTGAGTTAGCTCACAACTCAACTGTTAAGTACAATTACTTTTAAAAAAAAGTTAAGTCCTTTCAGAGAAAGGATCCCACCATCTGCAGTGCTCATTCTGTATCTTAGATTGAGACAAATATTATTTCACAAAATACTTCCGTGCCTATGACATGAATCTCATTTCTTGCAAAGAAATAGACCCCCACACAGCTGCCATTCACTTGTTTTGCTCTATTCTGGATTCTCAAGAATGAGCAAAAAAACTGCTTATTTTCTTGCTGATGCAGACTGTCTGAGTTTGCTCAACCACACATTGAACTATGCCTGGCAGGGTGGGGCTGAAGTTTGGTTTTTCTAAACATCTCAGATTGTCAGTCTGAAACTCACAGGCGTGATCAACTTTCCGGATTTCACTTTCATGCTGGAGAGCAAAAACACAGACAGCATGCAAGGAGCAGCAGAGGAAAAAGTAATAGTTGCAACAATCACTCATTTCTCATAACAGTTCCAGCACCACTTCCATCCAAACTCATGGTCAATCTTTCACTGACATCAAGAGCCCAAAGTCTGACCCAGAGACGGTGCCAATGTCTTAGGCTGTTACCCCTCAGTGTAAGATGCAGGTCTTGTCTAAGTGGCCTGAACTTTTATCAGCTTTGGTGGAACTTCCACAAGTTCCATTTGTTCCAAGAACAAATTCAGTCTGAGTGTAGGATCTACATTAAATGAGTACTATTCTTGCACAGCTCGTGCAGTCTCCTTTCTGCTTTATGATGCTTTCCATTCATAGTGCCATTGCCAATTAACTGTTGTATAACAACAAAGACTAAGCAAAAGTGCCTTTTAGAGACCAACAAGCAGAGTCCTGTGACAGACCACTGAACAAGCAATAATGGGGTGACACCTGAGCTGCTTAAAAAAACTAAACCAAACCAACAAAATAAATCACTTATGAAGAACAAGACAAAAATTATGAACTTTCATCCTTATCCAGAAAAGACAAGTAAACAGTCTAATTTCAACTTCCCTAGAACTTTACATATAAAAGCTTGCTTTTGAAATCTACAGAGAAACCACAAACGGAACTGTAGTAATGCCTCTGCAATCAAAACAGCTTTGGGTACATCTGCATGCCTGGGGGAGATAAATTAGAGTATCTAGGGCTGGAGGGATGAAAGAGAAATCAAGTCCAGACAGCAGCTAGCCATGTTAGCACTGCTGAAACTTGTAAGCCACACAAAATATGGTACATTAGCTTAGGTTGCCTTGTGGTTACTCAGCTTTACAGCATTCAGGCTCAGCTGACCAGGTCAAAGCACAGAGGAGACGTGTCTGCACTTGACGCACCTTCCATGTGAAAGGTAAATTAAATTCAAACACAAACCTCCAGAAACATGTAGCTGCAAATGGAAAGAAGAAGGGCAGCCTGTTCTTCTGGTCTTCTTTTGCTTTTCATCTAACTTACTCTTCAAACTTCACCTTTGCAAACCAGTAAATTCACCAAATACTGCAGCAGCGTTTTAGAGATTGCTGGGATCAAGGCAGACAAAAGTCCAAGCCTCTTTCCTAAATCACTTTCCTGATCAAGCTCCTTTAACTGAAATGCAAAGGCACACACAGCCACTCAGAACCAGGAGTTAAAGGCAAATGACAGTGTTTACACTCCCCTCTCATATATCATCAGCAACAGAAACTGCTGTACCTCAACCACAACTAGTCAAACAGGCCAGACATTTCTTTGTAATGGACACAGCAGTAACACACAGTCTGAGTGAGCGACTGCACCGCTGAGTATCATCCTGACAGCATGGGAAATCTGCTCATGAACCCCTTGTGAATTATACTTGCAACCATCTCTTTCAGACCAAAATTTTATGTAATTTGCAGGACTTATTTAACCCCCACAACCACCACCTTTGTCTAAAATTCTAAGTCTAAGAGCAGGGCTAATGGCAGAGTACAACCAACCTCTAGAGGCAGTCAATTTACATAGTATTTCCAGGCCAGCATGCCATGAGACAAAGAGGGTCACAATCAGAACCAAAGCCAGCTCAGCAGCCAGCTACTCTAGAAGAGAACTGAGCAGAAACATAAGACATGTTTGCTTCTCTCTTCATGTAAGGAGTTCATTTTTTGACATCCTTTCCACACCTGCAACCCAACAAAATGTAGGGATTACAGCGTTGCCTGAGTGTGAAAGTTTTTCAAGATTTAAAGGCCATAAAGACTGAGAATATGTTAAAGTTATATTACTGGCACATGCGGACCTGCTTGATGTACCAAGCAATGCTCACAGCCAACAAGCTTTTTTCAGTTTCCTGACTCCAAATAGGAGGTCTCATGCATGCAATTATATCAGTGAAAATTCTACTTCTGATTTGTGGGAACTCTTCCACTTTCAGTTTCATTAAATTATTGCCAAATTCTGATCACAATGAGGAAACACAGTTAAGGAATTCCAGCTGATTGATGAAAAGGAGGGGGAGCTCATACTGGTGAGTTCTGACTGCCATTATTTTGAAGTTAACATTGTTTTTTTTCCTGACTCATTGTATTATAACAATAACATTCACTTAGAAGGGAAGGAGCAGTTTTATTACATCGATTTCCCATAACAGAAAGAGAGTAGAGGCCACACAAAAGGCTGAGGCTGCAAGAGGCACATATCAAAATGCCTTTAAATACAGCTAAAAATCCTTTGCTATTTGTTCAATTTTGCTCTGAAGACAAGTGTAGATCAGAGACATCTTAGACTCGTTTCATGCAGGGACATAGTCAAACAGGACAGCAAGCATGACCTCTAGGAATACTTACACTTTCTCCAGTGTACCTGCATGATTTTGTTTATTTGAAGTCTCTTCTATCTCTACAAAAAATGCTTTGATTAAAGGAACCAGTCTCAAGGAAACTTCTTCAAGAAGGAAGATCAAAACAATGGTTATTTTATCAACAAAGTACCTGCATAAATGCACACAAGATCAACAAAGGCTAGTGTGAAGGTTGCTTGATAACCTGGGTGAGAAAGCTGGGTCTTCTCCCCGAGCAAGCATTAATTTGTATCATAATTCCCAAGGTGTCAGGCTGGGGTGGTACCAGCCTGTTCTGTGTCTTGTGTCTTCAGTAACCTGTTCCCAGAAGGCTGCCCACAGGTGGATCAGAGATAACACTCAGGTAAGTTTGAAGGACCACAGTAAAGGCAAGACTGAAATAAACACATTGTCTATGATCTGTGCCTCAGCTTTCGCACGTGTGTTCAATGAATTTTGTAATTAAACTCCAGCTACCCAGACTTCATTACTCTCGGCTTTAATTTCAAATAGCAGCATCTACTCCGCCTGCACTTCGGCAGGGGCATTGTCTTGTAGCCACAAATACTTACATGAGCACACAAAACACCGCTACTGCTGTAAATCTACACCGTTCCCACAAGAACACCATAGCGTGAAGGGACAAATGAAGCGAGAACAGAGGTGTTTCCTTTCTCTTGGACACAACTCCGGAGAGACCCTTCCCTGCCTCACCCAGGCTCCCTGCGCTGGCCTCATCCCCGTCACCGCCCCCGGCCCGCGGGTTTCCCCCGGCTGCCCCGGGGTAGGGAACAGCGCTCACGCTGTGCTGCCCCCGGGCTGGGGCCGGGGCTCCGAGCACGGCCTCGGGCCTACCGCCTCCCACCGCCCCCGGCTCAGCTGGTGTGCTTCAGCTCAGTGAAAAAGAACAAGGACACGAGAGTTCTGGCTGTTTTCACACTGCCACAAAGCTCCCCCTCGCTGGCCCGAGGGGAGGCCGCCCGTGGGGCCGCAGGTGTCCGGGGCAGGCGCTGCCTCGCTCCGCCTGAGGGGCCCGGCCCGACCCGGCCGCTCGCCGCGCCTCAAAGGCTGCTCTGAAGGGGGTGGTTTGGTGCTCCTGTTGAGATACTCTGCAGTAAATCGACTTCTTTAAGTACCTAAGCACCAACGAAAACGCTGTCTCTGTGAAAGCCTGGCCAGCTTTACAGCTGCCATTCTTGGCTTCTCGCCTTTTGGGCTTTGGCTTAACACCCGCTGCCTCCTCCGGCACCGGCGAAGCCCGCGGTGTTCCGCGCTCTCTGAGGCGCTGCGGAACCCTTCGAGGGCTGAGAGGAGCGGGGGCTGCAGCTGCAGCAGCGCGCCCGCAGCCCGGGACTGCCCTTACCTCCTACGAGACCCTTTAAACTTCTCCCAGTCACAGCACGCGCTTTTTGTTCACGTGCTTATCACCGAGATAAAAGCTATTTTCAGCGCTTTTTATGTCGTTCGACTTGGTTTGTCCTGTCGGTTCGAGGGTGGCAGCGGTTCCCCAACGCGGCTCGGGGCTCCCCGCGGCCCCAGACAGCGCCGGGAAGCGCCGGGAAGGGAAAGGCAGCGCAGGAAGCGCCGGGCCGGGCCGGCAGGAAAACCGTGGGGAGAGCAGGAACAGCACGCAGGAAGGGGCCCGGGGGCCAGGGCAGCGGTGTCGGCGGCCTCGAAAAGGCTCGGAGAGGAAGGGAGGGTCGTGCTCACCTCCTAACGTGGCCCCCCGAGCCTTTCCGAGGGCTTGGAGCCGCCGTTCCCGTCCCGGGCCGTGTGTCCGGAGCCGCGGGTGCGACTGCGGGTGCCGCAGGAAAGAGCCTGCCCTCAAGTGCCGGAGTCGTGCTTCTTAAAAGAAATAAAATAACGATAAAAACCAACCACGCTTAATTATATTCTGAAATACTAAGGTGCTTTGCATCTTCAAACATAAAAATACTTTGAAAATACTCTGAAATACTTTACATGTTTTAACTGGTTCTGGTTTCTAAAGACAGACTCTGCTTTTTGTCTGGAGCTTTAAAATATTTTCTTTCTGTACCGCCCAGCATACTTCCATAGCGTAGCTGCTGGGCTCAGTATTGTGTTTCCCCATTCTCGCCGATGCGGTGGGAAAAGGCTTTGCTCACTGAGCCTTTTATGTTAGTTCATCCTATTAAAGCGCCTTGCTTTGTTGTCTTCTGAACCCTCTTCAATGCCTCTGCATTTTTCAGCAAGTTTAGTGAAAAGAAAAACTTCACCGTGTATCATTAAAGAGTCCTGACTAGAGCCACATTCACCGATGAACTATTTCAAGTTGAAAGATTCACTGTTCCTCCACTATCACCTTAGTTGTGCGGAAAAGTTCTCTCCCTCACACCTATGTTATTTATTAGAAGAATAAAATATTTTTGCTTGGGAAATGGACAGTCTCTGAGATAAAGGTTAATCTGAAAGATTTCCTCAAACATTTGCAATATGACATAAAAACAGTAAGAGAGCTGATAAAATGCAAAATGTATTGAATTTCTGGGAACAGAAAAAAAAAAAGTTGTTACAGTTTTTGGAATAGATTTGGCGGCTGCTTTGAAGTAATGTCTCTGTGCCAACATAGAGGATTTGTTCAAAAGGTGCACGGATCATATAACCCTGATCAGAGAGAGAAATACACACTAGCTGCAAGCAATTTCTTATCTTGTGCCTAAACCAGCAGTAGAAGTGGGAGTTGTGATAGAAATAAAAAACATGTAGAAGTGCCTGGTGTCTGAGAAATGGCTCATACAGATTCCTTGTGCAGCAGGCATCCAAGTGCTCACCAGATTAGCAGAAATCGTTAGACCATAGTTGTGTCTTGCCTGAAAGCAAGAAAGATAACCATGCAGGCTGTGGTGAGTTGTTTTTCAGCACTTCATCAGAACGTGTTTTCCAGCTTACATCTTGATCCTTCTTCCAAACATAAGGATAGGGTTACACATGTTGGTAGATTTTTTTTCTTCCACCTTAGAGCAACTGATATGGCAGCATCCAGCTCATCAAAGCACAAGGAAATACTGCAAGTAGCTCGGTAATAATTGACCTGGCAGACTCTCCCCCTTATTCAAAATGACACAGATACCAGCTCTTTGAATAGTACCACAAAATTCAAAGTATTCACTTGTAAACATCCCTGTGTGTCTATTATACATATCTCTGTGTGGGAGGGTTCATGAGACCTTGCCCAGAGTTGCTCAGGAAAGAATTACAGATCTAAGGATAGAGTTCACAAGTGAAAATTCTCAAAATCCTTAGCTTTGTGTCTGCATAATAACAGAGGATTCCTTCATTTCAAGTGGAAAATATCACAATGTAGTCCAACTCCCTCGCCCAGCAATCCCAAATTATCCCTGTAACCTGTTCTCCCATATACTCTCAATCACAATCTTGTGCCAAATACAATTTTTACATAAGGAAAATTGTTATTGCACATCCTGTGTAACCATATAAATTCTATTTCTACTGCTTAAAGTAATTCACACCCTCACCTCCACATTATTCAGCTCTGGCTGCTCAGTATGGGCAAGAATCTGTCTGAGACAATATTCCAGCAATTTATACCACTATCCTGCTAAATCAAGAAGTCTTGGTTTATGCCAAGTGTTTCTGTGCTCAGGAGAGCAAAACTACCTTTAGCAGACAGCTCAGGTCAGGACCTGTAAGTGTCAGCTGGCAGCTGTGCTTCACACTAGATTTTTCCCAGGTAGTGAAACAGTTTTCATCCATGATTTCACAAAGCCCAGCAGATAATTTTAACCCAGTATTTATTTGATTTCCCTCTAGCCTGTGTTTTCCAAATGTCCATTTGTTTTCAAAGCCGTACATTTGGTATTTTAATCCCACTTTTAGCTGAGTAGAGTGATTCTGAATAAACACAGCAATTGCTACAGATGTATCTTAATATTTAATGGGGTTTGGGTCACACACGTTTCTGACAAGCTGTTTTTATGTACAGTCATTGTACCGTGCACCTAAAAATGGGTTTTCTCCAAGCAATCATTCAGAAAAGCTCAAAATAAATATTGGCCTTTGTGTCAGGTTTCCATTATGTGGCTGCTACCCCAGGCTCAGTGGAAGGTTCACAGAGGGGTTGACAGAGCTCTGTGAGCTCTGCTTTATTAGGACTTTTCCAAACCGGAGCATTCCTGGGTGTGGCTGATGGGATTTCCTGCCTTTTTGTCTTGTGAAGGTAGCACGGAAACTCCAAGTGCAAGGAAACACTTCCCACTCTGCTGCCGTGTGGGGATTTTCAGCAGAGTAAAGGATCTGGCAGTAGGAGGGCGTTCGGGGAGCTCCCATGCAATATTGCATTGTATATGCACAAGTATCTGCTGCTGATGCTTTGACACAATGTTTCAAAGCTGTGCACACAAGGATTGAGTCATCCCCGTGCTGCAGGGGAGATGGTCAGCCCTGTCATTCTCTTCAGTGGATCACATAAATACACAAAACATTACAAAATAATCTACACTAATTATGTTCCAAACTTACAAAAAAACTCAAACCAAACCAAACCAACCAACCAACCAAAACCCCCCCAAACACACCCAAACAATCTTTTGGATAATATAGTCATTTATATCGGCTGCTTGGGTTTCAGATCTCTCCAGGCACTTCTTATTTCAGCAGATAACTTGTACAAGTTACTGTGCCACGTGGTCTTATAGCTCGTGTGTGCAGAGTGGATTTAATTGCTGCTAATTACCAGGGAAAATCCTCTGCATGGAGTCATAGTTGAAGGGAGATTTTGTGACCCTATGCAATTCTTGCTGAAACTGTGTAAAAAGAAGTAAGGTTCTATCAGAATAAATCAGATGATAGCTAATGAGCAAACTCTTTCCATCTGTAAATAGAAAGACTGGATTAGAAAAGTTTGTGAAAGCAAATTATAGGAACTTAATTGAGGGGGATTTTGTTTGGGGTTTCTTTGTTTCTTAAATCTTAACACTTTATTTCTATTGAATTAATCTCATTTTCAAAAGAAAAAAAAAACAACTAAACATATTGGGAATTATTGAAATACAATAGATGTTTTCCTGTCAGACTTCAGAACCGTAGGGAATTTCCAGCATTTCGGAGTTGAGCAGTTTACATGGCTCTAGTTTATGCACCCATGTTTTTGAATGCTTTGTCAGTTTGACCCTTTTTACAACATCTGATAATGCCTCTACCCATACAAAATGAGATCAGTATTGAGATCTTCTGGGCCAGATTAGGAATTAAGAAATGTTACAGTTGGGCAATCCCTGTATTTCTTAGGTGACAGTGTAAGGTAAGGATGGATAACAGTATTTTTACCCATTTCTGTTCCCTAGTTTTAGTCCTGGCAGCCTGTGGTGTACAGCAAGCCCAAGGTTAGTTCCTGCTGAGTGGTCCGTGGGGCATTCCAGCTGCAGCTCCTTTCTTGCTCAAGATGCACCCTGCTATACCTGGCTCTCACACAGGAATACCTGGGCAGGGAGCTGCCTGGGAAGTAACAGACAGATTTTATAATTTTCTACCCTGTTCTATTCCTTGCACTGGAAGAACAGCTAGGAAAAAGAATAAACATCAGAGGACCAGGTTGCTCTGAACAATTCAGGCTATTCTGTTTCACATAGAGGTTTGGTATAATGCACCTTTTCAGTTCTCAGTTCATTTTCTCTGTCTCTGTCACACAGCCATCACCAGGACAAAGCTGCATGCCCTTTCCATGCACAGAAGGCAGGCCAGGGCTTGGAAGGGTGCTTTCTACACTGCAGCCTCAAAACTGTGCAGTACCTCTAGCCTGACCTGCTGGTGTATGGGAATGCATGGCCATGGTTGAGGAGCTGCAGGGTTCTCCCCAGGAGCAGGACAAAACGGCTTTTTCATTTCTTTCACAGCAAGAACCCTTACTGTTGTTAATGTTATTATTTTATTACAGTTATTTTTGCCTGTCTGAATCTTGTCTACTTGCATGTAGAGCTTCTGTGGAGGAAGCAGTCTTCAGTCACCATGACTGGAGTGTAGGAAATGCTTCCCATGGCCCAGTGCCACACTCTGGGGTGTGCACATCTTTTATTGCGTGAATTACGTAGGGCTTTGAGTTCCCTCCCAGAACTGTGCTCCCATCACACAGTCACTTCCATAGGGGAAACTCATTTTCCACAAAGGATCACAGTGCTTACATGAGATAAGCAACGGATACAGAAACAGCAGCAAAGGGAAATGACTCACCTGTGGGCTATCAGCCCCCACTACAGAAACAGGGTGATAGTCACAAGGGGTCAGTGGCACCATGCTATGATGACACAGCTCAGCCCTTGTCACAGGAGCTCAGATGTGTGGGATGAACAACCTTAGTGCCTGTAAGGCTTCAGGAGCTCAGGGGCCCCAGTCCCTCAGATAAAAACACCTTACAAATTCAGATGTCCCTGTGCATTGCCTCATCCCCACACACTGCCTTTATTTACTCACTGATAGCACAAGGGTTTAATTTGGACTTCCATGGTTTGTACATTATTGGTGCTCTGCACAGAAGTGACTTTATCCCTGGGACAAAGCAGTGCTTTCCCTCCTGACTGTCAGAGCCCAGGGTAAACCATCCCTGCCCAAATGAAGGCCTGAGCCAAGAGACACTTTATCTCGTGTACAAATACAGATTTGACGCTTTTTCCAGCCCTGTTCAGGTCACTAATTAAAAGGCTAGGAAGTGAGCACACATGAAATCATTCCTTCCATAGAGGCAGACAGATGGAGAGAAATTCCAGCCTGTTTCCACTCTTTTGTCTTCAGGGCATTTTTGGAATTTCCTTCAGGAAGTGAGGTTATGACCCAGAGCCTTCCTCGGTGAGTAGGCTCTCATTTCCCACAGTAAACCCTGCACAGTGATGACATACAGCACGAGAAGGTGAGGTTTATCTTCACTCTCCAACTGCATCCTGTATGAGTTCCATGGAACTTAGAAGTAATTCTGAGAGGGAATGGCCACCAGAAAGGAAATGGAAGTCAAACCTTTGGAAGAAGTAACACAGTATCCGTTCAACTACACTGCCACAGTCTTCGCTGGCAGACCCGATGGAGCTGCAGCACTCGCACAGTTCAGACCATCATTCTGTGTTTCATAAACTCCCTTGATGTTTGCAATAAGCTAAGAATTGAACTTATGAATTATATTGGTGATACAAGTGAATTGCTTCACTCTTCTGCTCTAGGTAGTCATGGTAAAACTGGCAGCCATCTGGTTTTCCTTCTGTTTGTACTTCATTGGCTGTTGGAGAAGGATTGCTATTGTAGAGATTCTTCTAGTGGCATTTCAGCCACACAGCGTATGCTGACAACAAAGTTACAGTTTAACATTCATTTTGTATTTTACATGATCCTGTGACGTTACACACTATGTCCTCACAGAATGGACTTAATCCCAGCATGTACTAAAATCAAGGAAGTCTTTCACTGACTTCTGTGGAAACCACACCTGGCATGAAACCACCACAATAGTACAAAACTGCTAGTAATCTGATAATAGAATCATTTAAAAAATCAGTTTATTAATGTTTAGAAGTCAATAAAGCTATGTGCAAATTGAACAATAAAAGTCAGAAACATCAGAAACATTTTAAATACTATTTTTTAAACCAGAAAAAACAATCCCATCAGTTTAATTGCACTGGAAATTTTACTACAAAGGTAATACATTTTCTTTACAAAAGACCAGTCCTAGGAGTGCTGATGACTGTAGATAAGTCCATTGTTCTCAGCTATCCCAGATATACCACTTTTGTTATAGTAATACTCTACGTGCATGAAGACTCCTGTATCTTACTTACATTGTACACATTCAACCCTATTAGCACAGGTTAGAAAAATAGAGAAGTAAAAATGATGCTGTAAAACAAATACATTCAATTTAACGACACGTACTTCTTCCATGATAAAATACAGACATCTTTGCTGAAATTATAAACATTAATAAAATGTGCCAAAATGTATTGCATTTTGTTATGGAAGTGCATTTATCTATAGTCATTTTGCTTCAACTTTCTCTTTATTTTTTCTGAAACCCAACGTACTCTTTTCTGATTTTCCAACTGATCCTTACTTTTGGAAAGACTGTGAACCTGACACTGAAATACCCCTTCAGTTATTAGCTCTTCTTACTTAGGCAAAAATCCCACAGTTGTCAATAGTATTTTGTACTATTTTGTAGACTTTCAAGTCATCTTGAAGAGAAATGATGTTTAGTTCTTCCTTGCATTTTTCATGATAATGCAGTTTATTTAATGCTATAGAAAAAAAAGGCAATCAAAATATGGGGCCAAATGCCGTTCTGAGCTACTCCATTAAATCTGATGCAGCCAATGGAATTGTACAGGCAAAAGTAACTGCAGAATCTAGCTTGTGGTCTTCAAATGTAATATGGACTGACAGCAAAAATTCACAGCTATGATCTCACTAAGTAAAACCCCAAGAGCTTTGGACTCTGCAAATGAAACCTTATGACTTAACTAAAAGCTCTGCAAAATTATGCCAATTATGGTTGTATGTGGTCTAAGTTATATTTGTGTGATCTCTTTCCATGTTATGTGCTAAACAAACACACTTCTTACCAATGATACCAGAACCACCACTAAATTCAGTACAGAAAGATCTTTGTGTCAGTGGTTTGCTGTGAAGAGAAAAAACTTCACATTCTTCTCACAGGGAAAAAAAAAAAAGATTCATTCTCCCCTTTCTCTCCTCCCCCTTTCTCTTTCTCTCACACACACCAGGCATCATTTCACCAAGGCATCAGTCTTTCAGAGTTACTAAGGAGATTTCAGGATATGAATGCGCCTGACAATCCTGAGCTGCCTCAGTGCAAAGACAAAACATGCTCCAGGGAGAAAGATTTTCAAGCCAGAACAGTCTGTCCCATTTCTTGAACTCCAGCCTCACAAATGCACCGTTTGCCTCATTAGAACTAATGCTACTTGCTCACTCAGCCCAACGCTGCTGCTGTGAGCAGGAGGCGTCCCAGCTCCCTGACTTCAGAGGAAGACTCTGAAATACACCCCCATGGTTATTCTAAGAAGATGAGGTAACATTGCCCGAAGACATGATGGTTTCAGGATGGTCACCGTCCTCCTTCTGTGGGTGTGAGGAGTTGTCAGACTTACTTCGGCTGAACTCCATCCCCCCAATGATTGGCCTTTTGAATTTGGTCCCAGAATCTGCTGGGGGACATCTGCAGCAGCACAAAATCTTGAAGAAAGCCCTCCGCATCTCTTTGTTTGTCAAGGTGTAGATGATAGGGTTCGTGGCTGAATTGAGCACAGCCAGTACTAAGAAATACTCTGCTTTATAGAGGATTGGGCAGGCCTTCACTTTGCACCCCACATCCAGTAAAAGCAGGATGAACAGAGGAGCCCAGCAGGCAATGAAGACACTCAGGACTATGATGACTGTCTTGAGCAAGGCTAGTGACTTTTCTGAGCTCCTAGTAGCTTTGGTAATGTTTTTCCGAAATGTCAGCCTGCGGCTCCTAGTCCTCACCATGGAGTAGATCCTGCAGTAGAGGACCACAATAGATAACAAAAGGCCAGTGAAAACAGTCGTGCAAAAGAGAATATAGTGCTTGTGGTAGAGAGGCAGCACGGTGGAGCAGTTGGACAAGAGGTTCTTGCAGTTCCAGCCCATGATGGGGAGTCCCCCGAGGATCACGGAGATGACCCAGCACGCACTGATCAGCAAGAAGGAGCGGAAGCTGTTGCTGCCATTGTGGAGTTTCATCTTCAGCATGGTGATGTATCTTTCAATGGCAATGGCCAACAAGCTGAACACAGAAGCTGACAAGGCAACAAACATGCTGCCTTCTCTTACAAACCACTGGTTGGGTGTCAGGCTGTAGGTTTTGTGTCCAGATAGCAGGAGGTTGGCAGTGTAAGCCACACCAGCCAGCAGGTCTGAAAGAGCCAAGTTCCCAATGAAATAGTACATGGGTCTGTGAAACTTCTTGGTTTTCCAGATGGTAAGCAAGACAAAAATGTTCTCTAAGATTATAAAGCAGCAAATGATGATAAAAACCACCGACGTCACTTTAATTCCAGTGTCCACACTCTCATTTAGCTTTCCCGTGTAATTATAATGCTCTTTGATGACATAGTTGACATCAGTGTTGGTGGGGTTGCTGGTGACCTTCTGTGGGGCAGTGGTGCCGGAGTTCATGGTGCCTGGCTGGGGGTGGCTTCCCCAGCAGCCACCGGATGGTGACACTGACCGCAATCCCGGTGGCTGCCCCGCAGCTCCTTGGCCCCACAGCCTGCCCAGCACTGCTGCACAGCCTCACAAACTGCAGCCCTGAGAAACAAGAGGCACAAAACCCAGACTTTAAAGAAGGAAGACAAACAGTGTAGCAAATGCTAAAGGGTTTAAGATAATCTGCTGGTTTAACTGTGCATCAGAGTCATAAATGTATTCACACATAAATCAGTTTCATTCAGCTGGTAAAATACGTTTAAAAGGTGGTTAGGCAAATTCAATAGGTAAAGCTAGTAAGACAAAAAAAGTCCTGTCACGCAGAACTGAACAAGTTGGAGTCAGCAAGGACTGCATTACTGGACTTCTTCCAACACAAAAGATCTCAAAGCTCCCCAGCAGTAAGTTCTAGTCTTTTTTCTTCAGCGGGAAATACAACAGCAGAGGGGGAAAAAGGGAAAGGGCTTACTTGATTAGATTTAACTCCAAATGTATGAAAGTCTGCACAGAAATTACTTCAGAGGAGACCCGTAGTCTCCTCCATTAATAAAGTCTGAGTACACTTTGGAAGGGGGTAGTTATGCAACTTACTGATGCCATCTCAAACAGTGGTAAGTTTACTGATGTAAATATAAACAAGAGATCATCTCAGAGCTGTAAACAGGTAAGGGGTGCCCTTGCTAAATGCAAGTAAGAACATACTTTACAAAACCCACAGCAGTAAAAAGTTTAGAAAAGCAAGAAAAATATGTAATTAAGCTAGCGAGCAAGCCCATTCCATGGGTCTGAAACAAAGAATGTCAAAAAAACCTCTTGCATTTAAATAACTAGTATTGCAAGCTTTTGAAATGGGCAAAACTAAGGAATACACATATAGAGGAAACTCCCTTTACATATAAAGGTTTTGTAGTGGACATTTAAAAATAATTGAGCCCATAATATCACGCAAGGAAAGAAGAACAGGCAGATTTGTTAAATGACAGCCTAAGCGGGGAAAAGCAAGAGGTGCGAGCCCAGTGGGTTCGGCTCCCTGCTCTATTCCCGGGATCCAGCCCGCATCGCCCCCGGGGAAAAACTCCCATCTTCTGTCCCGCACAGCTTCGGGGCTCAGACTCGCAGCGCTCCTGCTGCGCCTCGGTCTCCAGCGCGCACGGCCGCTGCCCCGCACCCCCTCCGCCGGCTCGCAGCCGGGCACACCGGCGGCCAGACAGCCTCCTCCCCAGCCCTGCTTTTTTGGGTCGTGGCCCCGGGGGTCGCGCCGAGCGGGGACCGCAGCGCTGGGAGTTCGGGCGTCCCCGCGGTGCGGGGGGTTGCGCGGCCGCGGCTCCCCGAGCCTTACCTCGCTCAAGCGCCGCGCGGAGCCCAGACCGGCCCCGCACATCTTGCGTGCCCGCGGAGCAACTCCGGTGGGCGGGCTGGGGGGCTCGGTGGTTTTAATGTTTCTGCTGCTGCTCTCCACCCCGTTTGCGACAGCCCGCCTCCTCCCTGCACGCCCAGCCCGGCCCAGCCATCGCCGGCGGGACACCCCCGCCCGCCGCACCGGCCCTGCCCCGCCCGCCGGTGCGTGAGCAGCCGCGGGCGCTGCCGTGCCGGGCTCCTACAGACCCCGCGGGCGGCACGGGAAGGCGTGAGGCGAAGAATCCCCCGCGGGACCCCCTCGCCCTGCCGGCCGGGGGACGCGGGGAGGGGACACCGCGGCCGGGCTCCAGCCGTCCGTAAGAGGGGAGCCGCCGCCTCCCGCCACCGGGCGCACCCGGCACTCCGGGGAAGGAGGTGCTGGCATGACCCGGCCGGCTCCGAGCACGGCTCCTGCGCCTCGCGGGGGGCCGGGGGCAGCTGCCCGCCCGCCCGTCTTTCTTGGCCCCCCGAGTAGGCACAGAGAGGCTATGGCCAAAGGCAGCATCCTGTATGCTACCTCGGTTCTCCATCTTAAAGGACAGCGTAAGTCATGCTTAAGGAAACACCTGGAAGAAGCTCTTCCATTTTCTCACTCCACCAAGGTTTGTTTTTGCCGTGGCAGGCCCGGTGGCTGCCACCCGCACTCGCACTCGTGGCAGCAGAGTGACTCACCAGCGGCTCCCCCCGGGGAGGCAGGAACCCGATGGGGCGAGGATGGTGCCAGGCGGCGCTCTGCGGGGCAGAAGCCAGAACTGGCCCATGGGGGATAAACTCAGTTCCTGCCACCATCAGACAGAACCAGGTGTTGGTGTTTCCACGCGAAAAAAACAAAAAAAACCCCAAAAAACAACCACAAACCAAACCAAAAACATAAACCTCAGAAACAACAACAAAAAAACCAAACAAAAACAAAACAAAAAACAAACAAAACTAACTTCTGTGTGTTCAGAGGATGCTGTAAAATACCTGTGTTTGAAAGTATGAAGTAAAGTTTTTAACGTATTTTTTTAGAAACAAAATTGGCAGTGGCAACTACTTAACTCTGTTACCACTGTATTATATAAGGACAGACACAGAAGTGAGTTTAGGTTTTATAATTCCTTCTCCCTTCAAACTTCTTTTAAAAGAAAAACCACCTTTGGTGCATTCGAAATGCCAGCTCTAGTGGTATTCTACCGTTGCACTTACTGCAGAAATTTTCCTCTTCCTTTCTTGCTCTCCTCTTGTTAACTCCAAATTGAAATGTAGAAGAGTATCACAATAGGCCAAAGCTCAATATATTGGGTCTGTCCGTTTAAAGCATCATGCCTTTCAATTAGCAGTAGCAGTTGTTATGGGGGAGCAACTTTCCTCTGAAAGACACTACGAGTATTCTACCCTCAGGAAGAGGGTCCCTCTCTTATTTATGCTAATAGTCATGCTTCAATTGCTCCACGCCTCTCTCAGAATGACTCAGATAAATTACACTGGCAAACAGACATTTACTCTTCCACCACAAAGCTAGAAACTTGAAAAGATATTTAGCCTCCTGAGAGCCTGGAGGAAAACACAGCCGTTAAGTCACAACTGTCAGAAAAGGCACATGAGATAAATCATGCTTGAGGTTGACATATGTATCCCCTGCAACTGCCTGACATATCCCAGATATTTCAAGCTTTCCCCCTTATTTATCTAATACACAGAAGATACTAAATAAAAGCGCATTCACTAGGCATTTTCCTCAGGAAATAATTCTCACATAATTTTAAGTAAGAGGAACATATTAAAGGAACATGCTTTAATTAAAGGATAGAATGACTCAGGGTTTCATTAGTCAGATGTGCAGGCTTTCATGTTCAGTCTATTGGTTACCAACTGAGAGGATACCAGCTCAGAGATGTGACATCCAACAAATTAATTGACAGATGCTGTGTAAGATCACAGAACCATAAAATGGTTTGGGTTGGAATGGACCTTAAAGATCGCCCAGTTCCTACTCCACTGCTATGAGCAGGGGCACCTTCTACTACACTAGGATGATCAAAGCCCCACCCAACCTGGCCTTGAACACTTCCAGGGATGGGCACATCCACCCTTCCTTTGAGCAGCCTGTTCCAGGGCCTCCCCACCCCCACAGCAAAGAAATTCTTACCAATATCTAAACTAAGCCCACTCTCTTTCAGTTTGAAGCCATTCTCTTGTCCTGACACTACACGCTCTTGTAAAAAGTCCCTCTCCAGCTTTCCTGTAGGGCTCCCTTTATATAATGAAGCACCACAATAAAGTAACCCCAGAGCCTTCTCTTCTCCAGACTGAATAAACCCAACCCTCAGCCTTTCCTCACAAGAGGTGCTCCAGCCCTGTGATAATTTTTTGCATCTTACCTCTGGACCTGCTCTGACCATGTCTGGTCCATGTCTTTCCTGTGCTGAGGACCCCAGAGCTGGACACAGCACTGCAGGTAGGGTCTCACCAGAGCAGAGCAGAGCAGAGCAGAGCAGAGCAGGAGAATCCCCTCCCTTGACCTGCTGTCCACACTGCTTATGGTGCAGCCCAGGATACAACTGGCTTTCTGGGCTGCAAGCTCACACTGCAGGGTTATGTCCAGCCTCTCATCCACCAGCACCTCCAAGTTCTTCATCTCTGCCTCTCTCAGCCTATAGTGACACAAGGAGTTGCCCCAACCCAAGTGCAGCACTGGGCAAAATACGCAGGCAATTTCAGTTCCACTCCAAGAGGTGGGTATTTGTATCACAAAAAAACATCATTAAACTTAGACAACCACACACATTGACAGCCTCCCTGACTTCTTGGCAGTGAGGAAACTGAAATACAGCTTCACTCTTCACAGGCAAATGGATCCAGATCAGCTGGATTTCCACTGAAGGCTATCTAAACCCTTGGAGAAGATAGGTTAACATGGCCCAACTGCACAGGTTCTAACCTGCTTACAAGGGTTGAAACACAAACACAGGACTCAGGTTGGTCCAGCTAACTCACTAAAACTGTAGTTGCTGGTAAGTGTTTAGCAAGGGGGTTCACACCATGGTTATACTCCAGCCTCACCCGGAGAACAAGCCACCAACAGAATGAGAACTCTTTCTCAGTACCTCTCCAACTGCCTGGCCCACTAGCAAGGAAGCTTGCACTTCTACTACAGAAATCCAGTGTATATATAGCTCCTTTGAGAATGGACTCTGGAATTGCCTATGGTCAGAATAAGGAGAAAGAACAACACAATGTTATTCATGCATTTCAGAAATAACCAGGATGTAGGTCTCAGTCAAATGCCAGCACACATCAGGACACCAAACTGACACGTAACAGACGCCTCACCTGACTAAACTGGTTAAGAAAAATGTTCTGCAACATGTCTACTAGCATAAAGAGGCAGAGGCATTTTTCACAGGGATCCTGAGTATGTATATGCTCTTAGGTAGTTTTCAGGATGAGCAGAAACTCACATTTTAGGGAATGTCATGACCAACAAAACAATACTGACTGTATGTGACAGCCGAAGTTCTTGTGGAATTTCCAGTGAGAGCTTAGTGTGGTGAGGATTGCAGAAACCTGGCTAGTCACAGAGCAATTTTCTTGCAGGAAAATGCTTTGATCTTGTCAGAAAATAAGCTGTAAGCTGGGGTCCACCCAATGCCTGCATATCAAAAGACTGGTGGCCTCTGACACCACCAGACCGAACGCTCCCAGTGCAGCTGGACAACTCACAATTGCATCAGAGGAGTGTCTGAACACTGTCCATCTTGAAAAGATAATGACAATCCCTGCAAGAGAGATTAGCAAAGGATTTTTCTCCAACACGTCATTCTTCTGCACTTTCAAAAGTCTTTGTCCATATAAGTAAAAACTACTTTTATTCATTCTGATGCAACTTAGGTCACAAAGGGAGCCATTCCTCTCTGAAGTGCTGGGTCATGACAGGAAATCTGTGAAACAGTACCGGAGTGCAGGTTTGGTCACCAAGAAAATATCAAGAATGGCCTGCAGAATCCCCCAAAATTCTCATGACTAGAACAAATATAAAAGTTGGATTCATTATTCTGCTGCAATCCCTAAACAAATATTCCATATTTGGAATAATTTGTAAAGATTTACATATATTGTAACATTCTCTTATGTGCCTTCAAGTAATTGATACTTTTCAAAATGTGTAAGGAAAAAGATACATCTAACTAATTTGTTCAAATGGGTTCAAATGACATCTTAAATGAAGTACATGCAGGCAGAAGAAAATTATAATGTTGTGAGATAACTCAACCCATACTGGGAGACTATACCAGAAAGTTCCAAGAGAGCAGAGAAGATGCTGAAAGTATTTCTTTAAGAAAGCTACGAAGAGTAAATTAAATTATTTTATTAATTTGTTATCATAAGAGTAAATAAAAACCATTTATATTGATTCTTGAGTATACTCAGTACCTAAGAGAACAATTCTGATTTATTGGTCACTTTAAAATTAATTAATGTTTCAGTTACATCACTTTTCCCATTTGGAACCATCTGGTTTTAAATTATTCTTTCCACAAGGAATAGGTTAGATGAATTAATTTTCTGTTGATATTCACTGTGTTCAAAAATGCCGTATCTTCTTTCCTCAGATTAGAATCAAAAACCTGGTTTGGAGAAAAAAAAAGTCACAAGAACATTGCAAAGACTAAAGCACACATATTTTTTCAGTATTAGTATTCTGTAACTTAGATGGTCTGGTTTTAAGTTCTTGATATTGATAAATAGTATTAATTAAACGGCCTTTTTTGTTTTAAAAGGCAATTGTAAAAAGTTTACTATATTCATTTCTGTGAGATTCATTTTGTCATTCATTCCTCTTGGGCACAGTGACTGAGACCTGCTACAATCCATCCCTGCAGTGCTCCTTTGAGCAGCACATCCCACAACTCTGGCCACACCTACAGTGCCCTACAGAGGGATACACATTACAACTCTGGGAAACACAGTGCAGATACGCAATATTTTCTTTCAGATGTGTAGATATCTTACTAGAGGCTGCAAAAAGTTAAAAACATAGGTACAGAAAAAGTCTCCCAACACAGCAACACAAAAAATTATCAGAAGGCTTATCTGTTATTTTTCCCCAATGCACAATAGTGAGAGGTGAGCTTCAAAGCTTTGGAAGGGGTGTGGCAATGTGGAAAGAGTTAACTGCCTTGGATTCAATCAGTAGCAGCAAGAGCTACACCTACACCACCTTTACCCCCATTTTCAAAAGCATGGGTTAACCACAGAGGTGTGAATATTATGCAGTCAGCTTGGCTTAGTAGATTTGTGAACTTACCACTATTACCGTTTGTTTTCTACACATGCTACTCAGAAAGTAATGCCTTGGAAGTCATGTTGGGGGGACAGGTGTGATAGAAACACTTCTGCAGCCTGATTTTTTATAAAAATCCTCAATATTCACTTTAAAAACCCATTTCCATTATTTTCCAATGAAACATTCTTAGGTGTCTTCATCTCCAGTAATGCAAAAGATGAAAACCAGAAAGAAGCAAGAAAAATAGGAGAGAGAGCTACTCAGAGTCAGGCAGGAAGCTACTTGGCTGCACAGAAAATGGTCTCACCCTTTCCACTGACTTTTAGTTTATATTTTTCTTTTCCTTATTTGTTTCAAGAGTTTCCTTCCATTAGGAGTCACAGAGCTCCCACAAAGGCAGCTGACTGCATTTAGGTAGATAGCACTGATAAATTGCATCTTACTTTAAGTAATGGTTTATCTCAACTGAAAAGGAGTGTCCCAATCAGGCACTACCATAAATGACATAATGATAGGGAAGAAAAAGTGCCTTCAGTTTTCTGGCATATTCCCTGATCCTATGGGCAAGATGATGGGTTACACAGAAGAAACAGATGCATTGATGTATCTTAAAAACGATCAGTGTAGAAAGGTGAACAAATTTTCTCTCTAGGGGAAGTTTGTTTTACAGAAATAAGAACAAGAGGAAGAATTTCAACCCTGGGGAAGAATATGCATATAATTCCAAGAATTCACTTGAGAGATAAATTCTGAGTTTAAAACAAAGCAAAATCTTAAAAAATGAGCACCTTTAGGCTAACTGACCAAAGAAGAAATAAACAACAGAAATAGATTTTCAGGTTTGGATATCCAGCACTTTTATACCCTTTTGCTCTTCTGTGTTTCGTGTCTTTTACCATAAATCACTCCTCTCTGCTACTCCTAAATCTCATTAGTGTTCACTTGTCAATTTCTTATTAGCTGTCTTACTTCTTTGATCAGTTTTGGGAGTACTTTAGAAAGGTTCTTTTAGATGAGGTGATGTGGACTTATTCTTCAGCAGCCTTTGCTTAAGAAGAAAATTATTACTGCCAGGGTAATGTCAATGTAGTTGTAGATAGGAGCATAAAATATCAATCTGTCGATTCTGTTTTTCCTTCTGCGACCTCACCAAAAGTAAAAGATTCTAAATCTAAAAACATGATACAAAACTTGCGAATACCACAGTCAGAGGAAGAGGCTTCAGTGATCTGTCCCAAGGCCACAGGAGATAACAGGGTTTCAGACTCTTGGGCAATTATAGCAGGAAACAATGGCTATTAGTGAGGCACAAATGTGCAAAACTGCTCATCACACCTCGGAGAAAGATAGCTTGGGTCAGCTGAGTCTCAGCACTTAAAAACTTGTATCATCTCAAATTACACCTCACTTAGTACACAGCTAAAATTAAACTTTTCTGTCGTTATAAAGGCACTAATTGGCAGCAATGGAAATGCCAAGAAAGATTACAAAATAATAATGAAAAAACCTCCACCACAGAAAAACGTCCCAAATCAACAATTCACCCTGAATGTAATTAGAAAAGTATAAGATTAAAACTGCAACGTGCCACAGCTACTCCTTAAGAAGAATGCTTTTTGAGTAATACTATTTCTGATTATTCCTCTCATTACTCACTGAACTGTTTAGATACCATGACCTAGACTGAGAAAATGGTGGCTTGCCTTCCTCACAAAAGCAGGTGCAGACACCAAAAACATTGTAAAATCTCTTTGACAGAAGGAACACTGAAATATATTAATGAATTCAAAGCCATTCTCACAGTCACCTAGAGGTCACCTATGTGGGGCATTAGCAAGAAAATCTGGTTTAATTACAATTAGCTCAGAACAGGGAGGTGATCAGCCAGAATCAAGTGCAAAAACCCAGAAGTGTTCTAACGAGCATGGACCTCTAGCCATGTAGTTAGTCCTAACTGATCCTGTTCTGGTAATACTGGAGCTAGAATGTGCTAACCTACATAAAGATTTGGTTCCTTTGACACATCATTTATGTTGGAAACAGTATGTTGATGTGATGTCTGTTCCTTTAGAGAGAACTAGAGGTGAAGCTCCAACGTGAGTTTTGTAAATTCTTAGAAAGTCATCACTGCCAAAAGCTATATTTAGGGAATATCAGGCACATGACTCCCTTCTAGTCCTTGTTTTATTAATTCAGATACACTGAGAAGCAAGGAGTCCCTCAACAGCACAGTTCAAATTTTTTTTCATATTGCTAAGGCATTGTTCTAGAAAGTAATTTTTCAAAAGCAGTATTAGCTGATAGCCACTGGTAGAAAGGTTTATTTCTGGACAGTCTTTCCAACTTCCACTTAGTCACTGCCACAGTTTTATGCAAAAGCTATAAAAATACTAAAAACTACATTTGCTTTATAAATTAGCCTTACCGTTTGGAACTATTGAACCCCTCATCACAACAGCTGAGCCAGGTACAGAGCTGTTCTTAGACACCTAGAGTGGCATTCCCAGGTACTGGAGCCCCCCAGACTGCAGGCCATGCTTGAAACTAGAAAATACCATTGCTCTGGAGATTGTGTGTATTTCTCAGACCACCACACTGTGCAGGTATTACTGAACAGCATTTCATACAATATCTTGTTTTTCACAGAAATTATTCTAGAGGCAAATCTAGACAAATTGTTTTGGACAGGGTTACCAGAAAAAACTAGGTAGTAATTCTGAGTAGCTGTTATCCAAAAGGTAAATTTGTCTGGATTCTAGCCAAGCTGTATAGAAGCTCTACACTTGGAGGACAAACAATGCAGGCTAGAATATGTGACTGCTGTAAGTCACTTCTTGATAAAAAGCTAAGGAGCTTTGTTTCACAATATGACTAAAGCAGAACAGCACTGGGAAAACTGCCTCAGGAAGTCCACACACAATATAAATCATAATCAGATTTTCCATACCTTTCTAGACACAGGAACTCCTAAAATATCAAACCAATGTGACTACAAGTTGAATACTAAGGTAATAGATTCTGCAGGCATATTTCTCAAAACAGATCTGAGCTACATATATCCATATTCATCTCTCTGTAGAGATACTTATAAGAAAATCTGAGGAACAGTATAGTCTCTTAATAGGATTTCCTGAAAAAACCCAAAATGAATGCTAAACTAATTCTCACAAAAAGCTACAAAACCTCACCCCAATTTCCAGTAAGCAATAACAAAGATGCCTTTCTGGCTCTTACAGCTTGCTGCTCACCTTTCGGCCCCTGAGTTTATTTTCACCTGGACTTGTCTGGAAAGATTTCTACTCTGGTTTATCTACAGGCTAGTTAACTAATATGCATAGAACTCTCTGAGTCAATGCCATAGTAATGTTGTGATATACATAAAACTTTTCTAGTGATGCTCAAATATTGTGTATTACAATGAGATTATACTTTTGATGTAGATTTGCAGTATATTGTACAACATAAGTACTGTTATGATAATGGCATTAACATTTTTTTCGTCCAGCTTTTTTTTCTTCATATATTGTATCTCTCTAACAAAGTACTTGAAAAATTATTTCATACCCAACACCTATATTGCACATTAACAGGTAGCACTTTTGCCCTACATTTTTCAAGGAGTATTTCCTCATTTGAATTAAACAGCCTGATGCAGGGTCTCATGGTATAAATGGGAGTCTTTGCATTCATTAAACTGAGGAACAGCATTTGAAATGGAAATATAAAATCTCTTTGAGTGTTGTACAAAAGTGCTACCCTCAAAAATATCTTTTGTCTGTTGCCAATGTTAAGGATTTCAAATCTGTGATCATTATCAGCAGACATCACATCTAATTTTGATTAGATTCTTTCTGTAATCTCTGAATTGAAATTACATTGTGTGACTCACTGATCCCCGAGAAAGCAAAGAAAGCTCAAACCTTGATTCACACAATAAAACTTGGATCCCAGGAAACATGTCTCCCATCATGCATTCCATTCAGAATTGCAACATCGTCTTCTGCTATTGTAAAATCAAACACCTGAGGGAAAGCATATATAGTTAACATCATGAACACAGAGAGAATCAACAACCTGATATACTTTCTAGTATTTAACTGACCATGATTCATTTAAATGTGAGGCCCAATTTTTATATATTTTTCCTTTGGAAAATTCTTCTTATATTTTGTCATAGAAAAATACTCCATCAAGCTGACATACTTCATTGGGTGACTAATTTTTATTTGCTGTAATATGACTGTATTAAGATGGTTTTGTATCACTCTGGCCTCACGCAAGGATCCAAGACTAGGGTAGTATTGAAGCTATATGGACAGCACTCTCTATTGTCACTGCCAGAGGTAGGTATAGGAATACCCTGACAGCAATCTCTTTGGAAGAATGAGCTCAGAATTTCACTTACATCTCAATGTTCAGTTTAGAGTGTTGCAGTTCTCTTTCTCAGAACTTTAGACAAAGAGAATTTTTAGAAGATATCAGGACATTCACAAAGCTAACAAGCCAAAGGCTGCGTCTGTCTTTTTTATGACTCTACTTTGACAAAACTCTCACAAATCAGCTAAATACAGAAACAGTGCTACAGTGCCTCAGTACTAACTCAAACTGGAAAGCAATCACCTGTCTTCAAAGACAGGTTCTTACAGCCATTGTCTTCTCCTGTGGCCACACCTGCAATGTGAATGGTGTCCTTTCTTAGCAGGTGTCCTATTGAGACATTATGGAGAAGTTGCTTCTGTTCTCTCTTTAAGAGCTCCTCTGTGCTCAATAAAAAGATTCTGTGGAGCCTGAACTGTAGCCAAATGAGCTCCTCCCATCCTGCATTATCCAGCAACCACTGTTTTCTGGAATGATCCTTTAGTCGAATTTCAGTGCAGTCTCTCAAGCCTTTTAAGCTTAAACCAGGGACCAGTCAGAACTAGAAACCCTATGTATTATGCACTGAGGGTTCAATAAGGACCAACTTCACCAGAAGTGGTAGAGACTCAGGCCAACACAGAAACATGAGGGAAAGAAAAAGAAGGCAAATGTGATAAACAACATTCAATGACTCTGCCAGTTCCTTCCTCTCTCCATCTTAAGTGTTTTAAGTTTGGATGTAACATGTTCCCTCAGTTGTGTGAAAGGAATTGATGGTGCCATAGAGTAAACTCTGTAAAAAGTGAAATTAGTCTGGATTTAAAATATTATCAGGGAAAATAAAAGTATAAGGAAGGATTTTTAAACTGGGTTTTTTCTCTGATCTGGTTCCCAATACAGTACCACAAGCAGCTGTGCTTGTATCACAGAAAGCAGTGTGTATGTCAGAATAAACAGTCAAGGCAGGAGCTGTATAAACAGGCATGGCCACCAGCAGAAATCCTCATTACATGTATATTGATTCACACCTCCACACACACACACAGAAAGATAAAAACGGCAGACAGAAGTTTTCTGTCTTCTTGCAAAGTTTCTTCCAGCTTTGCCATAGCAGTTCATACCCCTATGATATTTTTGGAAATAAGTTGTGGTTTGCCTACCCTAAAGAAAGAACACTTTCAGATTAGAGAAACAGAGAGACAAAGCAAGTAATAAATTAAAACTATTTAGTATGAAAAAGAATTATTAAAAAGGCACAGAGGAAGAATCACGCTGCCAATTCTCATTCATTCCCATTTTTCTTTGTCCAGACACTTCATGCTGGGACCTTTTCTGCACATTGAGTAGGAGAAGGTAGGGGAAGAGTCAGCTCTGGCAAGACTGTGATTTCCTTGGAAGGTCTTCATGTTGGAGTTATCCCCAAGTGAGTTCTAAAGCCTTCATAAACTGTTATGCATAGCATACAAACTCCTTCCATTTGACCTATGTGCCTATCACAAAAAGAACATAACCATAACCAGATTAGGATGTTCTACAACCAGACAAGTAATAAATAGAACTACTAATTACAAAAATTAACTACAAAAGGTATTCTAGGATTTTTCTTAATATACAGTGATTAGGTCTCCAGGTCTTTTCTGATATTTGTGAGTTACAGTTTTTTCCTACATCGTGGTCATTTCATGGTACCATCATTTGCCAATTTTGACTGAGTTGTCCTAGTATAAAACCGGGAAGGAAAATGGGAAGGCAAATCAAAATATTAAAAGCTCTTAGTTGGATGTTAGTCAGACTTGAGTACATAACCAAATCCTACCTTGCAGTTTTCCTCTATCCGTTCTGCCTTTGTTGACTTTGGAATAGTGACAATCCCATTCTGAAATGAATTATGCTTCTCATCACTAAAATATGCAGATTTTCCGAAAATTATCTATCTTCAAACCATTACAAGAAATTAGTTGCATCCTCTGAGATTTTAATTTCATTTTCTGGGGAACACTGTCATTTCTCTATGCCATTTGCAACTGCAGTTATATACACTGTGTTGATTTCCAACACATTACGTGGTGTAAACTCAATACATTATTTCACTGCTTAATACTTTGCATTGAATGACAGAGATGGAATGATGAGGGATACTGCTTGTAACACTTACTCTGCAAACACCTCTTATTCTCTGCAACCAGATTATTTTAAAAAATTAATATTTCAAATACTGGCATGATTTGTGTACTACATTCTAAATTTTCAGTACAGCCATCAGTTCACACAGTATCAACATATGGAAAGCAGAAATATCTTCTGTATAAATTCTGGTTTGATGCACAAACCCCAAACTATCTGCATTTTTTTCCTGAGAAAAGAAATCTTTATTACCACCTTCCATTACCTGTATGCTCCAGCGTATGCAAATCTGTGCTGGAGTTCTGCCATACTTCTTTGCCAGCTGAATGACAGTAGGATGACCGAGTGCTTCACCTTTGGCTAAAGGACAGTAGCCTTCAAAAACAATATCTCTGCTCCTACAATAATCAACCAGCTCCTGAGGTCTTTGGAAAGGGTGGTATTCAACCTTAGATAAAAAGAAATAAGCTTTTAGTAAAAACCCTGAAAATACATTTTATAGAAAACATCTATGAAAATGAAAATAATTTTTCTCTTGTTTTAAAAATAGAACGTGAGTGAAGTCATTGCTTCTGGGAAGTAGATACAAGGTATTAGTTTTAGAAGATAAATGAAGGGTATTAATTAATATTACATATTCTACCAGTAATTGGCACAAAAGGTAACTGTTTTATGTTTCCCTCAGAAACAAGGTGCAGTTGTCTGCCTGACCTGCAGCTGGACTTTCACTATTCCTCTGTTTTTAAGAAATATATACAAAGGCACAGTGGAAGTCAGCATCAGGTCATTTTTACTGGTATTTTGAGACTACTTTGTCTTCCCCAAATCTATGTCCTTTCCTGTTTCTTTATTAATGATTCTTTCTAATGATCTTTGAGTTGCCCAGGCAAGGGGAGGAGGCTGAGCAGGGGCTGGGTTTGCAAGCAACCAATCAGAACAATTTCTGTTGTGGTGAGCAAATTCTTAGGGTGAGGACCTGACCGTGGAAGCAAAGCCTGTTGGCATGGATTGCACATGGCAAATCCTGTATTCCGTGTGTGGTGTCACCATCAGCTTGTGCAGGGAAGCAATCATGCTGTCGAATGACGTGTGAAGGAGACCCTTAGTAGGAAGGAAGATTACAAATTGCCAAGAACCAGTTAAAAGAGGAAAAGAAAGAAGCTACAAAGACACAGTTGTTGGGAGCAAAAGGAAAAAGAAGTTATTGCACAGTAATGATCTCAGAGGACAGACATATTCTGGCATGTAGATAAAACCAGAAAATAAACTCTGTAATGTTCCTTAATAAGTTATTTAAATAAGTATTTCACAGTCTATTCATTTTAAGAAGCATACATTACTCTGCATTTAGATGAAATTGGATAGTGTTTTCTTTTACAAAATACAAAATCATGTGATGTATTTTTGTGACTGGTCATCAGCATTGTTCCAGGGATTGAACTCTTACGCATTTTGAAGAAAAATACTCGTCTGAGCAATTACCTCAATACGTGAAACCTGGAAAATTTCTTCTGACACAAAGAGGACAAATGAACATTTCCTGTTTCTCATCTTTAGTACATGTTGTCTTTTCAGACAACAATAGTCAGGAACAATAGGCTGGCAGTCATTCAACATGAGCTAAGAAAAAACTGTGCCCCTGGAAGGCTGGGCTGAGTCAGCCTAAAGCTGCTATGATCTAAATTACTAGGTGGACTCGGGAACAAGGTTCAAGCAGCAGACATCCATGTCTTCAACCTTTGATGTTTCTTGACCTTTGAGTACCCTTTGTATTTCATGTTTATATGTGTAAGAGCAGTGCTTAGGTCATACAGTTATTCACCTGAGCTGGATATGAAATATTGTATCTAAGCAAAACTACGAGGGAAGAAGTGAAAGAGCAAGCCAGGTGTATTACTGGATTATTAAAAGAGTAAAAAGAAATTTTAGCAGATATTCTTTACAGTAAGTATAGCAAATAACATAGTTCAGAAAATATTAAATAAAAAATGATGTATTTAGGACCAAATGCTGAAACATCTGAAATGCCTCTATGGCATCACGTGACTTATTCAGCATTTATTACTAATTAAACTGCAAGTAAAATCTACCTGCTGGTCTAGTAATATTCCAGGCAGCACAGTTCCAGGTTACACCAGAAATGTTTAAATCAAGAGCAGTATGCTGAGATACCACCTGTCTGCTTCACAAGCAGAATGCATAGCAGTAACTACTTCCCACCTGAAAAGATCATACTTTGTGCCTTTCACTGAATCTAGAGACTCCCAAATTTTGTGAATCGAATTTTGACACATGCAGTTTTGCGTTGGTAGAAGCAAGTATTTTTTTTCTTAAATATATTACTAAAATAATCAAATGCATCAAGTAAGCACTTTTGAATTTAATTTTTTTAATGAAAACATTCTGGAAGGTTCTAGCAGCATCTGAATGCAAGGCACTAGGATCCTGAGCTACAAGAGGCATAAGGTGAGTGGTCAACATCTGCTTCCCCTCAAAATAACAATTCTTCCTTCCTGTCTTGCCCCACCCTTGCTGTTTTTGTCACCAGACTTTTCTCAGGCAAAGGCTGTCTGATGTGATGGCAGAGGAAGATCTTGATCTTTTCTGGCACTCTATCCTCATTGACTGGTGTGTAAAAACTGGCATCTGCTTAATAGAACAGTTTGCAGTTCACATTACAGAACTTCACAGCTGCCACATGCCCAGCCACAGGGGACCTCCAACTAAAGCACTGGCATTTTACAACACTCATAGCAAATGGGGATAAATTGAGCCTGAAAACAACCCTGACACATGGCCCTAGAAAGTCATACCTCAGATGATGGAGCACAGAGACCTTACTCTTTCTATCCTGCTGTGGTCCTTTTCACGTGATAAAGTTTCTGCACATCTGGAATTCAGTAATTTTCTCAATGTGAATACTGTCCTACAATTTTTTCTCTTTATGAAACTGAAATACAAGCCTATGAGTATTTTCTATATAGAAGAAGGGTTTCGGTGAGTTTATGTACAAAGGAGTTGCTTTCTAATGTCTCATATGCATTTCTACCTTGTACAAATTTACACAATAGAGCTCAATATTAATGGCAATATCAATAACGTAAACAAGTTTCTCTGAGGTCATTACACAGTAATTCACACTTCTCCAGGACTGGAAAAATATTGATGAACATTCCTACATGGAATTCATAGAGGAACAGTTTATATTTGGGTTCAGTGCATGATTTTAGTAAATAAAACATATATATTTATTAAATACTTATAAAATATATTTTTCTCCTGTAATGAGTGACAAGGCTATGAGCCTTCAGAGAGACTTCAAAGATTTCTTTGAGAATAAATCCAAACTTCCTACTGCCAAGTCAATTACAAAACTCTGGCACACAAACCTGGAACTTCTAGGTTGTGATGCTAGAATAAAGTACCAGCATTTTACAGTGTTTACCAGTACTTTTAATAGTATACTGAAATTTTAAAAGGAGCTTGCTTAATAATAAATTACTTAGCAATACCACATTCTTGAAAAGACATGCCTTTCCTACTTCTTTAAAAGACATGATGACACTGTTTTTTTCACAGGAACTGAAAAGAAAGGCAGTACTCAAAACTTGGTTTGTAAAATAAAAGTATTGCTTATTTCTCCTGCCTTCCTACTTTCTCCTCTTCACAGAACAAAAACCAACTTTCAATTTTAACATCATAAGGGGGCTGTTGTAATTGTAAGAATACCCTGAATTCCAAAAGGGAAGTATTTTTCCTCCACTTGTTTCTCCAATATTTAAACTTTGTATACAATGACTATTTGCAAATGTTTTATATTTAGTAAGTCCATTGAACCAGTATACAATTTTATGCATAAATATAGTGAAAAAACTGTATTATAAATTGTGTGCAGTGAAATAAGAACTCAGTACAGCATTTCCAGCCCCAATTTGAATTTAGAAATTCCTTATTTATTTGATGGTGCTTAAGTAATCTTACCATCAGACTCAGTAACTGTCCAACACCAGACAAGAAACAGAATACATATTTTTTTGAGGATAAGCTGAAGTATGGTTTATAAAATTCCCTTAACTCTAAAAAAGTATAAATTAATGCTGCAATAAAACTGTTTGAAGTGGAGTACTTGGCAATTGCATGGGTAATTCATTGTTGGTTTTTGCTTCCAATTCAGAACTGCCATGTAGCACCTCAAAGAAATGACTAGCAGGGGTCCTCTCCTACCCCTCAGTATCACCACCACCTCAACTTTTTGTCTCCTCTTTTTTAACCTCAGAAAAAGAGTTTTGTCAAATAGCACCAAGAAACAGCTTGTCTCCATGAACACCACTGAAAAAATAAGACTGGTAACATTTTGACACTGTGGGTAAGAGGAAATTTCAAAACAAAATCACTATTTTTTCCTTGCAGTGATTTAGTAGAACACTGAAAAGCTACTATTATTTAACAGGCAGTAACAATTCATTCCAAACTCTAGTAAGTCTTTGCAGATGGGTACTTCTTGAACCTTGGTAAATTCACCAATTATTAAACAGTCATCAACCTGTCCACCTTAACATATATTTCAATGGTTTATTTTGAATAACTGAAATTAAATATTTTAGATAGTTTTATGCTAATTTAACATTAATTAATTGTCCTTTAGTAACCTTTAGTGTAGTGGACAGCTAAAATCAGAGTTGTTTGGTTCTGACAGCCACAGTGTGAGCAAAACTTTTATGGCTGTTAATGACATTAAACCATAAACAGTTGCCAGAAATCCTGACCACCTGTACAAAGGGGAAAAGCATGTGCCTGCACTCCATCCATTCCAGTTCCCACATCCATGCCAGCATACACACACTGTCTCTGGCAGGAGGAGGAAGGAATGGGAGCATGAACTTCCAGCACAGCTGTAGGCAGAAACCTGCAACAAGGGAACATTTGTCGAGTGTCCTGGCAGCCTGCCGGTACGTAGGTGGCCATCCTAGATCTGCCTAGGGCAGCAAAAAAATTCTGCCAGGGCTGTCACAGCACCTGCCTAAACCAGGAATTCACTGAATTTTCGTGAAATAGGAAATGAGGGGGGAGCAAGGGAAGGGCACTCTTACATGGGTATGTCATTAACTGATGCTTTCCGTGCTGCTTACAGGATGCACAGAAGTATTTGAACACAGGCTTTCCAAAAACTGGTTCACTCTGAAGATGCTAAGTGTTCTGTGATTCTTGAATTTTACTTCTAAACTGTTTTATCATCAAAACACTATCACAGCGACCATTCGTTTGTGCCAGACACAAACAAGCAGCCTGGGAGAAACTGGGTGGGGGAAATATGAGCAAGGACTTCCCTACCCTTCAGGTCATCTTCCTGAACAGTTTTCAATACACAAATAGAAATGAAAAAAGAAACTGTATGACTAAGGAAATAGTTTGGGTGTAACCTTTCATGCACAGGAGTGGAGAGGAGGTAGTTAACCAAAAAAAACAATGTAAAAACCCAAACCCAGATACTTTAAATACATGCAACCACTCACCTGATTAACATGTGGAGTAATCACACAGTCCTCCTTCAGTTGCTCAAGATGGCTGATAAGAAAATTGCTTACGCCAATTGATTTACACAAACCTAAAGAAAAACAGAACACGAAAAAGTCTTGGGACAATCCTAACTGCTTGGGTGGATGATTGGAAAAATATCACTTTCAAGAGACAAAATTATTTTTCACATCATTTCTGTAGAGCAAAATACCGCAAAGAAACACAGAAAAACAGTATACTGAAATCTAGTTTGACAGTATTATCTGAAAGCGTGGTTCTGTCAAAGTCACATTAGGAAATAATTTTATAATCTAAACACACTGGAAACTCCCCAGTGAATAAAAACTCCAGGCTAAATTCTGGGAAAGGCTAATGTAGTATAAGCAAAGAACAATTGGACTCCACCAGAATGAAAAGAAGGAAATGGTGTTCCAAGCAGCTTGCCAAAACTAAAGGAAAGTGGAACATTTGCTGAAGACTAAATAAGGTGTTTGCAATACAACCCAAGGACATGCAGCCCAAATGAATCATGTCACACTGCCTGTTTTCTATTAGATCATTACAAGACATTACGTAAAACTCAGTGTAAAATCTTCAATTTAATGACCAGTATGTAGCAAGAACCATGAAGCTTAAAAATGTCGCTAGATTTCTCAGCTCCTGTTGACAAGCAAATGAAGTCAAATGGGACCTAGGTGATACAAAGGCTATTTTTAAAATAAACCTCAAGCGTGCATGCATGTGTACAAATTAAGAGCTGACAGACCAGAAATCAGATGTCTTCCTTCAAACCTCAGATATGATTAAGGCCAACTCCCAGTCCTGGCCTGCCACCACCCTTCAGCCCTGACTTGTCTGGGATAGTTTGGTCCTTCTGCCTTGTTAAGCACAGCTGGCAAGGAAGGCAGCTGGGGCTGGGCTAGGAGGGGTCTCCTCAGGCTGTGCACTCTGTGGACCACGGCTCAGACTCATTTCTTCAGTAGGTGAACTTTGCCTGGATTGACTTGAGCTGCATTTCAGTTTGTAATGCTACAGATGGAAAGTCTGTCTCTGTGTGTGAACACAGAAGTCTGATCACTGTTGTTAATCCAGTATTTATTTGAGCAGACCAATTCTATAAAATGCTTAGACACGTGTGTATCTATGTACAAAAAAATAAATTACATTTTTCTAGTCCTCAATGAAATTCTGTAAGTGAACTTACAGCTTACTGCTAATTTGTATAAGCAGATTGTTAAAGTCCTAAAAAGAATAAAACCAACTTTCACATATTTTAGCAACATAAGCTAAAGCATAAACAGCAGCAAAAAACCCTGCACACATACTATCACTTTTTAATGTGGCTTCTTTCATGGAATACCAAAAGAAGAAAAAATATATTAACAACTAAAATGCCAGCTGTTGTTCCCTAACAGAAATTATCATGGTTCAAAATGTATAACATAATTAGGTTAAAACCTGAACTATAGTGATTTACATAATTTATATGTAATCTGCCAGAAGGAGCAAAAGCTAAGCTTTTGACAAACAACCCTGGAGTGTCAACACTAATAAATCATTATGCCGCAGCAGTCAGAAAAACACGGTTTTAACACAATAGTGAACCAAAATATTATACACTATTGTTGAAAGCTACGGAGTTACAAAAAAAATACATTAGTGTTCTTGAAGAATAAAGCTTTCATTCCAGGTTGAAATAAAACAAAATTCAGTCACAGATATGAAACAGTACATTTCCACAAAAAGCTTCCTTTTTTTCCCCTACATTATACTCTAAGATGTTTTGCTTCTAGCATATTTCTCACAGGAGACTTTGAAGTCTGCTCCATCGTGTTAGATTTCCCATCAAGAAATTTCAGGAAGTCTGCTCCATCGTGTTAGATTTCCCATCAAGAAATTTCAGGTCAGTTATGTTTTGCATGAAAAGTCATCTGAGCCATTCCTAAAATCAGTATTTTAGCATTCATGTCTTCAGAGTGATGTCCCACGGAGAAAGCTTAATTCAAAACTACCAAGAAAGTAGACATTATCCCAGAAAACAGAGAAATAATTAGAATGTCAATGTTTTTATAGAACCAGTATTTTCTAAAGGGAGATTTTTTTTAAGGAACTTTTTTTTAAGGGAATACACTTAAAATATTTCACTTTCATTAAATACATATACTTGGTTTGGGTGAAGTTAGAACCCTTCATTTCAACTCCATTGCTTTGGTGATAGTTACAGTTTAATATATGACAGTTAAAATGTTTTGACTTTTGCATTAAATTACAATATAAACCACAAAAATATAATAAAACACTTGCTCAGTCTAACTGTATTAAAAAGTCTTATTTCAATGCATGGTGGAAACGTGAATTCAAAACACTGGAAAATAGAGCTTAGATTTGAACAATCAGTCAATGGATTCTACTCTAGAGAAATGCTTCCATTTGCCTGATGGAAGATTAACACAGTTGCTCTGCATCACTTTTCTGCCAGTCAGAAAGGCTGCCTTTAAAAAGAAGATTATACAGAATTATTTCCACATTTACATCTTCTGGATTAATTCCTAAGAATGAAGATTAAGAAAAGATGGATAAGAAACAGAAGGTCTGCCTAGCTCCTGGGCCTTACCTGAGAGACTGACATTTGTGACTATGTCTATCAAACAAGATCCATGAAATCATATCAACGGTAGAAATAAAAAACCTGCATATTGAGAAACTTGTGTAAAATGGTCCTGACTCATTGCCTTGAAACAACCTGGGAGATATAGGGGACATATTTCCTTATATTTCCTCTCTCATGGAGCACCAACAGACGTAAGTTCTCCAGAGCTCCCGCTATGGGCCTCAAAATCACCAGAATGCTCTTGAAAATGTGGGCAGGCTTCTGGTTTTTTCCAATTTAATACCTGTTTAGAATGCTTAAAAATCTAATTTCAGACAATTCAGGCACAACACATGTTGTTACAACTGTTGTGATTGTAGGTGGTTTTAAAGTCCAAACTTCTTTTCAACTTAACCATTTTAACTAGTCCTGAAGTTCAGGCTTCCTGAGATAAAAGTTTGCAATATATTAGCTATAATCCCTCTAGAAAGTACCCTTAAAATATACACTTTTACTGTCTTACTTACAAACTTAAGAGCTTTGACTCGGGGAGAGAAAGCATCCTCCTTATCTGTTTGAGGAAATGATTGGTCTAGCCCCTATGAAGCAGATCTTGAGAAATTGCCAGGTGCAACAAACAAAGAGTTTGCAATTCCCCATTAGCTCCCAGAGGCTCCTGTTATATCTTCTGAGGCTTTGTTCTATTCCTTGCGACTCCACAGGCTCAAAGAAAAAGGAACACTGGTTCTTTTATGCATGCTAAAAACTGACTGACCACAATGCTGGAACAGAAAATTTCATCTAGCTTTGAAAGCCTATCATGAAACTCTGCAAGACACATCAGAAAACATATGGGCAAAATAACAGTTGATTATACTGGGGAAAAAAGTAAGGATCTTTTTATTCTACACAAAAAAATCTTGGCCCCCATCACACTGGTAATTTCACCACACTGTATTTCTCCCAGCTACTGTGAAGCACCACATCCTGCTAATGGACTGGTTTGCAATATAGTTGAGTATTAAGTTTAAAGTATTTTGTATTGCAACTTAGAGAACGATTGGGTATTTTTATCTTTACTCTGTATAATACCAAATCATACAAAGTTTGATGGGCACTGTTAGTCTTGCAACAGAAAAGCATAAATATACTGTCTTGGCACCACAATAGTTTTAGTACAATAGTGAGCCTTATCTTTCTCCAGCACTACTACGGATTTTTATCAAATTTCTAAATACCCTCTGGAATATTAAATGTACAAAGTTCAGATCAAAAAGATTTTGTAAATTACAAAACTGGAAACCGGGTTTGTGGAGCCCACTTTCCTCCCCTCCCTGCTGCTCTACATGAGTCAGAGCAAGGGAGAATTCCCACGTCGAGTGAACAGTGCCCATTCTGTTGTATCTTCTATTCAGGCCACAGAATAAAAACACAAATGGATCTACTTTTCAAGAGTTCAGCTGCAGTCACTGTATCTTCATTAACAAAGGTTGCACAGGTTGGAAAGGTCCACATTCTCTCTGATACGCACGCTCGGTGTAAATTGCACTACTCACAGAAACCGTACAAGATTTGATTTCAGCATAACTTGCTAAATCAAAGCTGCAGGCTGAGAGTGCCCCATATGCAGACTGAAAGCCAAAGCCTTGATAAATAAAGCAGACTACTCTGATACAGAATCAATGAGGAATTAACTTCTAAATCTGTGAAACAACACATGTTCCCACAGCACGGGCTAAAACACACAGACACCAAAAGGCTAAGTGCCCCTCTCTGAGACACACAGGAAGACTGTGGCAAAACTGCAAATACACAAATTGTACTTCCTCCTCCAAAGGGTTTCTTTTTAGCCTATTCACTGCCACAATACAGGTGCTTGTCTGCAACTCCGTGACCATTACCCCTGCTACACTCACGTGTGAACCATGATAAGCCGTGAGGACAACAGGAGAGCAGGCAGGAGTAGAAGTCCAGTTGTTAATTTCCTGACTGAAAACTCATTATAAGCAGTCACTTTCCACAACTGTTAAATGGCAAACTAAAGAGCATAATGTAGCACAGTAGTGGCTTAATGCACATTGTCTCTGACCCTGGCTGCTTACTCTAACTACTTCAATGCAATGTTAACATATTTTTATCCTTATAGTTGACATTACAAACCAGACCAGATTAAAAAACCCAATCTATTACATAGGACAAAATCAATCCCACCATATCTTAAATTCAATAATGCCATCACACACTGTGATGTGAAAATGTGATAAAAATTATCAGCAACTCAGCTACCTACTCAGTGCCTAGAGTATGTACCCCAAAAACTAGCACTTTGGAGATATTACAGACAGCACATAGGTAAGATTCTAAATAGTTTGTTCTCCCTATAACTACGATGGCACAGTTTCCTGAACTGGAATACTTTTTGGACTTCCATATCAGAGAAGATAATGATTCCCAAGTGGTATGAATAACAGCAATCTAACTAATGTTAATAAATCAATACTGATTTAAAACAGTTAAGGTTCTAAGGCTTTATCTTAACATATGCCAAACAGATAAATTATGCCTTTTCCACGAATCATGTATATTATTTATTGGGAAAAAAAGTTATTTTGGACAAGGACTTTCCTTTGAAATACGTTTCAACATCGCCTTCTTCACAAGAGTTCTTGTATTCACACTGGGACCTCTTGGCACGTCTGTATGGGTAGACAACTCTGAACATTTGCTTTAAATCTTCTTGCTTAGCTTGCTTATTTACAGTTTTGAGAAAAAGGACTCACTAGCAGAAAAGGCATAAACCACACACTACAATAAGTCATGAAACAAAGTCTTCTGAAGGTTTATTTTTACACTTAGAATTACCCATTAAATCCTTGACATTAAGAAAGAAAAATGAGCAAAACAAATGAGCACAGACATTAATGCAAGTTTAGATTCATTCTCACTTTTACATCTGCACCAAAAGAACTTTTTCTATGGTAATATCTTATTTCCAAATAAGATACTAAAATTATGAAGGTTTCTTTATGATTTTTAACATAAATATATTCACAGTTTTTTTCCACATCTTTACTGCTGTCTTATCTGATGAAGAGGGTGTGGTACAAAACCAAAATCCTCCCCAATTGCAACCACCTCCCCTTGAAAACACGGCTCTGAACTGTGCTTCTCATAATAACAACCCACAACACATCCTCATCTATGCAGACAGAATATTATCAACGTGAAAAAGAACTGTTTCTAGGCAAATAAGTGACTTGCTTTTGCTTATCAAAACTTCAGTGCTACTTATGAACACATATTCACATATGACTTCTACCACCACAAACACACTTGAGGCAAACATTTTGTAGAGCTGTAACACAACAGTTTGAATTGTTGGGTGTCCATCATATAGACTTTAAAGCAGAACATGTCACCTAGTAAAGAACGTAATAGAAATTTGTGCCACCTGCACAAAAACTGTATTTGGTTCACTGAACCTTTTCCCCTCCTACTTTTAAGAACAGATAGAAAATGGAGGAAGAAAATATGATGACTGAACTGGTCTACACCCAACAATGAAGACGGTAAGAATATTAAGGTTGATAATATATCTTCTCTCATTTGGAATTAAAAAATACAACATTTTTCCAAGAACAAAGTTACATGACTTTAATTACTGGGCTAAACAATTTCTGTTACTTTTTGAGACTCTCTTCAAATCACACACATAATCATAACAAAAATATATGTCAAGGCACATCAAGGAATTCCTGATGGAAATCAGAATATTTCATGTCAGCATAAGCTGCACTGCTAAACATTAAAAAGATAAGCAAACAATTTTAGTAAAATGGCAGCGAGTTCTAGTGGGATCTGAACCCACAACAACCACCACAGTACTTCTCCTGCCAACTTCAGGCAAAAGCCCTGGCTGGAAGCCCTCATTCTTCCCAGCATTTTTAGACAGAGGAACAAGTAATCATGTGCATGTGTGTGTGAAAAGCTTGCTGAGATGATGGGCTAGCCACAATGCCAAAATCAAGGTCATCAAAGACACTGCTTATGGAAAGGGTCACTTTGCTAGGAACAGCCCAATTACCAGTGAGCACATACAGTGACTATTCCCCATGTCAGAGCAGTTTGCCACCCTGCTTTCATCTGCCAGCCGACAAATGCCTACATAGGAATGTTGCAGCTGTCAAGGGAATATATGACTCAATGTATGTATCTTGGAATGGATTCTGTAGGCAGCCTGGCCTCTGTTCTGAGGTACTGGAGAAGATAATTCCACAAAAGGACAATTTTGAGACCACAAAAATTTAAACCATAGCCTTGATATTACAAACATTCTAGTTGATTTCAGCTGTTACAACAGAAATAACCAGTTATTATGCACAAATGTCTCACTGACCAAGTTTTAGAATTTTTTTCCTCTCTTTTCCCTCAGCACTGTTTATCCCATAACTCTTTAAAGGAAAACACAAATGCAGGCTATTGAACAGAGACACAGGTGTAGAATTCTCTACCTCTCAGCACTGCAGTAGAGTCTTCTTCACTCTGACTGTGACCTGAGTCATCTGGCTCCTGTTAAACAGCTCCAATCAAACTGCAGCAGATTAACAAGTCAGAGAAGATAAAAATAATTTTTAAAAAATTAACAGCATTTAAATAAACTATTTATTAAAACTATGTTTTCCTGAGCTAGTAGAAGTCAGTTTAGCAACAAGAACTTTTCTGCTACTTTTCTGACTAGAGAGTTATCAGTTTGGTCTATCAGAAGTCACACAGAATTTTTTAATGGCAGTTTTTCAGTGCAGGTAAACACTATACTAAATTCCATTCCAAATCCTTTGTTTTATACTTTCAGGTACCTACTAAAATTCTAAATCCAGTAAAGAAAATAATTCTTCTTTGGCATTCACTTGTTCTTAACTCTCAACATTAAGAAGTTGCAATGGCTGATCAGGAGAAGCTCCTCAGGAGGTAATTAATTAAAAACATCTTCTGATCACTGGGGCTGAATACCAAGACCAGGTGCAGAATTCTGATCCCTGAGATACCGAACTACTGTAAGACTTGGCACAATTCCCTCTGGAAGCAAGATCAGGCCTAAATGCATGCAAATCCCAGGGTCTGAAGACATATGGAACACACCAGACTGTAAGACAAAACAGAAATCTCTGCACTGAATCCCTTCTTAATCACCATGTGAAGGTCTTATGAATAAAGCAGTGTTGTAATTCATCACTACGAGAAATAAGCATTCAAATGCTTTCAGAATGATATGGGGAAATGTACATAAAATTTGTCTGTTTGGTTCATGGTATGGAATGATTCAACTGCTATAGGTTTGGATACCACTACAAATACCTATCTACTTTGGCTGACCAGAACTGTATCACATGTTTCCCTGGAAAGGTGTTAACGGAAACCAGAAAATTTAATAACTTGGCTCTGTCTATACAAGAGGAATACTAAAAAGACAAACTAAAAGTATAATCTTGTCTTTGTAGCAAAAAGAAAATGAAGGGTATAAATACACAAATTTCAGGTTAAAGAGGGAAAGATGCTGGTAGAACATTCAATGGACTCTAAGAAACTACTGAAGGGTTTAGCCAGGAGAAAAGATGAGTATGTTTAGCCAAAGACTGTCTAGCTCAAGGGCAAACCAGAAAGACACAGGACCGTGTTCCAGATGCAATTCAGAGGGATTAAAACACCTGAAGAAAGTAAAACTTCCAGGGTGTGTTATTTTAACACAGATCATGAATGTAGTATGTCATAGTGTTACAGTAAAAGACAACACTGGCTTTAGAATCCCTAGGAGTGTTTTTGGGCATGCTCTCATATGTGTCATGGTACTCCTCAGGATTCTGGGAAATTGTTTTTAACCTGAAGTGTGATCTTGAGATAGCTGCTCAGTTGCCTTAGGCAGTCGAACAATGGATCCAAACACAGGGGAGAGTGCTAAAACATGCAACCTTCTTTCAAGTGCTCCTGAGACTCCAGCCTTGGGGCAGTAACCACATTACTTTAAGTTTCCAAAGCACATTGGATCCAAGCAGTGCAGCCCAAAACTTCAGTACGGTGAGCAATCAACTGGAGAGGGTAACCAGATCCCCAACAAACACTACTCAGATTCTCATTTTAAATAATTTGTAACTCCAGTTCACATCATATCAGGACAAGAGTCTTTCACAAATCCCTTTTGATGAAATACAAAAACAGTGGTAAGCCAGAGAGGGGATTTTTCAGTGATAGCAAAGGATCTCTCTCATCACTTGAAACTACTACTTTCTATTTATGATAATATTCTGATGTTACAGCTCAACTCCAAACCTGCATTAGCAGTACATATAAGAAGCATTACTAAGCAGCTATGGATTAAGAAACAGTAAACTTAAGGATGCCCACACGTCTCAATGAAAGCACATCTAACCAATTCCACACCAAGTTCAGTGGCACCTGCTGCCTTCAAATAGCAACAAACCTGCAACAATAAATCCTCTACAGCCAGAGGTACTTAAGAGTTTATGAAAATCAGACTCAGTAGAGTATGAGTTTTGTTTAATTCTTTATACAAGTTTTCTGCTTCCTAAAATATTTATTTTAATAACTCTGGCGAATGTGGATGGAGTTGGTATTCTTCTTGTGTCAACTTTTGACCAATGTGATCTAAAAGTTAATATAATCTTTAAAAAAAAACTCCTTTAAAGACTTTTACAATCTTGAGTACTAACTGTTTTTTTACTCCCCTTCTAGTGTAATTGATAATAATAACAGATAATGAATAATTTACATCACTTTAAAATAATGTTTCCTGCCCCAGGTAGGTGGAATTTTGCAGAATAAATATTAACCTGGATTTAAATCGAAGAATGAGATTTACAAATACCTGCATTCAAAATATCTGTGAGTACAGAGAAGTGATTGAAGAAATTCTTGGTAACTTCAGCCAGATCAAAGACTTAGTTCAATACTGACATCTTTTAACCATCTTGCATGACTCTTGCAGACAGTTCCACAACACCAATTTGCTTTCTACAGAGGACAGTGGTTATAGTCTCTGCACTTTCAGATGCTCTTCAGGATGGACACAGCTAGCTACTAAACCCACCACCAAGTTGAATAATTTCAATATTACCTTTGTTAATTGACTGCAGAAGCAAATTATTTGTTTAAAATATCAATCTTTGAATGTGAAGCGTTTCGTTTATAATTTTTTTTACAGAATAAACATTTTCCCCAAAGAAATCCTAACAAACAGACAAACAGAATTACAGAATTCCAAACATGAACCAATGACTACTTGAACTAATGCCAAGTTCAGAGAAGACAAAGAACTCCCTTGTTCATAGAACTTGTAATTTCTTCCCCTAATCAATGAAGATTTTATTCTGTTCCTCAAGCAAGGATTTTGACCAAATCCTACATTCAGTTCAAACCAACGCTACCATGTTGCTCACATAACACATAGCAAGTCACAAAGGTATGCAGCAAGTGTTTAATCTTCAGTGGAAAATCTAGTGGTTAACCATGCAAACAAATTATTTAACATTTTGCTCAGGAATCACTGCATTTCCAACTCCAGAGTGGTTAACATCTGCGTGTCATTTCAGGAACACATAGTTATGGTCAGGACATCCAGAGCCTGTATCCCCTAAAGCAAAAGTGTGGAAGTTAAGGTTCTAAGGCACTTGACTCAACCAGACCATTACATTTTCCTTCCCCTGTAAATGATCTGAGGTAATTTCAACAACCAGAGCTGGAAAATTCATCCTCAGCTAAATGAATCATGAGTCTACAGAATGCTTAAATCCAGAAAAAGTTTGAGAGTAGCAACATGCAAATTGAAAAAAAAAATGGAAGAAATACAATCACAGGAAAAATAAATCTAGCATGAGATGTCTTTAAGAGGTATTATGCATAGGGACAAAGATCAAAAGCAATTTTCCCCTCTGTTTGTGAGAACAGCAATAGTATTTCCAGTGGCTTATTAAAAGACCACTGAATTGCTCATAGACTTTTCCATCAGGAAGATACAGAGAAAGAAAGGTCCTACAAGACAGAAAAGATCACAAAGACATAAGCAAAAGCAGAATAAATCCCATGGGATAGGAATAACAATAGAATGTGGAAAATACAACCTGTTTGCAGGAAATTAGGATGGTATATCTTGGCACAAATGGCATGCAGTAACTTAAATACTCATCAGAAAAAACCTTCACAGTGGAAGAAAGAAATGCATTGTGGAATAATCCATCATTGGATGCAAATGAAGCACTTCTTTAAAAACTGAATGTTGTAATGTCTTACATGGCAGAAAACACTTTTAGCAACTTCCCTCCTGCTCAGTAAAAAGAAGAAAAGATGTATCAAAGATAATTTACTTGTGTTTGCAGAGGCACAGCAAAAGTAAACAAAGGACTGAAGTGTAAGAGGCTCTGGTAAAGCTGGTAGTGACACACAGCCTTTAACTGCCTTGTACAACTCCCCTGCTACAGTCACTATTTCAGTAGCTCTGGGTCAGTGCATAGATCACTTTATCCAAGAACTCTTCTCACTTGTAGAACTTCTCTGAAGCTGTAAACAGGGTGGTCCACATGGCCCAAGAATGGCATGACACGATCTTCTCTCACATCATTTCTAATAATTCTATATACTTCAGGAGCAAAATCCTCCTCTTAAATCTACAGTCTAGTCTTCCTATAGCTATGAACATAAACTGAAGTTTTAATCTCATGGATAGAATCTGACAACACATTTTTTACAAGAAGGACCAAATTGCTAATGCTGCAATTTTCAAGAGATTTTCCAAACTTACACACCCAAATTCCACCAAAATATGAGCATCCAGTTAAAATTAAGTCTTTGAACACCTCTCTCTATGAGTTCCCCAATCCCAATGCACACTATAATTCCTTCTTCTAAGGTAGGCTTTGGTATTACATCACCTTTCTCATAGAGCTCTTCCATTGCTCTCCAGGTTTCAGCTCGGACCTCTCGATTACTTTTATCTGAAACTTGTGCATCAGGCCAGTGAATCAAATAAAGATCTAAAAAGGAAACAGAACATGACTGCTTACTAAAGTGTCCAAAAAATAAATATATCAAACCACACGAGACAGCATTTTCCCTCCACAATGGTCCCTAACACATTATCATCATAATAGTTCCAATTACTACTCAGTGATTATTACTGGATGTATCCAGTGAGTTGTAATAAATGGATTCTATAACATCACATTAACAGCTAAGGGTAGCAGAACTTGCACATGTTCCACACGTTTAGGTCATTGTAATCAGAATTTCATGGTCACATATGCACTTAATAAACTTTCCACACATAACAAGCCCTATTTAAATCAAAAGGATTTTGGTCACTGGAATTATGAGTGGACTACTACTTATTAAATGCTGCAAATCTTCCATTTCACGGAAGATAAATATGGTTGACACTTTTGCAGATATTTTATACCACCTCAGCAGTGGGTCTATCTTTTTCCTTTCTAAAGAACACTTCCACTTACAAATTTCTGCTGGAAATTAGAGCACATTCTTTATGCAGATTTTTTGTCTGAGTTTCATGTCATCCTTTGTGGTTTTTTTAAAGAATTAAAAAAAATATATATAAGGGAACAAAATTATGCTTTATTACATTTTTTAGAATGTTACCACAATTTCAAACAAAAATAAGATTTACTGCTGATGAAATTATCATAGAATCAAAGAACCTTTTCCTAACATCCAACCTAAACCCTTCCTGACACTGCTCCATGCTGTCCCTTGGGTCACTGGTCACCAGAGACAAGGAATCAGTGCTGGCCCTCCACTGCCCCTGGTGAGGAGGCTCTTTGTGCTCTGTCTTCCTGCAAGAGAAGACTATCCTTCCATTGAAAAAGGAAGCACTGCCAACATAAATTGAGAAATGTACATGTACTGTACACAAGAGTTCCAAATCAGATTTAAATTTTTAAAATGACAGATCTATAACTCCTTTACAAGTTTGTAGACATTGCTAGACATTCTGAAGAAGAAATTTAGAGATACTTGGAAAACAATTACATTTCTATTCAAATTCTGATTGCAGATTAAACAGGTATCTGCAGGTATCCCAGTCAAACAGGTTTTGGCCTTTGCTGCATATATTAGTCTGATGAAAAACAGGAAAAGAAAATAAATAGATGACTGAGATGTGTGCCATTTTCTTTGTATTTTGCAATGTTCCTTTTCTGGCAGTTCAAATAGAGTTAAGAAATTAAAAAAAACACAACTTGTTTGCAATGAGAAGAGTGTTTTGTTCTTTGAATATATCACACCATTCATTTACAGCACTTCTTTGTGAAAATACAGATCCTTTGCTTTGGGAATTATGAAAAAATGGGGGGAAAAAAAGGAAAAAAATGCACTTTATTCACAATTTAAAGACTACACTAATGATTATTGTATCCATGGGCTGGTATATTAGCTTTTCCTCTCTAAAAATACAAATTCAACCTTGATTTAAGATGAAAATGTAACATGAAATTCATTATAATACACCAGCTTCAATTTTGGCAATTGTTGCAACAAGTAAGTGCTTTACTTACCTTAAGAATCTAATTAGAACAATACAGAATTCTATACAGTAAAATACATTAGAGATGTAGCAAGGAAAACATTTTGAATGTGTCACAAAATCCCCAAGCTACATTTGCACTTCCTGATACCAATAACCCATTTAAATACAATTTTAAACTCTTAGACTTTTAAACACAATAGCTCAGACAAGCCAATAATCACTCATGCATAATCATCTGCAGCATCTGGTTTTGTATCACATTTAAGGAGAAAGTTGCTCACTCTTTGTCCTTTTATCCATAAAATCCACTTCCAATTTCACATGCAGTCTTATTAACCACCAGTCTATCATTTACTACTACTTCTTTACTTCTTTAATTTCTCTGAGAAACGAAGCTGTATTTATTGAAAGTAAACACCAATATATAGTATTGGAATAAATATAAATTCTGTGACATTTAGCTGAAAATTAGTATTGGGATATTGATTAAAGCATTTGGTGAGGTCATGTTCAAACCTCAGGACCACTCACATTGTGTTGCTAATAAAATTTCCACTGATTTATATTAGACATAAACCCAAAAGATTAGCATTAGGAATTGCTAATATCAAGTGTTCATTTTGATCCAAAATTATATATGCTACTGGGGCTACTTACTGCATAGAGACTGCCATGTTTGTATTTAAACTTTTCTGCTTGTATAAAGCAAGTGTCATATATAATTAGGTGTAAGTTACTGGTATCTGATGCCTACCTCACAGAAAAATGGAAGAATTTTGTATTTTTAATTGCTCCTTGCTATGTTCTCCAAACCAGACTAAAAAGAACTGCTTAACTATGCAGAAAAATGTCATCTAGCAAAAATAATCAAACTTCAGCAGAATTTCACCACCAGTTACTTCTCCAAAAGCCTGACTACTCAGTTAGACACCACAGTTTGCAAATGCTCACAGAAATAGTTACATCATGGATTTCCACACAGATGCATTGTACTCAGCTCAGGAAACTGAAACACTCTCCAAAGAAAGTCTTGTAAGAGATCTGATAACTGAAAGATTTCTGGTCTTGGACATCTAAAAAACACATCCCCCTTCTCTGAATTAGTGTCCGAGGCCTCTGATGCAAACAAGATGTTGGTCCTTTATTTTAGAAAGGTTTTGTTATCAGGTATAATATGCCCATATCATCCCATTATGTTTATTTCCATTTAGAAGAAAAAATTTCATTGAAATTAAAAAATATTGGCATTTAGAGGTAGAAAGCATCTACTGGATCCTCAGGTACAGTCTTCCTGACTGCAAGGAGTGTTCATGAAAGATGTGGGGCAAAGGTGCCTTATCTCATAGACAAAGAGTAGAACAGTCCTTCTGGCAGTCATGTGTAAAGCACCCCAGCACAGCCAGGACCTTACTTCTACTGCAGCTGTTAGAAAACTTTCCATCATACCTGCAGGCCAATAAAAACAACCAGGACCTCACAAACGAGGGTTTATTATTTCATCTTTATTTGTACACACATTCACACCCTACACCCCCACACACATTTTCTTTCGCTTAAAATATTTTCCCTCCTGGGGTACTGTGAGAACACAAACACTCTTAAATTCCTTTGGGAGGCAAGAAATTAGCTTTAAATCATTGATTGAAATAGCTTGAAGTTCTAGTAATCAAGTTATATATAACTTTATCACTGGAGGTTTTTAAGAACAGACTACATTTTTGTTGAGAACAAGGTTGTGCCCTGTAGCACAGGAAAGATTAATCAATATCTTGAGATGCTTTCCAACAATGTATTTTTTAAAATAATCTTAAATTTAAAAATCCACCTTGATTCACAGTATCAGGATACACTTGAGAAAGAAGGAAAAAAACCTCCAAACAATCACAATCCAGTTTTGTACTTAACAGCTTTTTAAAACGTTCTTTGCAGACAGTCAGGCTCTGTAATGGTGGAGGCCTGAAGGTCATTAAATGTCAATGCACAGTAGTGCAGGAAAACTAAAACTAACACTTGAGTTGCTTTCACACAGACTTTTAAAATAGAATGGCTTCTTGCTTCTTATTGGTTGCAGCACCTACAATCAACACACTTCCTCTTAACAGAAAAGTACAGGGCCATTTTATTCATTTAAAAGACAACATGATGTTGTAGTGAAAATAAAGGTCTGCAACTCTATGCAAATCCCTAATACAATATTTTTTAAAAAGTCAAATTTGACTAAAACAAACCTAGCATGAATAACAAGCCCAGCCTTCTATCAAGCCTAAAGCAAAAGTATATTCTGCAATGTTTCCCAGCTGTCTTAATGCCGGGAATCATATTTCCTTGCTTTTCTTAACAGTCACTGTACTCAACATTGATACGATGTATTTTTCTTTCTCACTCAATCCTTTTTGTTTTGTTCCTTCTATTGAACAAGGATCAATGTGGAACAATCTACAAAGTGTTGCAAAGCAATACAGAATCTGAATTATGATAATACACAAATTTCATGTGGTTCATCTATTACAGTGAAGATGCTGATAGTGCATTAGTCCAGCTGCCATTGGGGATTTGTGATAGGCCAGATTTGCCTGAATGGGACAAACTCGAAACAGTCAAAAGGAAAATAAAATTTTGTATGAATTTGGTAACCCACAAACCAGCATTCAAGAAGTTACTTTAGAGGCTGGATCTAAATCCCAAGGAATGTATTCTGCTACTGCCAAACCTGTAAAATCTGCTGCCATTCCATACTGGTTTACTGTGACTGCTAGTTGAGGATCACGTTTAGAAAATGCAAGGAGCAGAGTATCTGTTACAACCACTGCCCACAAATAACACGAATTTCCATCATGTCATGGATATATAATCTACCAGCTCAAATAAAAATCCTGGAACATTGCTCTCCTAGTACCATTTGTCTGAAAAGGGTTCATTGAAAAGGCTTCAAAACAAGTATTTTACATGGAGCACTTTTCCTCTAAATAAGCTCTGACTGCTTTCAACAGTTGGCATTCCACAGACTGATAATGCACAGATTTATTAATTCCTGTTAGATTATTTCTCAGGTTTCTAATTCAGTCTTTATGGATGCACTGGGTAACTCATGAGGACCCTCAAGAAAATTAACATGAACAAAGACCTTAGCTGCATATTTAGCTGCCAGGACTCTCGTAGCTTTTTCTTTTTGCACTCTTCTGAATTACCAACTTTCTTTCCAACATAAAGCCCTAACATAACAGATCATAATAAATATATAATAATATATCATCAGATATATTATTAAGGATCTTTCCGTTTCCTTTATGAACTATGTATCTTTACAGAAGATGTGAACCCTCACATACTTACTTGATACCATATAATAAAATCAGGGAATTCTGATTTATTCTGGTCACCACTGATTTAGGTCACTATGGCAGACTAAGTGGTTCAGGAACAGATTTATAAGTTTTTGAGACATCTCCACATCAGTGGAAGAAAGGTGAAGAAGGAGAGAAGATAGCTGAGGGTATTGAAGAACCAAAACAAAAATGTAAAAAATGAGGAAAAAATCTAGTATGGAGACTAATTGTGCAGACAGCTGTAACATTCCTAAACTGGTCTTAGTAACATGTGCACAAGAAGTCTTAGCTCTGAACATATCTGACAAACAAGTTCTGTTTTATGCCATTCCAAGCATTCACTCACATGGTGACAGCATTAGGTGTTCTCAGATATTCTTTTTCTTCTCTCAGGCATTTCTGCTTAGCAGAAACTCAGTATTTGTGTGAGCATCTACTCCAATCTACTACCTGAGATAATAAGAACAACTTACAGTACTAGAAGGAATCACTGCAAATGACTTCTTGGAAGTGAGTCAAGTTTTCCTCTCATCAACATTCAACACCAGTGCCAGAGCAAGCAGAAGAAAAAAGAAAGCAAACACAAAATATAACAAGCAGAAAACAGAGAGGAGGAATAGTGTTATTTCTCAGTTTAAAGGAGGAAGTCAAGGCTTGAAACTTTTTTTATGAACATCTCATTTCAGTGACCTGCATTTGTACAGGACAAACAAAAAGGAATTTTAATTCATTTTCCATTATTCTGTACCTGTGGAGGAAGTTAAGGGATACATTTCCAAAAAGAATGGAGCCAAAGATGTGCATACAAGTATCTCTGTCTTTAACAGATACAAGCTTTTCTCTTTTCACCTTGTAAAGTGCTCAAGCAAAAAAAGGCAGTGAATACAGCACACAGCTGCCATTAATACTATACATTATTAATTCAGCAAATTCACTTCCTCATTGAAGTTTGTTTATTGCTAAAATAAGCAAATGTTTCTTTTCAGGTACCTCCTCTCCTATGACCCGTTGCAAAGAATTAATTGGCATCATTACTGCAACTCTGCCTGTCTAATAAGGGAGTAACAGTATCACATCTTTGACAGCAAGGAGTTTATGATCAGGGTAAATTTACAAATGCGGTGTTAGTTAAGCTTTAATTTTAGTTTTCTAAATTCTTGTAGATACTTCTAATATTTTCTCCAAAGAATGTTCCATCAAACAAACTAAGCCATAAGCAGCGTTCAGAATTTTAAGAAGTTAAAAGACCTACAAAGTAAGTTTTAGGAAGGACCCCCATTCCCTGAGAAAAAGAAAACAGATCACAGAAGAAACCAGGCATCTTTGTCACCCTGTTACCAATGTATTATTGTAAAGTTTATGATTCCTTGTTTTACAGGTTTTGGGTGTTTTTAGCAAAATATAGAAAACTGATGTAGTTGTTCCTCAAATCATTTAACAATAAAAAATACCTTTACAAAACATTTGGAACAAGAAAAAACTCGTTACTCTCAACTGTACGCATGTGAACTTCCTAGAGAACAAACAGAACAAGAAACCTGCAAATGTGTAAATAAAGGCGGAATTTGGTTTATGCGACCCATCTGTACCACATAATTTTTTTTTTATAATTGAGTCATCTCTGCAAGTACTCCCAGGGAAAGCACAATAAATGAGCTATATGTAAAAATTCATACCAAGATATTCAACACCAAGTCTTGCACATGACTCCAAGCAGGCCTTTTTTGTGTTTTCATAGCCATAATCACTGTGCCACAGTTTGGTGGTTATCCAGAGGTCCTCTCTCTTCACACCACTCTCTCTGATGGCCCTTTGGAGGAGGGATTCACAGCCATATCTTTTTGCTGTGTCAATATGACGAATGCCACATTTCTGCAGGGCATGGACCACTGCGGCATGGGAATAGCCACCCTGGTGGGAAGTACCTAAACACACGAAAGCAGAAGTGAATTGTCAGCAGTGAATTATAGTGGCATATTTTATCATTGTTTTCAATTTTCCCTTCTTTTTATCTATTGTCACAAAACCTTATTTAACTTTCATTTCCTAATAGTAAAGAAATGGGAACTGACTGAGCTTTAGGCTTGGAAAATACATGAAGTGGGAGCAGTTGGTGGTGATCAGAAGCAGCTCCATCAAAATCAAATATCAACAGCATTTAACAGTAAAGAAGTGATTCAAGGAGATCGGCTGAAAATCAAAGAGAAAACTTATGGAAAATTAGTATATGTCTCTTAATTTTCATACAGAAGCATAACATTTACAGATGAAAATATATTTAAAAAACCAAAAATCTGAACTACTTTTAAAACCATTTACTTTGCAAAAAGCATATCCTGAAACCTCTACTCTGTCGAACTCCTGGTAGCTTGAAATCATTACTGCATTGCACAATCCCAGGCTGGGCCATAGTGCAGGTGCCAGTCACATAATGTCAAATTCAGAAGTAACCAAAACAATGGAATCCTACAAAAGAGTTACAGAATGGGCATGCAGGGAGTTTCACTAGCAAAATCCTGTTACCGTCATTGTGTGGGGATTCACTGGATATGTATTTTGCATGTCAAGTGGACGGAAGGAGGAGGAGACTCAGCAGGAAAAGCAACCAGCAGGAGGACTTCAGATAAAGAACTGGCTGAGAGCAAGGAGGATGATGTTTCTACTTACCCTTTCCTGTTAGTTGCTTTTCCTGCCATGAGCCCCTCACCCATTCACCCTCACTCTACACACTTCCCACAAACAGTATTTTCTACAGTTTGTTGGAGGAAATGCGCAGCCAGTTCCAGTCAGCTCCCAAAGTCACCTCCTTCCAAGCTGACGATCTGTACTTAAAGGCCCCCATGCTATAAACCACAGGCAGCACAAAATGGCTCTGTCACCAGCTTGAGACACGGCCCTGCACAGGCCACAGCAACAGGGCTTCAGACGCTGCTAAAACTAAATAAATGAATACGGGAGTCCAGGTTAAAGAGCTATTTAAAGTGAAATTTGTACCTGCTCTTACCCTTCTCTTTCCCTCCAAGCACGGTACTTATTCCTACCCCAAACACTACCTGCACGCTATGAAATTACCCCTGCAAACAGCAGGAAAAGCCACTGGAAGCACCACACATGCTCCTCCTCACAGCCTCTGACCCCAAACAGGTGACAACACCCAGAGGAGGATGCAGGACTTTCACAGGTTTGGAACAACACACATCAATGAGGAGAATTCAGAAAAGTCCAACTTGCGTGGAAGGAGAACCAGGTTTTCCTAAATGCTTATCATTTTCACTCATTCCTGATCTTAGAAGGAAAGCCAGTGACTCTTGCTCAAAGTATTTAAACTAAGATATAATATGGTCTGATCTCCCACCCACACACATCAGGATCACAACATCCTGCTGATCACAAAAGGACAATCTCCACTTTACATTTGAGGCCAACAAAATGTGGAGTAGTGAATTCTTGACTTATCTTCATGGATTTTAAAGTGATGAAACGATAATACCACATTCCTACAATTTTGACATGTATATCATAAGTAATTTACTTTCCAAACATAAACTTTTAATGTTCTATAACACAAAACTTTAATTTTTTTTTCACAGCCACTAATTATGATTACTAATTGGCTTAATTTATGAGCCAACTAGAAATAAATGTCTCTACAACTTGTTTTACATCAAAATAACTTCAGCTAAGTCATCTTGGTTTTCAAAATAGCTATTTCAAAATCCTTATGAATGTTTAAGAATTTTAGATGACTATAATGCTACTACATTACAACTATGGGCAAAGAATATATATGCAATTTTACATTATTCAAATCCTAAAGGAATTTTATTACAGAATTATATAACTAGCACAGAAAAATTACTATACTTCTTCACAACAAACCCTTCACTTTTAATATGCTGGTACTGGTGCAAAATAAATGAGGTTGTAACTATTGTGTCTGTTTCTGGCTGAATGGACATTTCTAAGCACAGAATGAATGGAGTTCATTTAGAGGTCTTGCAAATGGACTCGGACTCTTTTCATGCATAATGGATTTCAGTAAGAACATTTAGGACAAACAACTTTTTTTTTTTTTTTTTAATTTAACCCTTTAAGTTAAAGGGGGAGAGTGGTTTAGAAGGAAAAATCAGAATAATTTTGTTATTGTTCCCCATTCAGTGATGGCATGCATACTTGTTACACAAGAAATAAAGAGAGCAAGATCAATCTGGAGGACATTATCTCAATTTCTATGCCTAAAATAAACTACAACAGTCCTGGTACACTATAGAGTAACTAAAAATAAATCAACAATTATTTAATATTACCACTTTGCAAGCCAACTTAATCATGAACTGTAGGTTGATAAGTTAATTATGCTACTAATATAACACTCTCTAGACTTCAGAAACCACAGTTTTCTTGAGTTTACACATGTGATTAAAGAAGTTACAAGTCAGATGCAGAAGGATGACAAAAGTGAAGTGACTGAACTTTCTAATACTTTCTCTATTAGAAATTCAAACAATGCTATTTGAACACATTAATATTCTTACAGGTTTGGGATTCCCATTTGCTAATAGACATGTAATTCACACTGTATATATATTTTTAAAGACAGAATCCAATCATGCATTTAAAACTAGTATGAACCTGCACCCTTTCCATCCCCTTCCTATTTCTAAAAATATTTAATACATTTTTTCCCTAGAATTTGCTGACAAGAAATAGGAATTCCTTTCAAGAAACTATGTCCAATAAGTCAATTTGGAAAAGCTTCCTATTTTTTAGCTAATATTTTAACTTGTTTCCTAGGAAAAGAGCACTGTTACCTCACTAGCTGAACTAAGTCAAATTTGACAGATTGTAAGACATGAAAGACAATTACATTCCAATGGATTTTGTGAAAAACTGGTGGTTGTAAGGGACAAGGACACTGCAGTGCAAATATGGATAGGTCAGAGGACACAAATCCATGGAAAGTAGGCTTAATTGGTTACACTGTTATTTAGTCACAGTTACTCGTCACTTTCTTGGTACTCTGAAGAATACTGTCATCAAAACCGGAGTGAGAAAATGCTCTGACAACCTATAAAATGATACAAAGATTATCAGAAAAGCAGACTTTTGTTCACAATGCAGCTGCTACAGGGGAAAAAATTCCCAATATGCCAATCAGCAACACCACCCCCAAGCCCTCAAAAACAGAATATCAGCAACATCTCCACCCCTGGCCCCACCCAATATGTAAAACAAGTAACAAACCACCCGCCATCCCACCTCCCAGATTTCTGCACCATCTCAGCTCTCAGCCTCATTAAACTTTCTGTTCTGCCTCACAAAGCTGTAGAACTACAGAGATCCAAAGCACCAACAGTTTTTCAAAACAGAACCAGGATCTGCTTTGTGGTGAAGTGTCATGTTTTTTTGTGAAATGATTATTCATTTGAATATATAAAAATGTCCAGTGACATGAATAATTTTGGCTACTTGAATTCAGTGGAATAACATTAGCAAAGTTCCTGCTGGTGAAACCCCAGCCAGAATATTTAGAGATCACATTGGAGATTAATGATCTTCTGACATCAGTACTGAATTTAAAGAGTTGACAAAGAAAATACCTGTAAAAATACCATTCCTTGCTGATTTTGTCTCCAAGTAATCACTTTAAAACTCTCAAAAGCAAAAGCTCAAACATTGTTTTCTCAGCTTTAACACACTCATTGTGTATATATGGTATTGTATACCATACCAGGCTTGAAATACCTGATTTGACTAGTTTTATTTCTAATATTTCAATATTACATCAATATAACACATCTTATGAATATAGTGAATTTTTTGGTGTTCATATAGTTTGATTTTCTAACTACCTTAGAAGCAAATGTGATGATAAAACAAAACGGCCATATAAATGAACATATAACACATTTCAAGGTTAATTGTTAATGCATTCACAAAACCAGATGCCTCTTCTGTGGAAAGGCTCAAGGAGAGATAATCCTTACTTGCTGTCCTTGCTGTCTGTCTTATATCCTCCTCCTGATTTTGTATTCATATGATCCTCTGACAAGCTGACTCAGATTGTTAAATGGCAAAAAAAAAGAGAGTACAGTTTCAGAATTATTCATGAACCTGAATAATTGCTCAGAGAGGAAAACCCACTAAATTTTGGGCAAGGGATGGAAAAAAACAAGTTCCCCCACTAGCAGCAGCAGTTAAATAATTCGATTTAATAAATGCTTTTATTCAAATTAAGAAAAAAAAAAATCACAGTTGTCCTAGCCAAGCAACAAAGGATCAGAAAGACCTTCTCCATGAACTTTTCTCCTGGAGCCCTTCTTTCTGTTATATTCCCCAACACCATCCCTACAGCTACTCTCAGACAAGCCAATAATGTCACACTAACTTCCTATTACCACAGCACTAGAACCCAAGTGTTCTTACTGCCATAGTAAACTATTTGGCATAGTTTTACCTTAACAGGGTCAGTTACTCTGAAAATCCTATGCAGCATCTGATGACAAAGTACTCAGGGAATCCTCTCTCTTTCTAGAGTGTAGAGCTTCCCCCTGTAGCAGGTGAAGCCAAAGTCAACCTCACCATGAAGTTACTACACTCTACAAGTTTCATGAGGCAGCTAGAGACAATTTCAAGGTAAGAGATCCAAATTTTACAACAATTCCTTTTACAAAGTAACTTGGATATTTTATTCAGAGTACAAGACTGGCACCCAATGTGTATATAAAATAGGGCAGCTACTCCTGAGGGAATGGAGCCTATGGAGACAATGGGCTTCTGGAAAAACCGGTAGGACACCATCAACAATAATTGAAAGACACTGAGCAGACTCCCATTATATAATCAATGGTTTATAATTGGTCAGAATGAAAGCAGCACACAGGTTTACCTAAAACTCAGTCATTTAAGGCAAGTTTCTCTTGTCTCTCTAAAAGTTATTTGGATTATGAATGGTTAAAGCTTTTTAGTGTGTAAGTTGTACTTTGGTAATGCTTCTCATGCGTTTGCTTGTTTGTCTGCTAAATATGATCTATTAAGCAATGTATCACAAATATGATCAATTAAGCTTCGCACTAACTTAGTGCAAAGGTGACACTCCAGGACTGTTTTTCCCCTGTGTGACTCAGAACACACTAATAGAATTCAGTAACACGAGCAAAAAAAGTAAGCAAGCATGATTTTAAACTCTGCAATTCTACTCAAGCAAGCCTACACAGGCACCAAGAAACAAAATACAGGAATACAGCCTTGCCTGAAGGCAAGAGGGTAGGAGAGAGCCATTACATGTTTATTATGCATCCAGGGAAAGGGAAGCCAGAATTGCTGGTTTTCTCTCTTCCTGAGAGGAAGGAAGAAATGGCAACGAGCCATTGTTGACAGAAGCACTCTATTCCCTCCATCCCAAAGAGGCTCTGACTGTACAGGATATTCAGATCATCTACTGTAAAATGACCACACATTTCTGTTCACTGACCCACCATTTACCTTCTCAGAACCTCAGTGAGTAAGTCCAAGAGTAACTCCTCAGAATGTGTCTCATAGCAATTTTCACAACTTTCATCCAGAAAGCCACAACTTTCTCCCAGAATGTCTGCAAGTGGCATCTGATACCAGTGGGATGCTATTGCTATTGCTCTGATACGGCACCAATTTACCAATGGATTTCTGGCAGCAGAAATAACTATCACCCCAAAAACACACTTTTTTTTTCAGCAATAGTAAAGAGATTTCCACTGGAAAAGTGCCAGCTATTTAAGTTATTCATCTGTAGCAGTCAAATATTTTAATTATGCAGAATCTATCAATAAACTCTGGAGAGAGACCTGTACATTTGGGAGGCAATTATGAATGTGTAGAAATTCATGCAGAAATTTCATAAGCAGAGCAGCAGCACACATTTATTTAAATGCCTTTACAGACAGACTGCCAAATCTTGAAGCCTTTCTTTCACTCCACACTTTCCCACCACCGTGAGAACTATTTCTCATTAACAACCAAATTGGTTTCAGATGCTCTGCTATAAGATGTTACCTTAGAAACCATTTGGTAAAAGACTGTGGCTTCCTTCCATAGAAATCTCAAGCAGTGAAAAGGCAGATTTTCTGGCATAAATCAAATCCAATTTCTAGGGTTCACTAAACCTTTTCTCCTCAGAATAATGTTTTGTGACTAGATCTTAGCAGTTAATAGTGCACGAAGAATTGCTGGTGTGAACCAGTTTTAAATTATTTTCATTCTATTCCCTTCTTAACTCAATTGAAATGACTTCCAACACTTACCCATACCTTGATAGAACCTTTAACTTCATAACTATTAAGGATATTTACTGTGTGCAGCAAATAAACAGACTAAACAAAAATACTATTTTCCTTCCTTTCTAAAACATGTCCTTAGACTACTCGATATAACAAGGATGACATTAATTATCATTAGACATTTAGAGATGCTTTATAAATGAGACAAATACTACAAATGAGACAAACCCATGACAAGTTTTTTCACCTCTATAAAATTTCCACAAAAAAGAACAATCTAAAAAAATAAAATACTAAGCCCATATTCTGTACTTAATTAGAACATTATCAAAATCATTCCTGCTATGAAAGGTTGACTTAAAAATAAATTATATAAATAATTTATGATTACACATAACCAACATTCAATTACTGGGACAGCAAATTTAAGATGTGTAGTTGAACATGAGACCAATCATTCAAAGCCACTTAAAATACTGTAAAGATAATTTATGTAGGAAAAATTATAAAGACAACTGTGATTTGTAGTGACTCAGCTTTGCACAATGAAAATGTATGTACAATAATTACCATTGTGACATGCTAATTCAAGCGGATGGGTAATTTCTGACATGATACCAGTGTCCTTTCCTTGCAAAGTGGAATTGTGAATGATGACAGATCCTCCTTCTGCACTACCACGTGACACTACGGGGACACTATGTGTCCCACTAACTGTGTTCATGAGCTCCAAGGACAGCAGCACCCAGCTCCCCTTAGTGCAAACTAAACTGAACAATAAAGAACATTCCTGATTAAACGCTTGTTTTCCCCCACATCATCTTAAGAATTTAAAATGCATTTTCTTAAAGTTTCTGAGACAAATAGCATCTCCTCTAGCCTCTCCTGTTACACTGCACATTCAGCCTTAGAACTTTAGGCATTAGAATGCAAAGCACCTCCATTCAGGCACTAAGAATGACAAACAGACCTTCAAGTTATGAAACTGCTGCAAAGCCACCAAGAGGGCTCTCCCCTTTCTCTCCCTCCTTCCCCTTTAACAAGGATTTTGAATCACTGTCTGAGCTGCACTTTGCATAAACATTAGAACTGAAGAGAGTTCAGGCATTAGTACCTCCCTTCTGCCCATTTGGTGGCATGAGGAACTGCTGCAACTCAGGTTGCAGCAGCATGTGACATCACCATTCAATGCTGCCAAAACTATGCTAGCAAGCTCTGGCAAAGAAAAAAAGGTATGATGACTAAAATCTGATGCATGAAGGTTGAAAGATAAAGCTTAGCTTTCCTTCCCCCCCCTCCAAAGTTTGGTATAATTTTCTTACACTAAAGAAACATGCTGAAATACAAAAATTATATATACGGGAGCTTGCTTTTCTGTTAATTTCAAACCACTTACAAATCATTTGTTCTTCTCTCCGGCAACTAGTCTTGTAGCATTTAAAAGTCTTCATGGCAAAGAAAAGTTAAAAGCATATACATGAAGTGCCTCTGCTTATACTGGTAGAAGTTCTAATTATTAAACAGCGGTAGAAACCTAAATTGATTTATTAGTTAGACTTAGTGAGGGACATCTAAATTTCATCTGTACCACATCAGCAATAAAGTGATCACCAAAAAGAATCCAGCGTGAGAAAGGAAGCTATTTTTCTGCTATTAAACCACAGTTCATATGCCATAATATAAGGCAAAATCCCCAGCAAACATATAAAAAGCTGACCTCATAGATTTGTAGGTGTACGAGAGAGCAGAGACAAAGCAGCAACTTCCCTCAGAAAAAAAGGAGAGTATTTCTGTACTGTGTAGACCCAAAAATTGGCCCAGCATTTTGCCCCAGATGCATTTATTAGTACCCCTTAAAACAACACTTGTATAGCAGTCAGTCTTTTTTAAAGAGTAAAACAGCACGAGGCTGGAAGGAGGTGAAGCTGGAAGGCAGAGCTCAGCAGCTTTAGTTAGGTTGGGAGAGGACACTGCTTTGTTGCACTGCCTACAAACACCCAGCTGCCTGGTGAAACGGCCACATTCCCTACAGGAGAGAAGTTCAGTATCTGGAGGCCCTCAAAGATCAAGTACAACTTCTCAAGGTCAGATCTACTGAAACAGTGGATGAATTGAGACAGAAAGATTTATAGAGGTGGCATTTTGTTCATCACAAGAGGCTATTAAGGCAACTTGGTAACCATGGGTGAGAAGCTGAGCCTCAAGAGAATAAAAAAATGGTTGAGACATAAAACAAAGGGAAGAAATAAACAGCCAATTCTTATTACAGGATAAGATTAATAGCAGGGAGTGCCACAGGTCTTGGTACCACGACCACTGTTCCATAAATTTCCTTAAGAACCAAAGCCATGAAGAAACAGGAGCCGTGAATTTTAAAAAAAGGCAGTAACAGTAGAAAATGAAAAAAAGGGAAGGCTTGACTCTACTGCCATTGAATTGAAAAGCAAAATCTCATTTTATTCCAGTCCAGCAGGACTGAGTCTTTTTTTTGACCACAGCTAAGTTTAAGAATGAGAATAAGCAGCTCTAGGATTAATAATTAAGAAGTAGGTAACTGTGTTAGTAATACATAATGGAATGTTAAAATAATTCCATTCAGCATTAAGATTTAAATTTATGTAGCATTTTGATGAAAAAACCCCAACACAACCTTGTGGAAGGAGCGATGCAATGAAAGTGGAACAATCTGACTCTATGCTTTTTGCCAGGAGGTCTATTTGTTGTGAAAAGAGCTGGGAACAATACAAGAAGTCCTGAGTGATTGCAATGCAAATGATGCAATGTCTTAATGCAATCAGCAAAGTAAAAATCAGTCAAAACTTACTTTTACAATTTATTTACTTAGACAAGGGTACAGCAGAATATCAGGAATGTTATCTATGAAACACCCTGAAATGAGGATAGAGATATTTTAATAGTTTCCCTTGAGTCTGGGAGGATTGTGTGTGTATTATGTTCCTCCAGGCTTTGGCTGTTTGAGCAGAAGCTGCTCAGAGCAGTACCTGACTCCTTTCCCAGTTGCAGTAATGATGCTGGGCATTCTTGAACGACCTTCTTTAAAGAACATTATTACCACCGATAAAATACTCACTCTCTATGACCTCAGTAAGGTACAATGAGTATAAAGACTTGATTATTTTGTTTAGTAATTGATGCCCCTGATGCCCCTTCCCAAACAAGTACACTATTAATTTTATTCTTTAATAGGAGGGTATCATTAGAGACTTTTTTATCTCATCAAGTTATTATTAATTCTAGCTGCCCCAAAGATTACATAGAAAGCAACATTACACAAAAAGATTCTATGTATTTTTGGTATCAACAGCACATCTTTTCAAGAAATCATTGGCTACTTGGCCAAGCCACCTGAATTTAATTAATACCATCCCTAAAAATCCCCAAACAAAATAACAAACACAAATTAACAATGAAAAACACACACACAAAACCCTGTTATAATGGGAAGATAACTACCTTATAAAGGGGATGAAGAGAGTTTCAATAGAAAGTACCAAAACAATCCTGAAGAGATGTCAACCATTCAGCACATGACCTTGAGAAAGATCCTAATATTTACAGGAAGAAAAGCCCTTGTGCTACTGAATTATAATCAAATGCTATAAAGACTGGCATTTTCATTCCTCAGACTTAAGAAAAAGGAAGTGACAACTGTCTAAGTGAGAACTTCCTACTTAACAGAAGCATGAACAGTTTAAATTATGCATTTTCCTTCCAAAACCTGACAAGGATGATACTATGTATGCCATTTTGACAAGTGATAAAGTTTTGAGGATGCTGCTTTAGGTAAGCGCCAAGTATTCTGCAGTTAAGAAACTGTACAAATATAATTTTCTACTATAGTACAAAATTTCACCAACAGATTGTCAGACACGTAGCTCTTATGGAAAAGTGTAACTACATCTGTAACTTCTAAACAGTGTCACATTTTGTATCAGTTATTTGCCATGCACTTCTACAACACTAATCTTACTAGCAAGATAGTGAATGTATCCTTTTTCTAACACAATCTGCAGCCACTGTGAGGTAATGTACTCTCTGGGGCATAGATTTATACTTGAGACAACTATTCGAGCCAAAATGCCAACTCATTTTAGACTTAAGTCTACTCCAGTAGAATGCAGCCTTTGTAATGAAAATTTACCATAAACACGCCTGACCCTCTGCACATGAATAATGCTGGCTAACACAACAGTTAGCATTAGACCATATGAAACAAAGTTATCAGCAGTTTTCATAATCAATAAACAAGGTGCAGATTATTTTTATCTGTTAATTAAAACTTTAGCTATACAACATATTTCTAACATAAATGTGAGCTGCCTTATAATAATTGCTTGGTGTCTCAGGAAAGTCAGCTTGTTTTACCATTGCTAGTAGATTGGTCTTTTTGCCACACACAAGACACTAAGAATATGCATCTAAGCAGACATGAAATTTTGGATGTACACAATTATTCATGTTATTCCAAGTAACCCTTCGGACTGAACACAAATTTTGCATACTCCATGGCCTTCTCTGGTGTAAAAATTTGTCTTTCTCACTAAAGATTTTAATGGAAATGGATCCTTCTCATTAAGAACAGTTTATGCAAGAGCACAGAGCCCCAGAAAGAGAATGGTAACCTAATGAAAGACTTTATCTCCTTCCCCCCATCTTCCCTTTTGCATCAAACCTTGACCAACTTACTGAACTTCTATACAAATGACAAATAAGCTGTGGCATCGAAACCCATTAAAAAAAAGGAAACCAAACAAAAAAAACACCATCAAGCTTTTGATAACTGAAGCTTGACCAGGAAGAAGAGATATTTTTGACAGAATGCTATTTCTGCAGGGTGTTGTTGAACTCTCTTAAGTAACATGTTCTGGCCAAGAAACACATTACCTGCCTCCTAATTCAGCTCTCAGATACTACAAAAGGAGTTTCATCACTTCGAAATAACTTGCAAGGCTATCTGAGCTGCGTTCAGGTGACACAACTGGATAGTTGAAACCATCTTTATGCATATTTAGCATATTTATCTCTCTGAAGCTTCTAGAAAGATTATCTACCAACACAGGCAATACCTGTATCTATTAAAGTCGTCTTTGAGGCACCAGATAACAATTAGGTCTGCATATTTAGAGGGATAAAAAATGACAAATCTTAAATCCTGCAGAAAATGTGTTCTCATTTAAGAAAGTTTGTTTCTATTTCATATGTAAATTTTTTGCACTGCAAATATTAGTTAATGCAGTAAGATTGTAACAAAATAAGCCATTAATGTGGAAAAGAGAAGTGAGAACAGCTACCATAAAGATCCCATTGTGTTGGGCTGTATATTGTGGTATTTATAGCTTGACCACAAATGCAAGTGTGGCAAGTCTTCACCTTTTTTTTCTCCCTTATTTTCTTAAATTCTCAGCATTTACCAAGGATTTCTTAAAATGACCTGACTGGCTCCTATCTATTACACAATCCTCGAAGATCTGCAGACTGTATAAAGCAGTATGTAAAGTGTTACTCTAGCAAGACAAGTAAGTGAAATCAAAGAACCAAATCCTGTTCATGACAATGCCACCACTGCAAGTCAAGAGAAGCTCCTTGAAAGCCAAAAGAAGCTCCTGGAAAACCATACCTGGCAGAAATCACTGGGCCAGAAAAATTCAAACTTGATTTTCTTGTATGCCACTATCCATTTACTGTGGTATGAGTTCAGGCATAACAATAGAACCTTCCAAAAGGAAACAGCAAAAGGACAGGGAGCAGCTATTGGGTGGAGAGTACCAAGGAGTCTTTCTGCATATCTACTTTCTAGTCAGTTTATTCTTCCCATAACCCAAGAAATGTATTACAACCTCCAATAAAAATGTGATTCTGTAGACAGTCTGAAGCACAGTTCAGCATATACTGAAACAATGGACATAAGACAACCATTCCATTCTCTAAAAAAGACTACTTACATTATTTTTTAATTTTATAAAAAAATCTCCAAGAAAAGTAAATTGGCAGTAAGTGTTACAGGCTAAAATAATCAACCAAAAAACAGCAAAAGAAATAAAAACAGTAATTTTTGAACAACATAAGCCATTTTGCTCACTACATAGCGACTATGTAAGAGACAGCTGCATCAAATATTCAGCATCATCCACCATTCACTTGTGCCTCAGAGATGCTGAGATTCCTATACAGGGTCTCAGCTCAACAAGTGCAGTAAGGTTAATTCTATGAGAGTCTGCTCTAAAGAAAAGTCTGCTCCCAAGCCTCGTAAGAAAACACAGCCAAACCACGGCACATGGCCCCGGGTGAGCTGGGAGGGGAACGGTGCTGCTGTACTACGAGCACACCGCTCCCCAGCAGGCCTAGCTGGTCGCATTTGGAAGGAGCACGAAGCTTCCCGCGGCCACACAGGAGCTCCCGGAGCAGCACCGGGCCTGCCCGGCTCAGCTCGGCAGAGGCTCCGGTCCGGGCTGCCCTCAGGCGAGTCCGGCTGCGGGCCAAGCGCAGCGCCGAACCTGCCGAGCCGGCCAGGCCGGGCCCCGGGGTGACCCCCGCCCTCTGACAATGCCTCCGGCAGGGAGGCGGGCTCTGGGCGGGCCCTCTGCCACTCACCGAGCCCCAGCACCGGGATGCTGTGGCCACTGGCGACCGGCACCGTGGGGACCCCGCCCGGACCGGGCCTGCCCTCCGCTGCCATGCCCCGGGACTACAACTCCCAGCGGCCCCCGCGCCCCAACGGCACCGCGGGCAGCCGGGAAACGGGCGAGAGGAGCCGGGAAACGAGGAACGAGGAACCGGGAAACGAGCAGCTGGGAGCCAGGCTGTCCCCGGACCTGGGGCCGGGTCCCGGCTTGCGGCGCCCCGGCTGAGCCCGCTTCCCTCGTGAGGCAGGTGGCGGCTCGGGCGCGCTTCCCGAGCATGCTGTACCTGGTGGGGCTGGGCCTGGGGGATGCCAAGGACATCACGGTGAAGGGGCTGGAGGCCGTGCGGCGATGCCGCAGGGTGTACCTGGAGGCCTACACGTCCGTGCTCACCGTGGGCAAGGAAGCGCTGGTAGGTCTGGCCACAGGGCCCGAGGCCTCTCGTGCCACGGACCTGGGGCGTGCTGGGGCTGGTGGGTCCGTGGGAGAAAATAGCGGTGCCCGCTCTTGGGAGAAATATGTACGTGACCTTCACATACTATGTTTTATAGGGTAAAGTGTTTTGATACCTGGCAAGAAGACCGCAATAAAAATAAAGTGTTAATTCCTACAACTGTTGGCACTAGTTTTCATCTCAAAACCTACCAATATGTGCAGACCATGAGATACTGGAGGACTTGGTTAGAAAGTGTCTAATCTGTTTCAAAACAAAAAAAAAACAAAACAAAAAAAACAAACAAACAAAAAACCACAACCCAAAAGTCATACCAGAAAAATACATGTTTTGAAGCCCTGCACCTCTGTATCAGCCTGAGGTGTTAAGGCATGCCTGGTGGGAATAGCAATTTGGTTATCTCACATTTCCATGTTTCCACGTGGGCCAAGCTGCCTCACCGTGTCGGGATTCCCAGAACAGGCACAGTTCAGTCAGAGAGGGGCTGTTGGACATCGTGGAGGTAAAGTTTTTGTTAGTAAACACACCTGATGGAAGACAAGGGTAGTAAAAATGTGCAAATTCCAGCTCTGAGGAGTTCACAGATGGTCATAAAAAGATGAAGTTTAATGCTGAAATAGTATAAAAAAATAGTATAGCTCCCCACAGACCAAAGATCTTGCCTCTGAATAAGCTGATTCTATCTGGGTCTTGAGTGCTGTATGGCCATAATGTACCTGTATGGGGAGCTGCATATACATAGAGCATGTGAGACTTACAGCCTGTAATCAGCATTAAATGGTCTCCATATACAAGGCAGGCTAGAATATATAGAGCATCTCTGATTTATGTGCTGTATGAAGATATGCTCTGTGGTTTATGTTTCTTTTCATTACACTGAGGCAGTCTAAATTGTAGTCAGTCCATTCAAAACAAAATGTTCTTCTTTGTGGTTGTTTGATAATTGTAAAACTGTTAAATGGAAAGGATTACTTGGAGATTTTTGCTTTTCAAAATGAGCATTTGCTATCAAAAGAAAAATTAATGGATTCCTATCCATCTGACAATAAAACACTGAATAATAGGAAAATGCTGATGATTTTTGATGTGGTTATTTTGGGTTTTCTTATCATATATTAAGTCTTTTGCAAACCTTGAAATGCCAAAGATGAGATAACTGGGGAAAAAAGATCAATAAAAACAAAGTAAAAATGTTGTCTTACCTGGAACAGCTAAGAAGGAATATAGGAATTAATAACCTAGTGTTCATAATACAACCTGGTTTACATACAAGTGACAATGCTGAATAGTTTATTTACTAATCTGAAGGTCAGTCAGGAAAACCCTCAAGAAGTAAAGAGCAGATCTTTGCCTGCAGAGACTTCCCAGAAATCCTCCTGTGTTGATGGTATTAAAATCAGGTCATAAAATTCAAATGACAAGACTTGCTTGTTTATTGGATCAGCCTAAAATGGTTATTAAAAGTTATTTGATGTTGACCATCCAAACTGGCCCTGAGTTTAGTGAAAGAACTGTTTGGACCCAGTGACTTCCCAGTGAGTCTACATTTTACTTATATATTCTCTACTTAGCGTGCTTTGATTAGCATTGTGGAGCAGTCTCAAAGCATGCAAATAGATTCCCTTGGATGAAGCCAAACTGAGAGGTGTGTTCCTGGCACTGCACCCAGTCTGTTCTGGAGCGTGCATTTGCTCGCAGTGTTGGGCCAAAGCCAGCCTGGTGCAATGGCAACCCATGGAAAGAGATGTGTGCTGTTGTTATGGAGTGCTCTGCTTCACAGACCAGCTCCCATTGTGCTGATGTGCATCTGGGCTGAGGTACCTAATAAAAATCAGTGGGGTGTCAAAATCTGCTGGAGTTGGTTTAGTACAGATCTCAGCATTACTCCAGGGTGACTGTCAATGGTTCCGAGTCACAAAAGCAAGATTTGCTTACACATTATTTGGTCCCCCTCTCTGCTGAATCTGTACAGGTTGCAGCCTGTTTCATGAGGAAAATAATATCCTGATTTTATGGAGTTAGGAAAACCTACCCAAAAATGGGCAGGAACTCATATTCAGGAAAGGGCATTTAACCTGGTAACAGAGGTCCCATACCTATTATTCTTAGTTTGGGATGGATTTTTTTATGGAAGCACCACTCCACTTCTGTACAGGTATGATAGTTCTCTTGCCAATTCACTGTTCTGTGTGGGCAAAGAAGTCATAGAACTCAGAGGAAAACCTTTCTGGGCGATAACTGACTTTAATAGTTTTATCAATTTATTAATATTCGTAATACCACACAAATTTGCTGACTACTACTTAGAACAAAAACTTTCTTGGTCTTTACCCTGGAAAAAAAGCTTTAATCCTGTAAAGAGCATGTAAAATGCATGGTGATACTACATGGCAGATGTTTTCAGTATGATCAGAAAACATGTTCTAGAACTAACAGAAGTTTCCTTTACATGTGTGAAGTTGATTCTGGAAATAAAGGTATTTAAAATGTACAAAGAGATACAAGGATTACTGAGCTGCTGAAGAAAATTTAAGGACATGATCAAATACATGTTTACCTGTATACTTGGTAAAGTACTTCTTAAAGAGAACTCAAGATGAAGGATTAATATGAAGTCATTCCTTAGATGTGGTTAGCTAAAATGTACTGGGGAAAAATCTGAGAGAACAGGTTGTGGTGTAGTTAGTGTGGTGTTTGTATCTGGTTTGGTGCCAGTATTGTAAGCAGCCTAGGAGCCAGGCTCAGGCTGTGAGAGGGCATTCCTTACAGCAGCAGGTTAAATGAACTCTGCTGGAGTCCACCCAGGGACCCTCTGTGTTCAGGTGTGACTGAGCTGCTGGAGGTGCAGCTCTTCAACTGACACAAAAAGCATGGAAAACCAAGTCAGTATCAGGATAAAGTTCACATTCAGTAATTTTTGTCAGCTCAGGAGCTGCTTTATGGGAAGCTCAGGTGTTCTTGCAAGTAGAGGTGAGGTTCTCCAAGACATGGAGCAGGTTGCTGGGGAGAATAATGAAGTTACCTATTCCAGTGTCTATTGGCTGTGTTCCTGAGTGAGCACCCAGAGACATATAAAAACATTCTTAAGTGTCCTATTTTGATGTTAATAATTAATTTCAATTTCTAGGAAGAGTTTTATGGGAAAGAATTGATTTTGGCTGACCGAGAAATGGTGGAACAAGAAGCAGATAGCCTTTTAAAAGAAGCTGATGTTTGTGATGTCGCGTTTCTTGTGGTTGGTGATCCTTTTGGGTAAGACAGAGCAATGTTTTAATTATTGCTGTAGCTTCATCACTCTTTTTTTCAATAGGAAGACGCCAACTCTGTAACTGTAATTCTTTATTAAGAAACTGATTTTCAGACCAGAAACACTTTTTATGTCTGTATATTCCTTATTGTATTAAAAATACACATACAGTTGTCTACACTTTATCTTGCTTTGGAGTTTCCTTGCCCAGATGTCCATTATAGATAGGAATGTGGACCCTGCAGGATGCATTCATCTTTTCTTCAGCAGATACTTAATATTTCATTCATTATCATTTTGTTCTCTGTGCTACCTTTTATAACAAATGCTTTGCCTCATGATTTGTTCGCTAACAGAAGAAATTCTAGGTTATCACATGAATAACAAATGTGCTGTTTTGGAGGAATATTCTTTTAGTTGCTGTTTGTACTTATAAACTGCAGCTTTTATACTCAGTTGCTTTAGAATCAATACAGATTATTGGTTGTATCTTCAGCTTTAATATATGCTAGTTTTAAAAATTACTTGTGTCATTATGAATGTCTTCTCATGTTGGTTTATTAGGCCTTTTGTTTCCACTTTTTATTCCTGCTGGAAAGTATAGTCTTTTTCTATGACCAGAAGGATCTCCTTCTGTCTCTTTGGTCAGGCATCATCAATCTGTAATGTCAAGCCATGTGGAACAGCTTTTCATCTCCAGCTGGTGATGCAAGATTTATACCACAGTGTTAAGGGGCACAAGAAAATTGAAATCTGAGCACCTTATTTGTGAGGGGAAAAAATGGAGTTTATGAAGAAAGGAGCAATGTGCACATCTGTCAAAAGCTGATAATTTATATAAATACAGGTTTAAGGCAATTGGCAAGAGAATATTATATTAAACTAATTATGGGCAGATGACCCTGTATTTCAGAAATATTAATTATACTTGCAGTCCATGTTTATGTTAAAACTAGGATTCACGTAGAGTGTAGAGCCATGTTACCCGTACCCTTGTGTTCTGATCCAATGACTGATACAACTACACAAGATATAAAAAGTAAACTCCATGTATTGAAATGTAGCTGCTCATTGTAAGCAGTATTCTGATCTGCCTCAGTTATCATTAGTTTCAATGTCAAAATACTTCAGTTCTGGTTAGCATACTATGTAATTGTTAAAAACTACCCTTTTTTTTTTTTAATGAGTTGCTTCTCTCTAAATGTTTATGTCCTTAGCTCTTACTATTGCAGCTAGAACTGCTCCTAGGCTCACAGAGAACCCTAAGGATTTAGGGGCTTGTGAGGATACTAGGACAGAGTATGGAATGTTTCTGTCCTAAGAGAGGCCAGAGGGGAGGAGGATAGAAGCCACTTGCACCTGATCACAGACTTCAAGTCTCTTTGCAGGTGAGCAGAGTACTTGGCAGCCACAGGAGATGCCAAGTATTGGCGGTTAATGGTTAAAGCAATAAAGCAGGCTGTGGCCTGTCATCCCACTGTTCTCTTCAAGTTTTTATCTCACCCAGGGATGTGCTACAAGAACTTGACAACTTTAGTAGTACAATGGAAAGTCCACCACTCTAGGCTGGTGTTAACTTTCATATTATTACTACCCATAAAACTTAACGTCTGTATCAGTGACAGAACATAATGCTGTAGTTTTGGCTGTGGAGGGATGACTCCATGAAACTTTCCTGGTATTAGCTGAGTGCTCCTAAGGGCACTTCTGCCTTTAGCTACAGTCATTATAGACAGATCTACTGGGAGAAAAAAGTACTGACTGGAGCAAATTTTAGTGAATAAAGCCAGCTGATCCTTTGGTCAGTATTAGCATAACCACAAAATCCTCCAGTGCTCCTTGTCCTTTGTATGTGCAAGGAATAGCACGAAGCTGTAAAACCAGTCTCCTCCTAGAGCAGACATTCTTAAATCACCTTTGCTTCTGGAAGTCAGGAGCAATGTTTGTGTAGTAACTAAAGTGTTGGTTCAGATCACTTTACTGCCTTCTCCTAGGTCTGGGAGCCTGTTTTTATAAGGGTTTCAGGTTTCCCAAATTGACATTCTCCATTTATTTTTTCTTCCACTGAAATGGATTTCTTTTTTTAAATATTGATCTTTACAGCCTTGCCAGCTGCTGCCACATTTGTGTTCCAGTCTGAAGCACCTGATCTGCTGACTGGGTGCTGGTCAGATGCACAGCACTGAAATTATCAGGCTAAGACCAGGGGAATTCTGCTAGGGTAACTGAACAAGGCCAGGGTGAAAGCAATTTTCCTAGTTCATTGTTCTGATGGCCATATGTTATTTCTTTCCTTCCTTCTTTGGAATGGCTACACAAGTGTGTGGTACATCTTGGGAATGAGATGTCTAAGGTCATTGATCAGGTTTGATAAATTTAGGCAAGGAGTAGGTGGATTTTCATATTTCACATGCATATAAGCATACATACAAGCAAAATACATATGTAAACATTGTTGCAGTTCAAAGAGTTGCTCAGTCTGTATGCACTGACCATTTTAGAAGGGCTCAAATCTCAACTGCATAACTGCAAACCTAGTAATTCTTGCAGCAGTCACTACAAGGTGTTTATTGAGCCTTAGACCTGGAGCTGAACTTAGCTCTGTTTGAAACTACAAGATTCTTAATCCTTTCAGAATAAAGTTGATCGCTTAGATTTAGGCATTGTTAATTTGAGTAATCTGGATTAAATATTATAAAAATTGATTCAGTCTAAGGATGTTTTTTCTAAGTAAATGTGCAGTTCACCTCTGTTCAGAGTTCTTGCCTGAGCATGGGGCTTTCCTGGCACACACTGGTGCAGGTGGGAGAGGGCCTGGCTGTGCAGCCAGTTAAAAAATCCTGGAGTTTTGTGGAAGTTTGTGCCAAACAGAGTTCACCTTTACAGTTCAATGCATGTTCAACAGACACCTGCAGAAGACAAAGGAGCTTTCCTTTTCAAGTACTTGCCAAGGCTACTTTATAAAGTAACAGTTGTAATAGTGTTGCAGTTTTAATTATGCCAGAAAGCTGCAAAGAGCTGTACCATACTGAGGATGCCTGACATTTCAGCTGCGGAAGATGACATATAGAACCCTTACTGGAGTTTTTATTTTCCTGTAACCACTAGGATATTGTTGCCATTTTGCCACCTCTGCATTGTCCTTGTTGTGAAGGTTTTAATTTTATTTCAAAACAAACTACAGTGCTAGTAACATTTAGTAATATCACATTTTCAATGTTTAATTCCTTCATTTTCTTACCACAGGGCCACGACACATAGTGATTTAGTGCTGCGTGCAGTAAAGTTGGGGATTCCTTACAAGGTCATTCATAATGCTTCAATAATGAATGCAGTGGGCTGCTGTGGTTTACAGGTAACGTTTTTGTATATGCATATATGTTATTTCACAACTGCTAAGCTTAGAGTTGGTGAGCTCTTCTACTGCTGTGGCAGTGCATGTTGCAATCCTAACTTTGAAGATCTGTACCAATTGTACACTTAATGTTAGAATTTTTTAACACTCCCTTTTAGCATGCCACATGTCAGCAAAAGTCCCTTTCGATGAACTCATATGAAAATGAGTAGTAACACTTCTGTTCTTCTCTACTTTCTAACTTCCCTCTGCCCCAGGAGCCTTTGGTATTTAAAGTTATTTCACAGGTTAAGTTTTGCTCATGTTGGCTTCCTTCTACTACTGATGGTAGAATCAGGTATCAAGTAATACCTGGTAAGTTTTTCTTAAATAAGGTTGTTATCCTGTAGAGAACTATGTTGATCTTGTCATGTAAGAAATACATGCACAAGCCTGCATATATGTCCATCTCAGATGATAACTAATTCCAAAGAGTGCATCTTGAATATGATGCACTCCTTCTTAATAAAATTTGATCTATGTCCACTTTCTGCCCATCTTATGTGGTAGGAGGGATTTACCTAGCCAAGGTTGGACTAGTAAAACAAATGACAGTTTTTGTGCATCTTGAATGGCTAAAGTAGAAAAGGTCTAGTGTTCCTCAAGAAAATACTTCCTTTTACACATGTATAGGTTCATTATTACTTTTACTGCATGTGGCAGTGTATAAATCATAACTAATCACATATAAATGAGATTAAGCTTCTCCCTCTTGTTTCAAATTCATCACTTTAACATAGAAGCTGCCCTCTCAAGGTTCAGAATGGTTCCCTGTGTGTGGGACCCCTAAACCAAGTTCTCACTTTACAAAAGCCAAAAGCAAGCACAGGAATGTAAATGTACTACAGACAAGTTGGGGGTTTGAACAATAACTTTACATCACTGAAGGAAGAATTCCTTCCTAGCAGTACACAAAGGAACATAATTTATTTTAATTTCAGCCAACACCAGGTACCTTTAAATTTCCACTGACTAACTCTAATACTTCAAACTCCATTCAAATAATAATGCTGGCCAACAACAGAAAATCTGTTGCAATGAGTTTGTGTGTTATCTTTGGTTTTGATTAGAAATCTGAGTGCCTTGACTGACCTGGCTCAAAACCAATGCAGTGACACCTGTCCTTTTAGCGAATGCTAAAGAGAATGCTGCACAGCATTCACACTCTTTATAATTCTTCTTGTGAGCATTTTCTTAGTGATACCTGCCTAATACTGCAAGACTTGGGCAAAATTATCTTTTGGGAAGGAAATAGGCTTCTTGCTGTCTAAAACCTACATGTACAGCAGACAGCAGTTGTTGCATGACTGCACTTACTAGGGTGGGTAAAACAAGGGTTGTAGCTGGGGCTCACCCTTCCCCTTTTGGCTTGATGGTGGTGCAAAGTTTGCTTCTGCTGTCAGGCTGTTGACAAGTAGTTTCTACTACTTGCTCTTTTTTTTACTGTTCTTTTACATTCATTAGGAAGGAAGATGCAAGGCCCAAAGAGTTTTTTAAGTCTTCTGAAAGTTTGTTGCCCCCACAATTCAGCCAGGCATAAGAAGGAGGAGTATAGAGCTTTTAGGTTAATTGAAAAAAAAGACCAGAAACCTAATGTGAGTATACTACAAACAGTCCATATTCACACATGCAGAGTTTTGGAGATTAGATTGCTATTTCCTTATCCCATACTGAAGGGAGCAGACCATAAAGGAAATGTGATGTTATTCACTCTGGCATTAGTCCCCTTTTCCATCCTGGCTTGGGAGGGGTTGCCTTCTCCTAAGTCAACATTTCTGTTGTTGTATAAGGCATTTAGGAAACAGTGATTGTATTACCAGGCAGAATATAACCAGTTGTATGTTTAACTCTTGATTGCTCCTTACTGGCATAAACAGCAAGTTTATGTATCAAGTTTTTGTATCTTACAACAAAGCAGCCTTTGATTACCTAGAGTTGTGTTGGAAGTTTTTAATTTCTTTCAAAAGCCTTTACGTTCATGGCTGTCTCCTGTCATCAGTTTAGTTTTGGAGTTATTGTGTCTCAAATTGTAAAGTTCCTGTCAAGTATAGGAGGGATTCCTCTTTTGCTTCACCACAGAAAAGGCTTTGCTTTTTTTCTTGTTTTAATCTGATTGTGATACAAACCCTCTCTCTTTCTTGGTAGAGAAAAACAGGAAACACCTTTATACGCCGTTCAGAGAGCCATGTGCGTAGTGAGCTGTAACTGCTGATTAGGCTGTCAGTGAAATGTAGCTACAGCACAGTCTGCTCACAAAAGAATGGCCCTGGTCATCAGAGCAATGTTTCTGTGCAGCCAACAACATTCTGGTACTGTGCAGTTTCCCTGTACAGTGATTTAGTAAAGTTGGTAGAGCATCAATGATGGTTTGTTACCTTCATTCCATAGCTGTAGTTTTTGCCAAATAATAAAGAGGCGTGTGTATCTATTTTCAAATATTTTTAAACCGTCTTGTTCATTTAAAAGAATTAGTGAAGCTATTTTGGAATACTGAAGAAAAGAATGGGGTTTTAATTTGGAAAATTAAATTTCTTGGAAGCTCTCACAGATTGTTTAACTGTGCTGGGATAGTATAACTCAGCAAAGTGGTAGTCTGACTGTGCATAAAGCTCTGTGATTTGCTGTGCCTCTCTCTTTTACACTGTTTTTGCTGTGCTTCACTGTAGCAGGTTTTTTCTTTCCAAGGCTGAAGAAGCTGTTTTCCCTTAAAAACAAACGAATAGGGTTATGGGAGAGAAGCCAAGAAAAGTGCTCCTATGTCAGTGCCTCTTAGCATGTTCTCTGCAGGTTCACCTCTCTTGTCTGGGGTCTGCCACATGGGTGTGTTTGTCACTCTGACTCCTGTTGTAGTGCGGAACAACCACCAGTGAGGACAGTCAGGCACTTTGGTATCTGCATACATCCCTGTGCCAGGGAAGCACAGGCTTTACCTGTGCCCACTCTCAGTTTTTCAGAATAAAGCTGATTGCTAAGGCTTTTAGCCCTAGAATAAAGAGGCAGGAAACTGAGGATCTCTAATTTGCATATTTTTCCTTCCTTTCTAACCTGCATGACATCTGGGTTGGTTTGGGAAGGTCACTGGCCAGAGTGGTGCTCTTAGGACAGAATTCTCTCTGACCCAGTGCTGGCAAAGTGTCCTTGAGGTAGAATTACTGGTGGTCAAACACATCCGGAACAGTTTGCATCATGCTGACCTGTGGTAGATATGAAGGAATGATGCAACTTGAAATGGCTTAGATCATGGCATGAACATAAAAAAAGAGGATTGAGAACTGAAGTGCAAAGCTGGAGGCAAGTCACAGGATGAGATAAAAGGCTAAAATGAGACACTCATTTCTGAGTGGTGTTGCTCGTTTTGAAAGCATTTGGTTGGGTAGCTAGGAAAAAAACATGTTATAGCAAAGAGCTGCCTTTCTTTTGAGATGTACCCACTTTCCACCTGAATAGCTTCAGAACAAACATCTGCATGGGCCCTTGTTTCTTTCAGTGATGCGCATCTCGGGTTTTTTGTTTGCAGTCCACTTAATTCTTGTAAGACAATTACAGTTAGAAAATAGAAAATAGCCTTTTTGCTAGCAGCTGATCACTTAAATGCAAAGTCAATGCTTACTGAGTTATTTTTGAGTTTTTACTGAACAGTTGAGTACATTTTCAGTGTCAAGTTGAAAAATACTACTTAAAGATGTAGAAGCTGAAGGATGCTATCATTAATTACTGTGCTCATAGTCAAACAGAAACCCTGGAGTAGCTGCAGGAGTGGAGCCTCTGAGTCCCACCCTCTCTGTGTGCCTTAACCTTCAAAAACACTCTTTGCACTAATAGGAGGGACTTTACACAAAATGACTGACTGTTAAATGTTTTCCATCACTGATTGTTTTTTTCAGTTACTACCAGCTTCTGAGCCTTTAAGAAGTTGGCATTTGTTTCTCAAGCCAATTACAGGTAAAATCAGTGCTAGTCACACTACTTCATTACTCACAATTACTGTCCAACTCAGTGCCATTTGTCACCAGCAAACATGACTCAAAAACATCTATTTAATCAGGTTTAGGTTTTTTTTTCTTTTAGATATCTTAATTTCATATTAGTAACCTAAGTCACTTCCAGGGCAGGAAGGAAACATTGCTCAATATTGATGGAAAGAATCTTAGAAGGTTTTTAAAGATAAGGTGACATTATCTTGAGGGGAGAGCCCTCTCCTATTCAAGTTTATTTTCTCAGTATTTTGATAGCTGAATTTTGTTCTGCTTGTGTTCTTAGTTCTTAGGCTATTTCCTAAGCAGATCCAAGAGGCAGCCAAAGCAAAATGTGCTCATCCCTTCAACTGATTTTATGTGATTTTCTCAGCTGCCTTCTGAATACTGCAATTATGTGGAGTGGGTTTCCCTCAGCCAAATGTGTTTTCTTCACAGTTGTTCTCTCTCTGGCATGTACTAAGGAGACTGGAAATTTTTGGGACAGCTGGGGTGATCTCTTGGTTTGCAGTACAAAAAGGAGTTGAAGCCACATATATGTGAATGGTAAAACATTTCAGTTTCTTGTGAAGGTTCTCATGAGAGGCATTTGAAGTTGCTAAAGGTCTGTGGTACTAAATAAGGTAGTGTTAAGGGGTAGAGCTAGGCTTGTGGTTGTTTCATATGACCAATTTCAAGCAAAAACAAAGATTGAATGATTCTTGGTAGCTCTTTGTTGACAATTGCACTACTTCTTAAGCTGTTATCAAGCAACAATATATGATACAAAGAACAGCAGGAGCCCTTTAATTTGATGTACATGGTCTGGAGGGTAGTTAACAGGTTAAGGAGAATAAAGGGAAAAACCTGGCTCAGGTTCCTTATCTTTGAGGATGAATATTGCATAGCATCACATCAGAACCCCTATGACAAAGATAAAGAAAATATGTCTTAGCTTTTCTGGGTATGCTCATTGGGATCTCTCAGGAACTAACCTGGGATAATTAAAGGTGCTCTGCAGTCTCTAAATCCATTGTAGAATAGTTTTAGGAGAAAAAGCCTCTTAGTTCCTACCACTGGGTTGTGATTCGGCTGAGAAAAGTCTGAATAATTCACCTGTGCTGTGGGAACCATCTGCAGTGTAACCCATGACCAGAACACAGCTCCATAGCATTTCAGCCCTGCAGGTCTCAGGTGTTTGGTTGTGAATGGTGGCAGGTCTGAAGAATGCAGTAACTCCTTTTTTTGGGAAGAACCCCAGACGTGTCACCAGTTCTGAAGCTATTTGAAATATTAGGAAAGGAGGTAGGTTCATAAGTGAAAAATTGCTGTGTCACTATTGAAGCTGATACAGCAATAATTCTGGGAAAGATGCTGTAAAAATAGATGTCTGTGTTTTGAAATGTTTACTTCTTGGTTTCTCTGCAGCTGTTGGCCAACTGACCTTTAATATTATTTTGCATCTTCTCTCCTGCTTGCTTTAGTACTTTTTAGAGGGGATGGTGGATCTTCCTTTTTTAATTTCCCTATTTAGTCTCAGCTTGTTCCGCCTTCTATGTCCTAAATTTTTGTGGTGATTGACCACACCACTATTTCAAGTGAGGACAATTGATCAGGATAGTTTCAGGTATCTGATATCATTCAGACTGGTTTTTAACAAAGTAGCTCAGCAGTTTCATTGAAATTCCACTTGCATGAAGACTTTCCAAGGTGAGATCATGGTGCAGCACTTTTTCTCTCACAGTTCATTCTGGCTTGTCAATTTGCAATCAATTCTGCTTGTATAAAAAAGAAGTAAAATAATAAATAGAATTAGTAGAAGGGTTAAAATACTAACAGAAAAGCACCAAAAGTTGTCAATCATTCTTTCATGTCATGTGTGTAAATAAAATAGGAAGTTATATCTTGTTCTGAGGTGATGTAACAGTGAGTTGAAGAACAGATTTCTGCAGTATTTTGTGAGGCAGAAAACTCTAGCAGCAGGGCATTGCCTCAGAGTAGAGAGTTCTGACTTCCTTTGCTGACCTGAGCTATTGCATTGCAAAATTTGAGTGCACAAAGTTTTGCTTAAGCCAGTTACTGCTTGGGGGGAGGGTGTGGAGAAAGGGATATTTCCAAAGACTACGGTCTTTCAAAATGACCTTTTGAAACTTTTCTGTGAAGTTTTTGAGCATTGAGAAGGTAAGAAGTTTTGTTTCCAAGCTGTAAACACTAAATACCTCTCCAACCATTTCACTGCATCCCTTTGAAATTCTGGCACTTTTGTGCCTGAGCAGAATGTAGGCACTCTAACAAATCTGCTCCTCAGTGCAAGTGTGATGCCTGAGATGTTTAGGCTTGTACAGAACACACATTGCCCACTCCTAAACCCCACGTGCTTCATGTAGAGTGCAGCACACACAAGTTGGCTATGCAATTTCATTTGCTGTTGCCTCTCTTTAGAGCTGTGCCAGCCACTGTACAGCCTGATCCTGTCTCTGCAAATACACACAGCTCATCATCTTACTGCACTCATGAACAGTCTCAAAGCATGGCAGTAGTCCTTAGCTGTGTTGTAACACTCCTTGGTTAAAAAACATGTCAGACAGCTCAATTTCAGTGAAAAGCATGGTTCCTGGAGTTTTGGGACCCTCTGCAGCCTTTTATGGTTGGTGGAAAGAATGCTGTTTAGTTTCAGTGGGTCTTGTCTTTAGTGGATCTGCTGTCTTCTGTAACTCCTGAATCCTTAGGATAGTGCAATTTTTGGCATTTACTGCTCTCTCTGCTGCAAGGCTTTTCTTCAAAGTCAGATACTTCATGCACGAGTTGAAGAGGTGGAAATTAGAACACAGCAGTGGAAACTAAATTAGGAACAAACTGAATTCTACCTGAGGTACAGGGAGAGTATTTGAAGTGTAAGTTCTGATACAGTCACGTGTTTCTTCTTTAATGCAGACTTGCCCTAGTAAAGAGCAGTTCCTGTGTTTGCTTAAATGTGACACATCTGCAGATATCAAATACTGGATGAGAAAGAAATATTTTTTTGTGTCTATAGAAGTGTTTGTAAGGTAATTGGTTATAAATATTCAAGAACAATAGAGGAATCCACTTACTATTTCCGTTCCTTAGCATTCAGGCTGATGGTGTATGAGGGAATTTCCAAAGTAGTATTCCTCCCTCTGTAATTTAAAGTAAAAATATGTGTGCATTAATCCTAGGAAATCTGTTCTTCACAAGTTTAGTTAATAGAGGGGTATAAACTGCAAAAGCATTTCTAGGAGGTTAATAAAATATGTCCCACTCTGTCTTTTTGGTCTAGAAACTACTTCTGTGCTTTCCAGGTGCCTGAGAAAACAGGTGTATTTTTTTGAGACTGTAAGTACAGTTTTGTATGATATCAATACTTCATGAAGGTATTCTGAAGGTGTTTCTACTGAATAGAAAGGCAATTTCCAACAAAAATGTTTTACTCTTTTTTGACACCTAGGCTTCCATATTAATGCAAAACCCAGTAAGCAAAGGAAGATTAGCGAATGACTGGCAGGGCTTGTACAAAAAAGGATAACTTGCTTAACTTCTTGTTGGCAAAGAGGATGGAGAATCTTTGTAATGAGTAATGGAAAAGAGAACGATAACAATCGGAACAAGCACTGTAAGCTGTAAAGTTGAATGTCCAACTCATTCTTAACATGTGGCAGAGTGGTTAAGGAACTCTGATTCTCAACAAAATACCTCTCAGATAATAACATTTTTCCCATTTCTGCACATCCTTTCATTTCCTAGGGTTATCAAAATGCCAAAGGGATAAGGTAAGATTTAAGATTAATTGAGGCCACTTTCTGTCCTGAACAAGGACTGCTGCTTTAGGGAAGTGACTGCAGTGTTTTCAGGTGCTGATGGGAAGCACTTAGGTTGGTATCAGACATTGCAGCACTTGTGGAAGATTGCAGGAATGCTACCAGGGAGATTAAAGGTATCTTGCTCCTAGATGCTCCAACAGTGAAGGGGAGAAACTTCTTGTACTAATAGTTTTTCTACAGATTTGGTACAAAATGGGTATGAGTTCTAGGCAGCCACATGAAAAATAGGCAAAGCATAGTTTGATTTTATTTTATTTTTCCATTTTCTAGAACACAGCCTTGAAATAGCTAACAAGTTACATCAGGAGCAACTTACTTGGTTCAACCTGTATTTACTGGAAGAACCTTTAGGTTGTGAAATGTACACAGTATGTTCTTGTCCTTGTGCTAGAATGAAATACTTAAAAGAGGAAGTGTTTTCAGTTATATTCCAGGAATCTTTGAATAAATTTTATGAGCATGAATGGTTAAAATTTGAACTTTTGAAAATAAACATGTTTCTGCTGTGATTCAAGTTCTGCTCTACCAGCATAAAGGAGTTAAAGCCACAGCCCGTGCCACAGTAACAGAAGGATGTACAGGGGAATCCTCACATGGCACAGGGCTGCCAGAGCTGCTTCTACACAGGGTCCTCTGCCAAAGCACACACAGTGCCTTTGTCTCCTGTTGTGGGCTTGGAAAAGCAGTTTTTCCTTCCAGGAGTACAGAGAAAGTGGGAAGTCCATGTAGCTGTTGTTTCTCTGGTGGGCTTGAGCAGACAGAATATTGCCAAGCTGTAAAATCCATCTGGGGTGGCCCCATTCCAGAGCTAAACAGACCGAAACTGATGCATGGTTTCCCCCTATTTCAGGGCAAAAACTACTTCCAAGCCAAATACTGCCTTAAGCTACATATAACTTTCACTTTTGCATCACCAGAGATGATTTGCAAGACTATTGCTTCAAATGTCTTCACCAAGGTGAGGGACTTAGGGTAATGAATGTGTTAAGACTAGAATAGAGTCAGTGAGTATGCTTGACATAGAATCTGCTAACAGTGTTCTGCTAGCAATATTCTTACCATATGTGCATAAACCATGTTGTACCTCTCTGCTTCCTGCACAATCTGTCTTCAGATCTTCATATCCACTGTCTCCTTGGACTGTAATTTCTTTTGTCTGCTAGAGCTTCCATCTGCAGCAAAATGCCATTTCAATATAAACACTACTGTATCAGTAGAATCAAAACATTGAATTATGGCATAATTCAAAGCTGTCTAACCTTAACCAAAGTAAGAAATAACAAATAATAATTTTGGTGCTAATCTTACAAAGTTTTTGCCTTTAAAAGAATTAAGTAACAATAGAAAGTATATTGAAAGTTATTAATTATGCATTGGAAAGTTGAATGCAATAAAAACTTCACAGGTATTTAATGACTTAGTCTTTAACATGATTGCATGCTCTTATTTTTTCTTATTGCACATGTGTGTTACTGCATTTGCTCTGTTTTACAGTTGTACAATTTTGGAGAAACTGTTTCCATAGTGTTCTGGACAGATACATGGAAGCCAGAGAGCTTCTTTGACAAGATTGAGAAGAACAGGCAGAATGGAATGCACACCCTGTGCTTACTTGGTGAGCAGCAGCCAGTCTCCTGCCTTTTAGTCTATGTATTGAGTGTTTACCCAACTGACTAGATCACCAGATAAGCAAATGTAATATTGAAAAGGTGCTAAACTTTTGAACTGAAAGTGACTTCATGGATGTCGAAGCAATTTGGTAAACTGGGCACTTAAAATCTTAGTGTTTTGCATTTTAACTCCTTTCCTCTGAGTCACTTTGTTTAGAAGTTGATTATGTAACAAGGAGTACTTGTCCAAGGTTAAAAATGTATCCAGCTTTTGGAATGATAATTTGGGGGTGGGCGCATTTGAGTACAGGTAATGTTTGAATTCCTCTTGGAAATATTATGGTCAATTTGTTTCATAAAACTGAAGCTGTGCAGCGTCCTACCTGACCCCTTCTCTATTTCAGTTTTGCCTAAATCCTTTTTTTTCACATAAGAGAAGCTTGTTCTAAATTTTGATTGGGACAGGAAAGAAGTGCTAACAAAAATCAGGTTCCTGCATGCCAGTGATGTAATCACTGTCGAGCAGTCAGACTGTTCTACCTTCTGTGACATAGTGTGTTCATAATTTGAGTAGTCCAAATGAACTGGTGTGCTCAAATATACTAGTACTTAACTATCTTATGGTAAATATCCCTATTTGTATATTTACCAGGATTTTTATTTGGCTGTGTTGCTCTGAAATCTGTGAAATCGACCCCTATTATTGGGTTAAATCATGTGCATAAAGTCACAGGATTTTGAGATTAACTAACAGATGAAACAGTACAGTGTGATCCATATTCTAATAGCTAAATATAATAATATTATAATATTAATAATAGCTTAAATGTTGTTAAAGCTTTACCTACATAGAAAACTAAATAGAAAACTTGTAGCGAACATTTGTTTTAATGTGTTTTGTTCTACAGATATTAAAGTGAAGGAGCAGTCTCTGGAGAATCTCATGAAGTGAGTCATCATTTTGAAAATACATAGAAACACATAGTGCCCCTACAAAGGCTTTTTTTGTACAAGGGAAAAAGGTTCTTTGCCCATAGTCTAATACTGAACTTACCTTCCTTCTCCTCTCATGCTTCTTGGTGGCCACTGACTTCTGTTTCTTACAAGGAGTGAAACTCTTTTGTTCTTTGCAGTAGGGCCTGGCTTTACTTACAGTAACTGAATGGAGTTGCAGCAGAACATGATCTTTTTTGTAACTGTTCCTGTAAGGAGCACTAAGTCAGAAAGGGGTAGGCTTTCCTCTTCGTGAATGAAGTGTTATTTCTCTACTGTTCTGTCACCTCCTGAAACAGATCAATATCTGAAACAGTGTTCTAAATTTATTCTTCTGTACACTGGCTGGAACAGTGCAAAGTGCAGAATACATAACCCCCTTCTTAAAGAGTTAAATAAGCAACATACAGAAAATGCTCTTCTTGTTTAACGGTATTCAAAAAGCTTTTGCCACATTTTACTCATCTCTGCAATCTGTATATTTTGACAGTGGTGAATATAAATGGCTCCTTTATACACATGCTGTAACTGGTCTAAATTAACATTTGTGAAGTCTCACGGTATCATTGAGGTTTGTTTATTCTGGAGTTTCAAAATAAAATCTGTTTGAATCCACAGTTGGCAAAGAAAGCAGCATTTCATTTAAGAATACATTTCTAGTCTGTAATCATCTGTCTACAGGGCATTTAACAGAAAAACAGTTGTATGCCCTTGGTTTTAAGTCTAATGCATCCTTCAGGAGTAGCTGCAAAACCTGCATCTTGCTTCTAGCAGCTGAATTTGCTTTTAGGATCTAAATGATCTGGCAGCTGGAGCCCAGCTGTTTCACAGGTGTGGTGAGAGCACAACAGATTTCTGTATTCTTTAAAAATTCCGCTCTTGTCTAAAAGACCAGACTGAGAGCCTGGGCCTGTTTAAGTTTAACCTGCTGGTCTAGAGGTCAGTTGAAATAAGCTGTAAGATTGCTGGGGATAACAAAATGGGTTATGTGTGAAATTTCTCTGCTTTTCCATCCCTGCAGAGGAAGAAAGATTTATGAGCCACCACGCTATATGAGTGTGAATCAGGCTGCAGAACAGCTTCTTGCCATTATTCAAAACAGAAGGTTCCAAGGAGAAAAACCAGGTATGACTGCACTGCTTCTGTCTGCTACCACCCATCTCCAGTCACACCTCTTGATGAGCCTCTGAACTCCCCTCCCTTCCTCTGACTCCCAGAATCCTGCTCACAAGATGGATTTGGCCAAGCTTGAGCACAGTACAGTTCAGTGAGCATTGATGAAGGTGCACTGGTGGCTCCTGGAGGTTCAGTCAAAGCCTCGGTCTGGAAACCCTGCACTGTTTCTATCCATGTGGAACTGTGAGCTCTTTGAGCCATTAGATTTGCAGGAGGCAGAAGGATTCTGATCATTTTAGATCAGTCAAGCTTCAAAAAAACCTCAGCTCTGTTTTACTTAGACCGGTCACACTCTGCTCTGTGTGAACACCAGCAGAAACCTAGGTTAACCCAAAGATGCAGAACTGTGATTTTCACCTTGATTCTTAACACTAGTCAAGAGCAAACTGAAATATTTCTTTAGATCAAGGGTAAAATCACAGCAGCTAATAAAGATGATGCAGTTGTGTCACAGAAATTTTTTCTAACAAATTCATCTAATTTGAATTCACCTAAATTACTAATTTATCTAAATTACTAATTTTTCTAAATAACTCCTCATTTTTAAAGTTTATTCCTTCAATACAGTTAAAATGAAAATTCTTTTTACCCTTACATAGAATGAATCAGAAGCAGCATAGTTTCCTCCAAGTGAACAAAAATTCCTGAATTAATTCTTCCTTATCAACATCCTTAAGCTTCATTTCCTTTGAAGAGCAAGTTTCTTTCTAGGCCACTCCAATAGTTTAATAATTGGAGGTTTAAGAAATCAGTGTTAATGTTTAAGCATTTTGAGTACTTTTCCCCTTATGATAGGACCATTAGTCAAATTAAACATTTAATCTTCTTTCTTACAGAAATTACTGAAAACACAATTTGTGTTGGCCTTGCTCGTGTGGGTGCTCTGGATGAGAAGATTGCTTCAGGCACACTACAGCAGATGTCCACTGTGGAATTGGGTGCTCCACTACATTCCTTAATTGTTACAGGCACTATGCATCCTCTGGAATTGGAAATGCTTAAACTTTTCTCTGTAGATAGTTCCAGTTTTGAAAATAATGCATGTCAAAGGACTACTTAAATAAAAATGAGGCATTTACATTTTTATTCCATCTTTAATTGCTTAACAGCATAAAGATAGTGCTGTGACTATTTAAGACTTGTCTAACTGTAGTTAGACTCCACATTGCTTCAGAGGACAACATTGCAGGAACATGGACCTGCTTTTACCTGAGGCTGCAAACTGCATCAGCTGGTATCAGCTTCTACCCTGCAGACACCTCCAGAAGCTTCTAAACCTTTGATTCAGGTCATTGGCATCCACACCAGTCTTGGGCAGCACTTGCTGTAGTGCATTAGCCAAACCTACTGCATACATTGTTGTAAGTGCATTAGATGTTAAATTTTGCCTTTCAACTTTGCAGGAACTTAGGAGTTCTCTTACCAATAGAAAACATTAGTGTGCAAAACCTGTTAGGTCTGTGTCCATCTTTGCCTTGGGAGAGCAAATACAGACAGGTGAGAATGCTCTAAACCAGAGAAAACCAAGAACTTTCCCTTTGGACAGCTGGTGAAAGAGGGGAAGAAGCCACACAGAATTTCTCAGTTCAGAAGATTGCAACTTAAACTAGAACTGGATTTCTTCATATGTTAATGCAGAAATGTATGCATTTTAGCATTTATGAAGGGCTAGACTCAACTGTAGCAACCACAATTAACCTCAAGCCAAGTCTTAGCAAACAGACTGCAAGAATTCTTTTTAATATCAGCTTGTAGATGATGGTGGTTGCTATTTCAATGGTTTTTCATAGTATGATGAAAACAAAGCAGACCTGTATGCACATTTTTTTAAAACTGAAGATTTATTGGAAAGAAAATTGATCCCATAGCTTTTCAGCAATATAGGATATTTAACATTTTATATAGATTGTATTCAAGTAGAAAAGATTACATTAAAAATTTCTTAATATTGCACTTGGGACAAGCCGTGGCTAAGCTACTAACATTAGCATTCCAAAACAAAATCATAAATAGTCTTCAGAATTTTAGTGAGCTGCCTTGTGTTACCTGCAAGATTTCTTCACAGGTACTTTGACACACTTTGTTATTGAACTGAAGCTCACTGCTAAGAGTAATTCCTGTAATTTAAAGGTAAAGGCAAGCAATATGCTGTATGCTACCAGGAATGATTTTGGCAATTGCTTCATTCACATTATTTCACACTTCAGCCAAGATACTGTAGCGATTCACTTAATCCTTGTACAAGATCCCAGCATACATGTGAGAGGCTCCAATGCACGTGGGAAGTGAAATACCCAGCTCTTTTTACACATTATTTCCGCCAAATTACCACATAGGCAGGAACCTTTTGTGGCTCACTGAAACAGACAAGTAGGTTGAGCAGTATTTGCACACAGCAAGACTCAGTCTTTGCATGCCAGGCACAGCATGGCTGGCATCACTTCACATTACAGCAGTGTCTGGCCAAGGAAGTCCCCACAGGGATGGGCATTGCAACAAAGCCTGAACAGGGGACAAATCCAAAGGGAACCCCAGCAAGCTGCAGATAAGGATTTTCACAGAAGTGTAAAGGAGGAATTAACTACTGAGTCAGTATTGAGGATCAGAGAGATTATTATCAAAAAAAAGAAACAAAAGTCCTGCCTAAAGGGGTGGGATAATCAAGAATCATAGCAATCTGATGGCTGCTGGAGAAAACAGGACAGGATTTAATTATTAACGAAAGTTGTTGCTCTGAACTAGTATTTAAAGACTTCATGTCATGAAGAAAAATAAGGGTTTGCATTTTATAAAAGCATGCAATTGAAAATCTGCAGTGTGTGACTGCAACTGCAATCTGCAGTGTAAAGAAAAGCCATGGACTTTACAATTTGTTTGCACGCTATGTGCAAAAGATGGAAAACTGAAGTTCAGCAGCTGATTCTCTCCTCTTGTATCTTGTTTACATTCCCAGAACAGGTTCACTTACAACCGTTAAAAAGAGAAACTGTTAATTTTCCTTCACCTTTAAACCCAGCTTTACTTCTTTTAAAAAAAAGTAAAATTATGAATGTGAAGTCACTAAAGTCCATTTTATTAGTAGTAGCAGCTTCAATTTTTGTGTAAAAATAGTGTCAGCAGCTTTTACTAATGCTTTTGCTTTAGTAGGCATTATTACATAAAAAGCAGAGTTGTTTATTTACTTGTCATCTTAGCTTAGCAACTCACAGGAGTAACTCAGCTTTCTGTAGGGGCCCTCCTGATGAAAGAAGTCAGTCTATCCAGAGCTGTACACTTACCAGATTAGCCTATAAAGAACCAGTCCTTACTGTGCATATTCATAAGAGGAGTTTTCTTCCACTGTTATTTAGCACAAAAAACATTTGTGTGAGGCGTTTTAATACAGACACTGTAACATTTGTTTTATCTTATTTTGCTGTAGGTGTGGTAAAAATCATGCAGTTTGGAGGCTTGGTCTTTGGACAATAGGGTTTTAAGTTACTGGTTTCAGTCACAGAAAAAAGTAACCCCCAAAGACAGACCAGTAACCCCACAGTAAATACCAGCTACATGAAAACATGAGAAAACCACACTTTGAAAACTTGATTCAAAATTCAGAAGTGGATAGCAAGAAGCTGAGTTTTAGCACATGATCTTCAGACATTCACCCCTCTCTGGACGTCAGTCATTCACACAAAGTCTTTGTTTAAATCATGTCTTGCATCTCCAATGAAGTGTCAATAGCAAAGTATTACAGAAGCAGCCAGTGTTAAGTAATTAGCAAAACACAAATAATGGTGCTTTGGCTCTTAGGATAAGGAAAGCTGCACTTTCGCTTTCAACTGCATGGTTTGTACTCTCCTAAAACCTGAGCAAATATCTCCTTAGGAGGTGAAAAAAAAAATCATGATGTCCCTTGTTTACTGACATACTACATGCGACTGCAGTTACTGGCTGAACATGTCATACACTGTGTTTGCAGAATTTTGTGATGCTTATCCTTTTTCAGAAAGCCTAAAAAGGCTAAAGTCTGTTTTGAATCTGACTTCCTTACACTATCCCCAATTACATTTGACAAGTGACACATTTCTTACTATTAAAATTTAAACATAATGAAGTGCTATCTTGCATGACTAGAAAACTCAGACTTGTACATATGCTTCCAACAATCAGCTAAATCATAATAAGCAAAAAAAAAATTATTAAAAGTTATTAAAATCGTTGTATCATTATAATAGGCTTATAGGCCTTTTCACTCCATTTCCCATATTAAAAATTTGGTAGATGTACATTTAAAAGAACACCATCACCACCATCAAACAAACAGCCACGCTGCCAGGTTCTCACTTGGAAAGAAATGGTAGCAGATGTCTTTTCATTAAGAAACTAAAATAGTGTACACAATTGCAATGAATCTGTCTGGTGCTTGCCTTTAAAGTGATATCAGTTGATCTTCTCTAGCTTCAAATAGCAGTAACAGTAACTATTAAAAAATGAGGAAGTCCTGCTGGCAGCCAGAAAGCAGAGTCTATATGCACCACACTACAAAACAGCACCTCCACCCTATAATCACAACCAGATTTTCCTCACCTTGTCTGTGAACATACATGCACGTGGCATCTTAAACTGCAGCACTCAGATCTGCTCAGCAGATTCTGCACCCCACCCCGTGCTGTGTAATTTCCATCTCTCTCTCAGGAACTCTGGGCCTGGCACATCATCTGCCAGGTGGGACAGGGAGACATCTGACAGAGTGCCAGGCAGGAGGCCAGCAGAGAGAGATGTGGAACATGCAGTCTGCTGGGAGGGCACTCTGCCCCTGTGTCCCCAGGGAAAGCAAACAGGATAGGAAATGGCAATGGAAGGATCTGAAGACTGGAAAAGACAGCAAAGATTAAAACCATTATTTTAGGTGGCTTTGTACTGCCATTCTTTTGCACCCAGTTTCCAGTTCCAAGCACAAGAGTACACCCCCAAGATTTGGACAAAATCAACATTCATGTCTCAATATCTCAACTGGAAAATTCAGGAACCACCATCAAATTTGGCAAGTGTTGTGTTTTCACATAAAAAGAAATCAAGTGCTACATTGGAACAACAGAATGAATGCAAGAAACTCTTCATATCTGTGATGGATTCAACAATATCAGTGGCAAAGAAACCATTTCTGCAAATCAATCTTCAGTAATTTCACAGTGCCTAGCACTTACTACACAGACATTGTCAGCTTCTCAGAGCCTTGATTTTAGTATTACTTCTGACAGGTAGCAAAATAAACATAAAATCCATACCAATCAGTGGCAGCTATGATTTCTCAGAAAAAATGCCTGTCTTGCTTTTTACTTTACCATGTTCTGTTTGTAAAATGTCCTCTTAAAAAGTCTTCAATTACTAAGTGAACTACTACAGCATAGTGGAACCATCATCTGTAATACCAAATGTGGCAGATTGCTTTTGGAAGTGACACTCAGAATTCTGAGTAAAATAATTACAAATGCTAGAAAATATATGTCAGAAGAATGTTCCTGGAAAAAAAAACAATCTAACAACCCTTACTGCACTGAGAACTTTCTCCCCTATGAAAACATACATGGCTACAGTAAAACAGTCAAAGATATAAGATTTGTCAACCTGGGAAAACCATAAGCTAAAACAGCGTGAAAAGCAGTCCTGATTTCCATTTTGGGTATAACTGCCAGTAACAACTATTTTAAACATTTGGAAAGGCAAAATTTGAACTTGATTGCTTTAATAAAAATTATAACAACCTATTAAAATCAAGGAGACTTAAGCTTTCACAATTTCAGGATTTAGTTTTTACCACCACATAATTTGGAAAATAAAAAACTTCAAGCATTGCTTCCATGATCAGCATCTTCCTTCAACTGCCCATTGTTTAAGTGACTGAACATGAGCAGCATCATGTAATGTCTCATTACCCTCAACAGTACCAAGAGACTCACTGGAGTTAAATCTAATATTTGGACTAAAATAATTTTCACAAGACGTGCAACAAAATACCCAGCTTGTCTCAGAAGCAAGTCTCTTCACAACATCTTTGTCTTTTACATTTAGAATTTTTCTGTCTGGTAAGATGCAAATATAATGGAAGTCTAACATCTACAGTTATGTAAGTATACAACCCCCCCCCCCCAACATACATCACTAGTAAATAATCAGACTGCATACAAGATTATTTGTAAAAGTAATAAAACCCTTTGATGCTCCATATTTATGCTGGCAAATAGCTCTCCTGATATAAAAGGCACTTTGAAAACCCAATATGGTTTGGTTCATTAAGTTTGCAAAGTACAAACAATTGTACAAACATACAATTATATTGAAGCATGTCAGCCATTGTGACATTGTCTACAAAACAAGTTTCCAATTGCCAATAACACTGGTTTTATGGGAATGAGCAGTGGTTTCAGCAGCTTTACTGAAGAAATGACAGGGTTTCCAGTACCACAATCTTATTAAGTAAAAAACCCTCCAAAACTTACAAGTTTAGGGGCCCCAAAAAAAACAAGACCCAAAGTCCATAACATTCATTCAATATTTACTCCTTAGAAGTGAACTCCCTCCATAGCCCAAGGGCAGAAATCTATTCAGTCAATTCCAGACGTGGTGGAGGCAGGCTCTGTCTCATGAAGTGTTGTTACACCAGTACAGTACTGAAAAACTTTGGTCCAACAGCACCATTCCAGAAATTGACTACATGGCTGCAACATCAATCTGTATGTAAAGCTGCCTTACTCCCGCCTGTGGAAAATGGAAGGAGGGTTAAAAACACTGTAAAGCCAAAGCAGTTTCCTGTCCTGAACATCAGCCCATATCAGTAGGTGACCTAGCAAAAAACCTCAACATCTTATTTTTCTGTCATTCATCTCCACATTTAGCACATCACTCAGAGAGCACCAGATGAGTAAGGAGTTCTTCACACAGTCAAGTGCACACACATAATGATGTATTAACATTAGCTTTGCCACATTACCTCTTCTGATTCATCCTAAATAACTGCCACATGTGAAGCTGCACAAAAGCAATTCTTACTTTCTTTTATGCTAGTTTAACTTCCTGAAAAGCAAGCTGCTTGAAGAACTGTCAGTTTAAAATGGAGCTAAGCACAAGAGCGTAACGTGGGACTTGTTGTTCAAAGCAGTTCTACATTATGAATCTATCCAGAAAGCCATCACATGTGCAAGCTGCCAATGCAGTGAAAAGCCTGAGCAGGTCCACTGAGTGGTGAGAAACTCTATCCTAAGAGAAGCCTCATCTGTTTTCTTAGTTCCTTATGGGTCAATATAGATGAACCCTATTTGATACACCTGAGACAATTACATCTGTTATTTCCATAAAGTGGCATGAAAAACTAATGCAGAGAGGTACAGTAATTCCATCTACGCAACTGCGTATTTGGAAATTGTTTTAGACAGCTGGAGCAGGAAAGCTTTTCAAAACAGACACCAAACTCAGAAATATTTAACCTTTCTTCATAAGAATTACAACGTCACATCATGTAACAAGCAATTTACACTTCGAGATGTTATTTCCACTGGTAAGACATACCTGAGTAAAAATATTGTGAGTCTGGCTTAGAATCCACCTTCCATCAGCATCAGGAGCTACTAATAACTTCAAAGTCCCTATGTAAACATCAGTACAGAGGGTCCAGAAATGTGGATCATGTAAACTGTAGACTCCTTGCAACTGTTGCACCTAAAAATAGAGGCAAATTTTAGAAAGTGTATTTCAGAAAACCATAGTCTGTACTATGTTTTTTTGCAGAAAGTATGTTAAAGCCAATACATTCTTTTACTTCTAGTTCACTGTGCATTTTGTCATCTTTTACCAAACTTTCTTACTACTATCTCAGTTATTGTAAGGAAGATGAAAACATACAGATTTGTGTCTGTGTCATGATCTTCTGTATGTGTTGTGATTTTGTACCCTGCTGCATTTACATTCTACATATATTTTACTGAAACCATTTCTGAAAATAGAGGTGTTCACAAGAGAAAAGTAAGTTATTGGATTTGAGATGGCATTCAGCTAAAACTGCCTTTTTTGCAAATGTGCAAATTTTGCCATGAAACAATTTGTGAGATTCTAACTTTAACAGAAATATATTCATATATAATTTACAATTTTGTGAGGGCTTAGATGTGTTCTGCCAATCTCTTTGTTTTTTCCTCTTTCCACTTTCAGCAAACCCTCCATGTGATGATTACAACCTGTAACACCTGAGGAAAGGCAGCACTCCTTCAAGTGCTTTGTATTAACTTTGCAAAGGCACTTCATGGCATCCTAATAGAAAAGTTAAGTAGGAGAACAGGTCAGTTCCAGAGTAATCTTTGTATTCTTATAAATACACTTCCAAAGTTATGTATAAGCACAAAGTACTTTGGGAGGAATAGCTTCAGTTTTAAAACACAAACTGAGGTGAAGCTACATGCAATTTAGGACTCTGGGAAAGTACGTATGAAACTGGTACCTCCATTTGTGTATTCTAAGGTACCTTGGACTGGCATTACTGGAAAATCATAAAATATCCTCATACACAGGTGAGGCTCAGCCAGCAGCTTGAGCAGTCAGAGCAAAAACAGCTGAAGAGCTCACCCTCTGGTAGCACTGAGGCAGGGCATTTTCCAGGGAAGGAGGAGTTCGCTGCATCAAAATCCCAATGGACTCCTTTAAAAGTGGAACAATACTAGAAAGAAAAAAGGAAATTAGCTATTATTACATTTTCAAAAGGTGCAAGGAGCAACCTAAGATTTCTTAACGCTGAGAAATTTTTCTTTAGTTCTTCCATCAGAAGCTGAGAAAGTCACCATGAAAACCCAGTTCAGAAAATAAAAGGATTGACAAAATTGCTATGGTGTCCTATCAGAGGCAAGATTATTTCTCCCCCACGGTTTCCAGAGTCAAGTGGTGGTCAGTCACAAAAGATTAATGGTTTAATCATGGGATTTGAGATGAAATCTCTTGGTGTCTTGGAAGTTATACAAAAAGCAGCTGTATAGCTCAAAACCAACTTCAATGGCAAATCATTCACAGGCAACCATAAAAATACTCAACTGAAGTTGGGTTTGCTTTTGTGTTTGGTTTAAGGCATATTTTTCTTATGAACTAAGATAATAAAGGGGTAATCATAAAACAAAATTAGTGTGGAACAGTCCAGCTACAACAGAGTTATTTTGTCAGACAACTTGGCATATTCTTGAAGTGAACTAAGTGTAGGGTCTCATCCAAGCTCAAGGGTTAAAGATTTGGAAGCAATTAGAGGTTCCTGCCTGGCCAAATGGTCTTGTTTAATCAGCAAACTAAGAAGACATTTAATACCCTTTTTTTATTATTATTACTTTTTGGTTTTTAATAAAACCAGGAGACCAGTAAGCCTATACCCTGAAGCTACTACTAATAGGTTATACTCTAAGTATTCAGCATGGTGATTTTCTTGTTTAGGAGTAGTGCATCATGTCTGGTTCAGTAAAGCATTCTAAAATTTTCAAGTGGATGACAAGTATCTGTAGCCCAACAGTAAAGCTTAAATAGCAATTTAATTTCAAGAGCATACAAGTGACCTGACATTCTGGACTGAAAGTGATTCTGTATTTCAGAAGCTGTAAGCTACATTTCAGAGTTCACCACTGGCATCACAGCTGCAGTACATGGAGTTATGGGATTAAAAGCACACCTGAAACATTTTCAAGAAATTAACTAGACCAGTTGTTAAAGGACACTGCAGAACCTTTGTTTAAAATCTCCTGAAGCAATGTGGAATGCATGGCACAGACCAGCTGTGTATTTGCAGATGTGAACAAATGACCTAATCATTTTTTAAAAAGTGTTTCCATCTGAACATGGGGCAGTGCTGGCTGATGCCCTGCTCAGCTCACTCCCTGGCTAGACCTTGGCCAGGGTGGGAGGGAGCGAGAGGCTGCGTGACTCCTGTCTAATGAATCCCTGGAAAAACCACCACCCTAAAATTAAATCTTCTTGCAGGCACAATGGTTGCTCCAGCCAAATTCACTGCCTGGTGCCCTCCAGCACATGGCCTCCCACGTTTGCACTGCCACCAAGGCATTGGTTCAGAAATAGGAAGAAGCAATTAGGGGCAAGAGGAGTTGCCTAAACTAGACCTGTCACCAAGACAAACATTTAGAATGCAGTAACTGTCAATCTGTCCAAAGGAAGCTTAATTGGAGTGTCACATTCTACAGTGGATTACAGAAGTTTAGGGAAAAATGGTTCCCTTATTAATGGACCCATCTCACTAAATAATGTCCATGTCACAAGTATTACATCAAAGGGAGCTGGAGCTGCCAACACACTCCACTGATGAATTGATTTCAGTTTAACTCCCTATTTAAAATGCAGGTTTGCTTCTTAATAAAAACCTTGAAAGACCAATACACAATTTTAGGATGCAAAGTGAATGCAAGAATTTTGAACACTACTCCATTCCCATAAATTTAACAAGGCTTCTCCTACCATATGCATCCAAAGGTTTCAAAAACCACACACATACAGGCTGCATATTTTTTCCCAGGGAAACAACTCAAGGAATAGAGAATTTAGTAGTCTGTCTTTTTATTGAAACATACCACTAAGATTGAGAAAAGCCATGAAAGAAAGCTAACAAAAATGTCTAATTTGTACAAGTTATTTACACTATTTAATAAAACTGATTTACATTATGTGATGGAAGAGAAATTAATTGTAAAGTAGATTTCAAGAGACAGGCTATGAAACAAGAACATCTGAAAAGTCCAAAGAATAGAAGTAAATCAGGACGTGGCTTGACACTGTTGGTGAAAGTTGAAGCACATCCCGGGTCACACCTTTTTCCTCTATCTTAGAGCCAGTGTTCAGATATAAAGTCTATCTTTTGCAAAGCTGAAAAGCTAAAAGACAGCTGCAGTGATGTGACAGGCCCTCACAAATGGTGCTCAGAGCAAAGGCAGCCATGGATGCCCCTCTGCATCCACAGGGATACTAACTCACATGGTATCTTACTGTAAGCCAAACTAATGTAACAAACAACAGAATCCAGTTTTATGATGCCTGGTGTTTTCCATTGTTTCATGCATACTACTGAAGCATAAAACACATAATTTAAAAACCAAAACTCCATAAAGTATGCTCCTTCCTCAAACATTAACTACAACCAGTATTACTTAATCACTAGGAGGCACTGGAAATATCAGTTCCACTTCATGTGACTGAAGAAAACATAAGGGAAGATGACAAAACCAAGCTGGCTGAAAATACAGTTACAGATTTTGACCAAGCTTTCTCTTTTTTTTTGCTTCGTCATTAGTGAAAAAAAAAAAATTGGCTGCCTCCACAGCAACTATTGCACTGGTGCTTCAGTTGTTTGTTTTCACTTATAAGATTATTGAGGAAAACAAATAATGCTGAATTCTCACCAAGTGGAAAGCTTTTTCATGCCTAAGCAGTCAGTAAGCTTTGCTCTTAAAACAGACACAATTCCATTGCTTTCTGATTACCAAGCCTTAAATCTAAAATATCACACTCTTTTACAAGACAATAAAATTTGAAAGAGGAACTAACCCACAGCAAGATTTGGAATAAAAAAATACCCTCTACAAAAACCAGAAAACCAAAGGCGGCAAATGTTATGGCACATCACATCTGCATATACACTGTTACAGAAGAAGTGAAAGGTGTTCAAACTAATCAAAACAAACTATTGACACGGATCTGACAAATCCAGCCTGCCACTACTACATGTGAATTGATTAAAAATTAAGAGTGAAAGCAGCAGACTCTTACTTAAGCTGCACCACATTCAGATAAAACTCATGCCCATTCCAGTGCCCTCCTGTTTATGCCTCCGTTTTTGTAGGTACAGCCAGCAAGACCCTGGCATTGTCATGATCTCGGACTGCAAAGCTGAAAACAACTCTGGGTAAAGAACCCTTTAGACAGACATTGCACTCAGAGCGCAGCAGGAAATTCATTCAGTGCTCTCAGCACTACAGAAAAGAGGGGGTAATTGTGACAGGTTTTGTGGAAAGTAAACAAATATTTCTAAGGATCAAGAGCAGCTAGGGTTCTTCATATACCATAGCTCAAAATCTACAGCCAATTTTCCAAATTCTGGGTTTTTTTCCCAGCCACCGTCCATATCTGCACTATGGAGACTGTTGTTGGCCAATTTCAGAACTTTAATAAAATTTTTGTATTAGGCAATGGCAATTTTAATCAGAACGCAAGCTTTGCTCAAGACAAGGACCAGAGATTTAACATTTGCTTTACTGATTTTGAATCCTTTGTTCTCATAACAATGTAGTACCTTGATTCTCAAGCAAGGCTGGCAGGTACCATTACCCTGTAAATAAAAGTAGTGCTTGACATTTAACAGTAATGGCTTAAAATAACACCACCACCAAACACACTAGTGTGGAGTTTTGCCATAGAAAATTCCTTCTGAATCTTAATGAATGCAGTATTTAATTAAAAAAAATAATTTTTTTTATACTGCTATGCCCCAAACATGAAAGGCCTCAAATGCTATTGGCACACCCTCCCCCAAAGCTCTTTCATATTCTATCATGTTCAAGCAGCTCAAGATTTTATGCAAAAAATTATGTAACCCATGGAAACAACTCCACTAAATTACTAAAGTAAATTGCCTCATTTCTTTGACCACTTCATATTAAGTCTGCATACTCTGTGCAATCTAGTATCCGATTTAGTCTACTGTGCCTTTCTAGAAACATGTGGGTCTAATAGTGGTTTAGGACAAACTTGATTTATACCAGACTTGTGGCTTTGGCATGGTGACTAGTTTCATATAGCTGACTGAAATACTAAAATTGCTTCAATATTTCAGAATAAAGCTTAGAATACTAAGGTTAAAAACTAAATTAGTATTTAGGTTTAAATATTAAAAGCAGTTTAGAGACTTGGGAAATTGTTTATTGATTCAAGACACATATAATTATGTGGACAACACTTTGGAAAAAACTTGAAGAGTGTCAGCCTAAACAACAATTAAATAGTCAAGCTTTTGTTAAAAAAAATTAAATGCTAGTAAGACAGACTTGTCTATTTTAGATATATCCTATTTATGCTTTACTTGCATGAGATAGTACAGAGTAATTGAAGAAAGAGTCATTAGGTATTAGTGGCTGCATCCAGGAAAATTCAGATCCCACACGGTATTTTCACTGTACAGTCAGAATGTTCCGTGCTAACTCATGAGCAGTTAGGCAGAGAATGTCACCCTATAGCACCCTTAGCAAAGGATCACAGGAGCAACAGAGCAACTGAGTCAGCAGCTGACAATTTGCACTAATTAGAGATGCTGTCTACAAGAAGGCTCAACCATTTGATTTAAAAGCTTGACTTCTCTGAAGAAGCACTGCTCAACCCTTCTGCACATGTACAAGGCAAAACAGGTTACAAAGTGGAGCCTGTACAGCTTTACACTGCACCACTGAGTTTTTTGGTCATCTTATACAAGTATTTTTGTGATTTCTTTGGCAAGCGTGGCCATCATTTCAGAAACCTGAACAGGGCAGATCCACTAATAGGAGCAGGCAAGGCTCAAATAAACCAGAGAGAGCTGCCCAACACTAAAGCAAACAAACACTCAATATAAAATGAATGAACAGTTATCTCACATAGCCACAAGCAATCCTGGACTAAGAGCAATAATTTTCCTCTGCATTCTCATGCAATAGCTTTGATATTCTATTGGTTCACCAGACACAGTTCCATAAAAGGCAGTAAGGATTTCTGTTCTGCCTTTATTCCTTCTTTGTATACAAAAGTATCATAGAAAGACTGCAGATTAAAAAATGAAAACAAAACCCCAAACAAAATCAAACTAAAACAAACTAAAAAAACCCCCCCACAACAACAAAACACCCTAACAAAACAACAGAGAAACAGAAGTCCTGGATCTAACCTACCCCTTATTAATATACTGCAGGCTCTGTAAATCAAACTCAGACCATCAAGCAACAACTTGGAGGATACAGTTCCAATTAGGGCGAAGTCCCCAAATACCATTAAAACTTTTGAATGACTTCATCAGACTGGCTTTTGCATCTCTGGCTCAAAACTGTGCTTCTTTTATTATAGCCACAAAGATCCTGATTGTAGAACAGATCCTGATTTTTAAACACACATGAATGGGGTCTGCTTGTTGGGGCACACACATACTCTTATTCCACTTTACCTTACCAAAGTTGGCTTAACAGTAAAAGGGAACAGTAAAAAACAGTAAAAATCAACAAATATTTATTTGAAACAGAAGACAATTATTTAATCTGAAGCCAAATTTACCTCAAAAATTATTTATCAAGGTTCAAACTGGCCCACAGAAATTGACAGCTACTCCTGTACTAGAAATTAAACATCCCAGTCCTTCCCACCTCAAACCCACAAGTGTCCCATAAGAAGACAATTAAAAAAACCCAAACAAACCCCAAAACCCCAATATACCCCCTCGCACCCTGAACTAGACACAGCTCTTGCCAATACCAATTTAAAGTATTTTTGCAATGTTAGTCCCCTCAAATTTAAAATTTCACAGAACTTCAGTAGTTTTCTTTCTCTAGGTTAGATTTAGGTGACTTTAAAACATTAAGTACAAAAGTATTGTATATCCAACAAGCAACACCTGGGCTCCCATATTACTGTTACAGAAGACTGTCTTATGGAAAAATCTGAAAACTCTTTTGCATTAATTCTTAAAGGACACTTCAAACAGCATACTGAAGAATAAGGCAAAATTAACAGCGGTTTTATGTCCAGAAGTGTAAATGAAGATTACTGAAGTCAAACACAACAAAAATGGATTCAAGTTCTCAACAGCCATCTGAAACTGCCAGTAATCTTATTTATGATTTTAAAATGCATTACAAGCAAAACCATCAATAGGTCAGTCTGTTGGACTGCTTAGAAAACAAAATACCAACACAAAACCACCCAACCCTGCAAGTAGTGTTTGCTCCACTGATGTGCCAGGACGTGTCAGCTGGCAAGAAATGCAAGCTTGCTTCTATCAACTACGATGCAGCTGACTGCACTGATAGCAGAATTATTCTACTGATCATTTATAGCGTTGTGGACCAACAAAGTAACGTTACAGGCATCAGATGAAAAGACACATCAAACAGTGAACTTCTCCAGTATTTTCAGCATAGAACATGGGTCTCAACCTTCTATCTGTGCTAGAAAACCTATAAACAGTATTATTATGACACCTCTATTATGGAATTCAGTGTTATTTCAACTACTGCATGAATGGAAAAAAAAAAAGGAATTGTCATTCATGTGGTATTTTCTGCTGTACACAAAGCTGGACCCTTAAAATACAACGTGTATTGAAATCTGTGTTTTACTCAGCTACTACCTCTACCTCAGCAACAGTTTCTTCCCCCTTGGAAACGCGCACATTTTCTTTCCCATTTTTTGAGATTTCAGTACTAGAAGTAGTTTGTAATAATTTGTCATTTATGAAATTACAGAATGTTGAAGTCAAAATCTCCAAAGTTTATATTAAAGCGGTGATTTAGTAGTGATTTCTAGCACAGACATTTCTGTGGGCGTTGTGTCTAAAGCCTGCTGCTCTGCTTTGACTAACAGGGAGATTCACATCAATAATCCTGTGAATGCTGCCATGCACAAGCCATAAACATGCCATACATGGTATCAGAAGTAGCTGCAGTTCATCAGATGACACTCACCACTCTGAACAGACAAAGGTGTTTAGTTATTAGATTGTAACTGGAGTTGTGGCACACTGCCCCATGACACCATTGAAACTGCTGCCAAAAAAGCCTCATAACATCACTGAATGAAATATTTGCCTGACCAGTCTAATCCAAATTGTTTCACATTCACAGTGATCTTGGTAAGAAACAACTGCGAAATCCAGAAGCACATGAAGCATTTCCATCAGATCTTAAAAGGAATGTCTCAGAGGGCAGACACAAAGGAAAAGACAGTTCTTGTCAAGATACGAAAAAATTAAAACCTAGCAGCCTTGATTTGTCAAGGACAAAGGCACATCCTGTGCCAGCAGTCTCAACTCTGCTGCCCTGAAACCATTCTGCTCCATTTACTGGAGTACATTGGTTTATATAAGCATGTACTAAATACAGAGATGAAGCTTTCTACAGTTTGAACCTGAAGACACCTTTGTAGTAATATGCAAAGAAAGACAAAATATGCAGATTTAAGAGCGAAGGTTGTAGCTGTAGAAAAAGGAAAGAAAGATAGCTCATGCAAGAGCTCACCAGAATGGCTGGACAGAACAGAGGTAACACAACACTCTTGGAAGAAAAACAAATGTTTTAAGTCATTAGCATAACAAAACCCCTTTTTCTTCTGAGCTGCGATTTCTGCTGTAACTAGCATCAAAAATCCTACCGAATGCCAGTGATAGCAACTTACCTTACACCTATAAGTAGTGCTATCAGCATTGAACAAATAGGATCTGCTATCATTAGACCATAGTTCTGCATCAGTATAGCAGATATGATAACACCAATACTTCCCAGCGTGTCCGCCACAATGTGCAGAAATACACCTGTAAGAGATCAAGTGATACCATTACAACTTGCTGTTCTTAAGGCTAATGGAGCATTTCAGAGATGCTTTACAAAAAGGAGTTTCAAGAACTAGATAATATGATCTATATTTTTAAAATTTGTTCTAAGTTTTGGGTCAAACACGAAGATTTTAATGCATTTCTAGAATATGGGCCATTTGAAGAATTTACATTCTGTTAGACACTTAGCAGTAATGGCTATTTCATAGCAAGGCTATTAACTTGAACAGTGATTAACAGCTGCAGCTAGACTTTTTTCATTCAATACCCACCCTTATTATAGCACAGAAGCTCATTCCCTGATGCCTACAGTAGTGAGTTCTGTGTAACTGGACAGACTGTTAACAGAAACACTTCTATAAAGCTTTGACACGTGCTACTGTATAATTAATAACACCTTCTAGAAGTTATTTGGCAAAGAAGTCCAAGACATCTCAAGTTTTGAGAATTTTACAATACTCCAGACATGAAAAGCTTTACTCTTATTCTGAAGAATAACACTGCCTTCAAGTACAAAGAAACACATACTTTGCAGCTAGTCAAAGTTTAGCCTTTGGAGCTCTCTGCTGGCAGTGACTGGAAGCCATTCAGAAATAGCTTTCTGAATGCAATTCTCCAGACAGGTAATCCCCTCTTGTAAAAACAACACATCACTAGAAACCAGCTCTTCGGGGATTTCTCCAAGTCTGCATTTGTACTGGGTCTGGCTGGGACAGAACTGGGTTTCTCCACAGCAGCCTGCATCAAGGCCTTCTGTTTCTCATGACCTCACAGCAGGAAGGCTGGGGTGGCAAGGTGCCGGGAGAGCACACAGCCAGGCTAGCTGATCCAAACAGACCAGAGTGACATTCCATCCAATACCATGCTCCCCAATAAGACTGCAGTGTTGTCTTTCCCAAATAGCTGCTGCTCAGACTTCCCCAGGCATTGATCTGCTGGTGGGATGGGAGGGGATTGCTTGTGAGTGATTGTCTTGACAGTGACTGTCTTTGCATTACCTGGTGGAGTTTTTCCCTAAGTATTCAAAAATTAAAATAAAATCAGGTCTTTTTAATATGTTTCAATTAAAAAGCATCCCTCACAAAAAGACTGACTTTCAAATATCTTCAACTGAAGTACTGAGTATACATATACACAATACAGTGTACTGCAAATTCTGGAAGAACTTGTAAATGTTCCTTCTCAAGGACTACAAACAAGCCAGAAAAATCACCCAATAAGAGAAAACCCTATGTACATTTATTTGGGTATGCCGAATAATTACTATCTCCTACATCTCATAATTGTCCCCCTTTAACTTCTGAACATTTCAAAAAAGAAAAATAAAACCAACAAACAGCCAACCAAAGCTAAAAACCAACATCTAAATTATCCATAACTAATGCCCAGGAGATCAGGGACTACAATACTACTTCAAGACACTTAGATGCATTACCATCTGCTCTAAACCAACTCTAAGAACTTGATGAAATGCAATTTTTAAGCTCAGGTACTCTTTAACAATTGTATCAATCTGCATCCTTGTGTTGCAGAACATATATTGCAATTAGGCTCCTTAGGTTTCTGCTTTTCCTAGCTTTTCATTGATTTTTCGGCATCAATAACAGAAGCTGAATCCCAGCTTTTGGGATGTCTCTTTTAAACTGTGTTGACACTGCATTACATTTAGACCTCTGTGAAAGTCTCAACACCTAATCATACACAGGATACAGCAGAGCTGTTAACAGGTGGAATGGAACTTCATTAAATAGCTCCTTTAAGAAAAACATGGCATTTATCCAGAGGAACCCTCTAAAACAGATGTGTGACAGACCCAGGCAGGCAGACTGTGATAAAAGCAATAAACCATCATACTTATTCTCATAGTACCTTGTAAAATCTGTTTGCTGGATCCAGGCATTACTTCAAGGGAATGGTTATCTGTGAAGGCAATTATTGACATATTAACCTAGACAAAGGCTCTCTCTAGTGGTCCTTCTGTTACACTCATCCTTTCAGAAATGTCTTGGACAGACAGGATGCTCAGAATGACCAGCTTTCATTTAAGCTGTTATTTTTTAATGTAGCAATTAAGTTAAGTCTTAAAGTACATTTTTTTAAATACGACATTGCTTTACACAATAGATTTCTACACAGGTATATATAATAAATTATCTACATTACAAACAGAGAGGTAAGACCTTGCTAGTATGTAACAAAATAAGACCCCTCTAGAACCCAAGCCATGAACACAAGCCAGAAGAGTAGGTTCAAATAAATTTGCTAACCAGAAATACTTCACTTAAGCAAGCACTTATACCTAATGTAAAAAAAAAAACAAGGATAAGACTTGGAGAAGGAACAAGTAAGAAAAAAATCTTCTCATCCAAGCAGATTAATGCCTCTGTAGCATTAATCTGAAAGATACTTTAAGAAAAACTTATTAAAGGACAGTAAAAAACTTCTAGTGAAGATATACAATAATTTACACAACAGCTGATTTGAATATCAAACTGCACAAGACAGATAGCTACATTCACTGGTCTGCAAGGGTCAGGGCCATGTGGAAGGCAAGGAAGGGACAGAAGCAGGGAGCTCCAGCTTTCCAACCAAATTCCAGGAGAACTACTGGAAAACTAAACGCCAATTTTCTAATAGCAAGGAAGGGACAAGTAAATATTTTTATACTCTTTGTCACCTCCTGTCTGCCAGCTCCCACACTATTCCCTGCTCTGAATGTGCACATTTTGAGACACGTCAGATCTCAGTTTATGGCTTAGGCAGGAAGGACTGACAACCCTGCATTACCACGAGGCTTTCACTTGCATTGCTTCAAATAGCTGGTACCTACACGGCCTCTTCATCCATAGTGAAAGCTGCTGACCATATTTTACATAAATGTCTCTGCTCAGATTGTTTGCCTTCATAGAAAAGATCTCAGCATAGTTAACATAGCAAGTATCTTTTCCATCTTAAAACAGATTACAACCACACAAAATGGGAAAAGTCCTAAATGAGATCACAAACTAAGTACAACTAACAACCCATAAGTACCCAAAGTTTAGTGGTTCATTTTCTAATATCTTGAGTTGTAAAATTATACAAACGCAGAACAATAGCAAAACAGGGCATTTGAAAACTAATTTCACTGTATTGCAATACAGCTGTTCCATCTTTTGCAACACACAACATTATAGCGTACACTCAAAATCCAGAAGTAAGGCAAAATCTTTAAAAACTAAGATTGAAATTACTGCAAATGAAACACAAAATGAATCACAAAACACAGTGGTGGCAGAGCATACCAGACATTTAATGAAGCCACTTCCATGTATGATCACAACAAGCTGATAACGTACTTTTTATTTTTCAGTAAGTTATTAATTGCAGATTTAGATGGAGTCAGGACGGTCTGTGATATCAACTCAGTACTTACCATGACAACAATCCTGACCATGAGAGTGTCCATGGCCATGACCATGAGTGTGTCCATGGGAATGTTTATGTTCATGGCTGTGTCCATGATCTCTGTGACTGTGCCCATGGCTGAGACCACCATTAAATAGAGAATGGCTGTGCTCATGCCCTATAAACAAATAGAGTGAATTTATGCATACATAAAGGATGAATAAAAGTACACTTACATTTGTTTCCCAGCAACTCAAAACCTATTCATCTTTTAGGTTATCTTAACGTATGGCTTTAAATAAGAAACTTGACACAAGGTGTTTTTCATCTACAGCTCTGCTATGCAGATGTATTTTATATATATATACATATATAAATATACCAGGTTTTAGAAATCAAGTGCTTTTATACATTCCCACTTCTGAGACTTGTGCTAGACTTCTAGTAGAATTTGAAAAATGTACACTTCATTAGATATAAGCACTTTAAAAATAGCTGGTTTAAGAAAGCAGAAATTGACTGCCATTTGCATATTAAAAATTCAAGCTCAGACTGCTGCCTAAAGACCAAAGACTATGTTCTTCCACCAGTCTATGTAAATTTATACATTAAGCTCAGAGACCCCTAGGCTTTGCAGAAAAAAAACTCAGTGTTTACCATATGTATTTAGGCAAATCAATTCTGCATTTCAATTCAAAAGACACTAAGTTGAGAAGCATCTGAAGAAGAATAATCTCATTCTTAAAATTTGGTTCAAATACTGCTTCTAAATTTTACAGCCAGAACCAAATTTTTGGACAAACTTAAGACAAACTTAAGTTTGTCCAAAAATTTGTCCAAAAAGATGCTCTGCAAATATCTTTCAATAAGGTGCAGTAGAGTGCATGAACTCCAGAAAGCAGCTTCTGGACTCCTAGGTGTTCCAATTAATGGATATTAACATGAGAAGTAAAACAGTGGCATACCAGGGCTGCTAATAAAACACAGAAGTCAACATAGAGAGAGGTCACATACACATTTGGCTGGGACTGTCATTAACAAGACATCAAACATAATACTGGGATTCTCACTGGGGCACAGTAAGGCCCTGGAACACAGGCTGCCAAGAAAGGAAACAGAAAGGAAATCCTACCAGAGCCATGTGAATGCCCATGACCTCCATGCTGAAAAACAAATATTCCTATAAGATTTACAATGAATCCCAGTATAGAAACAGGAAGAAGTCTCTCATGATGCACATCAGGAGGCTCAAGTGCTCTCTAAAAAAAAACAAAGGAAACAAACCAAAAAACAAATGTAGAGTTTTACAATCCTTTTACACCATTAAAAGGCACCACAAAACTACTTAGATACAGGAGCATTCTCATACAGGAGCATTCTCATACATAATATATATATAGACATACTTAAAAATTACTCAGGACTTCCAGTTTTTGGGATGATACACAGACCAATTCTCAGTGTCTGAAAATAAAGTTCTATTATTAAAGCTGTGAAACTACAGTAGAATATTCTGAGAATCTAGCTCAGTTTTATCATAAGATTTGGTTATACTGTGGGATGTGTTCTCAACACCATCTAAGTGGTGGAACACACCAGGTTTGTTCCAGTATGTGGATCGCTTAAGTCACCTATAAGATTTCTAAGAGTCTAGAATGCCATTTCTTCCTTTCTCCTTAGAAAGGTGAGGCAATGAGGGGAATGAAATGAAGACTCAGAGCAAGTTATGACATTTTTTAGAAATTCTCAAATCTAGATTGATTTTTTTCAATTCTTTTTTACCCTACTTCCTCTGGAATTTTTTTTTTCAATGAGACATTATAGACCTAATACAATTTGCATCTGAAGCTAAGTGTTGATGAGTGTAAATTACTACTGGCAGAGGAGAAAAACATTTACCATCTCTCCACAACGATGAAAGGTACAGGCAGTAAACAGCAAGACAATAAAACATTTAGCACAACAAAATTTTAAAGTAATTAAGAGAAAGAGAGTCATCATCACAAGCAAAGAGAATATTTAGCGTGGGAGCTCAGATCAGCAGGAAAAGAATTATGCTTCAATATTACCCTTGATCCTGTAATGGTTTTAAATTTTTCTACTAAATTTTGCTCCTCTTTCTAGATTTGAAGTTTTTCCAGGCTTTAAGGCAATTACAAGCCTATCAGTGTAGAAAAATGTTAAGTGTAGAAAAAGCTCTTCCCAATTCTCTGTTTATAAAAGAAAAACCTCAACAGACTTACTCTGAACTAGAAGTCTAAACAAATTTATAGTGTATTTCCCTTTAAAAAGTATAAGCATTAATTCAAGCTGATTATATATAGCTATCGATTTTACTCTTAATCCTTGATGTTGCCCTTAATGTCTAAATTTCAATCTTGAAATTAATACCATGTGAAAAAATGCAAGAAAAGATCCCTTGTAAATGTTTAAGCTATTACTACTTGCCATTTATATCAGACTTCAAGATTTGGAGAACAGTGCTCTTTCTTTAATAAGCTGGTCCAACTTCTCAGCATGTTACTTATGACTAACTTCTCTCCTCTGAATAACTACTTTGGGCCTTGCTTTCTTGGCCTCATTTGTTCTTTAACAATGAGAAGTGAGGATCTTTCTAAGACATCCTTAACCGGCTGAAAAAAAAGGACAGACTCCATCTCACAGAACCTTTACACATGAACAAAATACACTATTTAAGAAGCTAGTACAGATACACTGAAATAGCTATGTTTCTCTGTCATTAAACAGCAATTTCAGATGGCCCTATATTCTCTGTTCAAATCACAGATTTTTTAATTAATTATGAACATAATTTAAATTTTCAATTCCTAATTTTCAAATATTTATTCCTATTAAAAACAGAAATGTTTATCCATACTCATTATAGAATGTAATAGTGTAATTGATTTCATAACATACCTCAACACCTTCAGAAAAAATGAAGAACGCTGTAAAGATGAGGAACAAACCATTTACAAAACCAGCAAGTACTTCTGCTCGAACATAACTGTAAGAAACAAAACAAAGTAATAGCAGATATTACCAGTTTCATTTAAATGCTGAAAATTAGAACTTAAGACATTGGAGTGCAATCTTCTAGTTCTCAACCAGCTATATCACACAGGAATTTGCTATATGGAAGATGGCATACAAATTACACATGAGTGTATAGAACTGATGACACTGTACTTTGACAGAAACTACCTGATCCAGATCAGCCATTCCCAGATCTAGATAAAGGAAATCTTTCAACATGTCAAAATCTTTCAATTTAAGATTATCTCTACTCAAAGTTATGGTATAAATGTAATTTGGAAGCCACAAACTAAGATAAGCATGCGACATCTAATCTAAGTTTTCTGGTGTTATGTTTAATATCAAACAAATGGATTAATTTGCTTCCCCTCTAGAAAGTGAATTTTCAGTAAAAGTCTTAAGTAGAAATTAATTATTTCAAACACCAAATTTTGACAATAACAAACTGCCAAGTGTCAGATAATATGTAATTTCAATGAGGCAAATGTCAGACTTAATAAAGTGCGGCTGTTCTCTGATAAATGGAACACCAGCTGTTTAAATGCTCAGCAGTAATTAATACAGAATGTGCTTTCACTGCAATTAGTTCATGGCGTGTTTCTCTCTAAATTGACTTCTATGCATACTGGAGCTTCCACCTAAATTAAACTGTGCTTTAAGTTTCAAACTATAGGATTCACACTTAAGCAAGCTGAACGCTGACAGGTCAAGAATGCCACAGAGAATACAAGAATGCTATAGGGAATGTTACAACTCATTTGCTGGTGATGAGTATTACCAATTCATAATATTGTACCACCAGTATTGTTTTATAGGGCACAACTGCCATGTTCAGTGGAACCAAGTGCCTGTCAAATACCAGCTGCAGCAGGTAAATCCACCAAGGGCAGTATGGGATGACATACCTCAGCCCTGAGGATCGGTGTGAATGGCAGTCACCATTCTGAATCCTGCTGCTTCTGAGAACAATGGTTTATAATCTCCAATGCAGCATCACTGAGATTTGGCTCCTTTCAGTTGTAACTATCTGTTCCAATGGAGGAGTGGGTCAGCAGCAGTCTGGGAATCCCTGTAATGCTCCTCACTGAACTGTGAGGACAAACCCAGGATGTGGCTGTTTGTGCCATTAGTACACGGCAATGTAGAGCAACTTTCTGCTCTCTAACTTGTTTCCACTAGTATGATCAGAGAGATCTTGGAAGTGATAAACCTTCTTCCCAAAAGCAATGCCTTCACATTTTTATTATTTTTATTAACTCAGATGTTTACATAGCTCACCTCGAAAAAACCCTCACTTTCAACACAGTTTTCCCACATTGCGCAAAAAGCTTTTGTTTGTAAGTGAAAAATGACTACCTAAGCATTTACTATAGCACATTAAGGTAACAGCCTGAAGTTTCTTACCCATATGAGAAAGCATCGTTTGACCTCCATTTTGAAATTACTGAAGCTGCTAATCCCGCCAATAGAGCAGTACAGTCAAAAAACATATGAAAAGAATCTGATATTAGACCTAAACTGAAAGAGAACAGGAAGAAAGTGTTATGTTCCATATGCTACATGTTAAGTATGGAAAAAAACCCCACAGACATTAATCTTTTACACACTAGCAGAATACACTGTGTTTCCAAGCTTCAGGTTTTGCTAGCACAGAGGAGAAATCCACGCTTCATCACCAACACAAATATGATGCCAAAATTGCTTTTGTCAGCTTAGAGAAGGCAGTTTGGAAGAGTGCTTGGCTCCTAGCATATGATTTTGGTGATAGTGAAAGGTGGTTTCCACAGACACAAATCAAAATTCCTGGAGTAGATTTACCCACAGACACATCTCTCATCAACATAATTCAACTTTAAATCTTTGCCTTAGCAGTGGCAATGCACTGACCGGGAGATACACAGCTCTGAGATCTAGAGGCTGAAGGAATCAGAGGCTGAGAGACCACATCTTAAATGGCTTATTTCAAAGACCAATGCACAACTGTTTGTCAGTCTTGACTGGGAAACAGTTAAAGTAAACCAGCATGCTAAAAAGTTCAAAGCAACTTATATTAGTTCATGAGTTAGCCAGCCAGTAGAACTTGTATCAGTTTGTAAGCCATAGGTAAAGTGGGGTTAACGGCACACACAAGCCTTGCCAAAGTTTACCAAGTTACTCACGAACATGTTCTGTAAGTCTGCAGGGAAGTACATGCATTGAAACAAAAAAAAAGTTTCATATTTTAAAAGACATTTGATAGAGGGGTACTATTGAGCAATTGTTAATCAACAGTTCCAAAAGTTCCATTTTCCCAGTTGTTTGGTTATCTAAGAATAATTACATACACAACTAAATTCTTGGAAACTGAAGCACAGGAAGCAATTACCGGTTTAACAAGTTTTAGAAGATAGACACATATCCACCTTGAAGTCAAATACAAAGTTTCATTAGCCAAAGTTCCAACCATCTTACATGAAAAAGCCGAACCATTTCAGCCTTACTGAATACAATCACAAGATCAATCATAAGTGTTTCAGATTAAACACCCAACAGTGGAAGAAGACAGCTTGAAGGAGAGGAAAGGCCAAGCGTCTTGCTCTATATATTTATGTATGTACTTTATGGACACACACAGAGTTATACCTACACACAACATTAAAGGCAGAGGGATGATGGCATGGTATATTGTCCCCAGGTGCTGTAGCCACCAATGCAGGAGAGATGAAGCTGTTATGAACAAACTTTAAAACAAGACCCATAGGCTGAATGCTTATGAAGCAGCAAAATGGAATCTGCTATTAAATTCTTGAAGGGTTTTGGTGACATCTTCCCCCTCCCCAAAACCAGGTGATAGCTTTAGGGGAACAGCTCATTTTAGGTTTGGTTCTGAGCAGTTAGGAAGATCCAGTGAGGCAAAAACCCACCACAAAGCTAATCAAACATTCAGGTAGAAGGTAGTTAGTGACAATAACCCTAAGTTATACTGATTACGAAATGAAAGGAATGAGCACGGCTAAGCAGAAAGAACTACTGCTTTTTGAGGTGTTTGGGTTTTGGTGGGGGTTTTTTTATAGAACCTTCTGGGAAAGACAAGTCTATAAGGACTGCTACTCTAACAAAATCCCATACAAGCTCTAGAACCAGAAATCATGCAGCAAGTTACCATGGCACTGTGCTCACACCTGCAAATCTCACTAAGGCAAGACTTACCTTAAGTGCAACACCAATACAGCTGTGCTGCTTTCAAGACCTAAGCTAACAATTCCAGGTGGCCAGAGGCACGTGGATTTATCAGCAGGGGTCAGCAGACTGCATCTGCAATGCCATTCACCTCGTGGCACAACTGTGCTCTGTATCATAGGTACAGCTACAAGTGACTGAGCTGCATAAATGGCAGGAAGCCTGGTAAGAGACCAATCTCATTTCATCTGAGGATTTTTAAAGTGACCTGTAAAGTAACAAGACCTTAGAAAAAATGGGTGCAAAGCAATTACTAAAGTAATCAAGTGATCCAGTCAACAACCAGCAACACAGTGGACCACCAGCAACACGGGATGCATGCAAGAACTCCTGTAGAACCAAACACATCATCCAGAGTATAAATTAGTAGAAACCCTGTACCCAAACACACTGTGTCTAAATAAAGACTCTTCCACAGCTGATTTAGTTTAACATCAAATTAAACAAATGTGCACATGTAGCAAATTTCAACCTTAAACAAGCAAACAAGCTCTCAGCCAGCAAACTCGTGACCAGTGACAAAACTGGAGGGAACAGCATGAAGCTGAGTCGGAAGAGGCTTAGATTAGACATTAGGAAAAGGTTTTTCACCCAGAGAGTGGCTGAGCACTGGAACAGGCTCCCCAGGGAAGTAGTCACATCACCAAGCCTAACAGAGTTCAAAAAGTATCTGGACAACACTCTTCCGTGAGTTCAGGAAACAATCTATTTGGCAAACAGAAGCTCAGGAGAATTTCTCATGCGAGGAGCAATGGAACTGTGTCTTCAAAATGACAAAATGAACCTTGTAGGGTTCCTTGTTTGCTTGGTACATGTTTGCTCTTCCAAGGCATGACCTATCTGCTTTGATTAAAGACATTCCTCATCATGTTCTCTGGTACCCTGCTACCCCTCTCTACTAAAGAAGTACTTGCTAAGACACTGTTTCGCTCTAGCCCAAAATCTAGACTTAGAGATACCCAAAACTAGTGACTTGAAATATAAACAAAAGGTTCAACTAATGGCTACACAGTAAATCCTATTCTTAATCTCAAGTCTGAACAACAGTAATATCTTCTGAATTCCAATATGCCATATTCTGCAGTGACAAAGTTCTGTAAGTGTCACTAAAGTATCTCAGTTTAGTTGTCTCATATACAGGACTTTTTAAGACCACACTACTAAAAAAATTGTTATTTTTAAAAGGCAGACATCAGAACAAAGTCACATGAACACAAAGCTCTTTATATCAGAACAGCTAGGAAAAATATTTACATCTGCTGAGTTATTAGAAAAAAAAATCCATACTCAAATAGACAGACTATGCATTCAATAATGAGCCTCACACAACTGCAAAGTGAATTAACATCAAAGCCAAAACCAAACACGATTCAAAATTGTCTGGGTGCTGCCAAGATAGTCTGTGCCCACGACAGCACTACATGCTCTCTGGTGCCACAGTAGCAATTACTGTAATCAAAGTTGAGGATTTTATAGTGTCATTTGAGAGATTCAGAACAATATGGCAAATATTAGGATGCAACCGTTTCCAAATCCACATCGCTGCAATCACTCAGGACTTTTAAAAGCTCCAGTAATTTGTGTCCATATTACAGCTTTTGGGTAAGGAGGACACCGCTGGATTTAAAAGACATTTCCACACCAGTCCACCCTGAACTGAACTCTTAACGGAGACTGAAATATCATCACAAAACACTTCTCTGTCACTAATGAAGCATGACAGAAATACTAGCACCATTGCCTGTTCTCAACCTTTATACTGTATACCAGTACTTAAGTTATTCTGCATTTCTTCTTATATTTCGCTACAGATTTTTCAGTAGCAATTTAATCAAGCCTCTTCCATTTTTTCTACTCTTGTGAATTTTGGTGCTATGTAAAGTACCACTCAGCTATACAAGGATGTGTCAAATCCTGTTTCTCCCTCGAGACAAAGATGTTTGAGACAGCGATATCTAGACAGAAACCTACAGATAAAGCCACACTCCCCAACAGAGGATCTCTGTGGCAAGCAGCAGCTACAGCCCCCGAGTCCCGTAAATCGGGCCAAGGCCAGGCTTCCTCCTCAGCAAAGCACCGAGCATAACAGCAATTCCAAACAGCATTCCTCCAAAACGCTCCAGGTCGCGCCCCCCCGCCGGAGCGCCTCCGCCGCGTCGCCGGGACCCGGCAGAGGGACGGCGGCGCCGGTCGCTGCCCACGACAGCGGTCCCGGTCGGGGGAAGCTCTCCAACGGCCCGCAAGGCTCTGCCAAGCGGCCCCTCCGGACGGCGGGCCAGAAGGCCCGGCCCCGCCGAGAGGAGACGTGGCACTGGCCGGGCGGGACGCGCCGCTTCCTGCGCGCTGCAGCCGCGCTCGCCCCGCCGCGCCCCCGCCCCGCTTACCTGTTACTCCAGATGCCGTAGAGCAGCTCCACGAAGGCGAAGGAGAGGTTGAGACAGAGGAAGGAGAAGAGGTTGCGGGAAGTCTTGTCCGCCAGGATAGACCTGTGCACGGAGCACACCGCGGTTACCGGCCGCCGGTACAGCACCAGGAGGCCGGAGCCTCTCGCCGGGCGGCCCGGGCTCCTCGGCACCAGCCGGCACAGCCCCTCCGCGGGGGCTCAGCCGCGCCTGGCCTGGCCGGCTCTGGGCCACTCACCTGAACCAGCCCGACACCTTCCTGAGCAGGTTGAGCCTAGGCGGCTTGTACTCATCGTCTTTGATGGAGAGGGGCAGCATCTTTCCGGCGGCGGGGCCGCGGCGCGCCGGGCCGGCAGGAGG
>VWZS01008226.1:75802-131702 GCA_013397075.1 Rhabdornis inornatus | reverse complement strand
AGGGTACTGAGTTGCAACAGCCAGGCAGGGACAGGAAGGGCTAGGCAAAGCAAGGCCAGCCAACAAAAGGGCAGGCAGGTCAAGGCAGGGAATGGGTATACGAGGCAATGTGAGGCAGGGGACAGGAGACAAGGCAAGGCAAGAACATGGAAAGGTTGGTAGAGCAAGGCAAAGCAAGGGAGGGATAGGAAAGGCAAGGCAAGGCAAGTCAAATGGAATTAAGGCATAGCATGGCAAGGCCAAGGAAAAAGGCAGTAGGCAGAGGCTAGGTTTGAATGGCTGTGCAAGGCAAGGCAGAGCACTGCAAGGCAAGAGAAGTCCAGAAATCTAGGAAAGGAAGGCAGAGCAGAGGAAGTCCAGTGATGTGTAGGCAAGACAGGGATAGGGAGGAGTAGGGAAGGGAGAGCAAAGCCAAGCTGTAAAGCAGCACTAATGTCAAAGAGGGTGAGGCTTATGCAAGGCAAAGGAAGGGTAGGCAGGACAAGGGAGGGAAATGGAGCGTAAAGCAAGGCAAGACAAGAACACAGAGGGGTCAGTAAGGCAAGGTAAGGGAGGATATAGGAAAGGCAATGATTGGGTAGGCAAGGCCATTCAAGTCAAATGTGGGTTGGCATGGCCAGGCTAGGCCAGGGAAGAAAGTTATAGGCAGGTCAAGTTGGGGGGATGGGCATGTAAGGGAAAGGAAGGGTATCAGGGCAAGGCAAGTGCTGACTTTGCAAGGCAAGGCAAGTGAGAGTTAGGCAAAGAAAACAGAGTCCTAGGAGGAGCGGGCAAGAAAAAGGCAAGAAGCAAGGAGTAAGGAAGTCAAAGTGGGACAGGGATGAGCAAGGCAATGCAAGGCAATGGAGAGGTAGGAAGGGCAAGGGAAATGGATATATCAGTAAGGCAATGCAAGGCTGGGCTCTGCAAGGCAGATCAAGGCAGGGGATGTGTATGAAAGGCAATGCAAGGGAAGGGAAGGCTAGGTAGGGCTATGCAAATCAAAGGGTGGGTTTGCAAAGCGAGGCAAGTGAGAGGCAAGACAATGGGAGTCATCGAAGGGGCAGGCAAGGCAAGGCAAGGGAAAAAGGGACATCAAGGTAGGAGTTGGGTGAGCAATGCAATACAAGGCAATGAAGTGGTAGGAAGGGCAAGGAAAGAACACAGAGGAGTCAATAAGGCAATTAAGGTTGGAGTCAGAGAGGTGGAGCAAGGCAAGGGAGGGGATGGCTATGCAAGGTCGTGCAAAGCAAGACACAACTAGGCAGGGCAGAGCAAGGGGAGGTAATGGAGTGCTAGGCAATTAATGGCAGGGCACAGCAATGGAGTTGTAACCAGTTCATGATGAGGCAAAGAAAGGGTAGGAAAGAAAAGTGAGTGGTATGCAAGGAAGGCAGGCCAAAGGAAGAGCAGGACAGAAAAGAAAGGGAAAGTCAAGGCAAGGGATGGGTATGCAACACCATTCAAGGAAAGTGAGGAGTGGGAAGGGACAGACAAGATGGGGAACCAGCCAGTAAGACAATGCTGGGCTGGAGTATGCAAGGCAAGGTAGGGGTACGCAAGGCAAATAAAGGAAATTGAGGTAAAGGCAAGGCAAAAGAGTGGAAGAGCAGGACGATTGGTAAGGCAAGGCAAGAGGAAAGGCATGGCTAGTGGAAGGAGAGGGAGGGAAAGGGAGGCAAGATGTGGGAAGAGAGGCCTAGGCATTTAAAGGCGGGAGATGGGTATAAATGGCAATGCAAAGCATGACACAGGTAGCAAGGCACAACAAGGCAAAGGATGGAGAGGAATGGCAAAGAAAGGCAATAGAGTAGGCAAGAGAAGGCCCAGAAACCGTATGCAAGGCAGGGCAGAGGAAGGCAAGTGAAGAGTAGGCAAGACAAGTCAATGGCAGAAAGAAGAAGAAAGAAAGGCAAGGACAGAGAAGAAAGGATTAGGGAAGGCAAGGTGGGGAATGGGCATGCAGGGTAATACAAGCTATTTCCCTGGCCTGCCCTTTTTTCACTTTCCTGGCCTGACTTTGCCTTCCCATCCTCTCCCTTGTCTTTCATTGTCTTGTCTTTACTTTCCTTGTCTTGTCTTTCCTTTTCTTTCCTTGCCTTGTCTTTCCTTTCCTTGTCTTGCATTGCCTTGCCTTACCTAGCCTAGCCTAGCCTAGCCTAGCCTAGCCTTGCTTGGTGAGGGAAGAACACGCAGGGGGCTGTAAGGCAAGGGAAAGCGTGGGAAAGCAAGGCAAAGCGAGGGATGGTCAGGAAGAGCAGTGAAATGTGAGGTTAGGTAGGAATGGCAAGGCAAGGGGAAGAAGGAATAGGCAAGGCCATGAGAGTCACAGGAAGAGCAGGTAAGGCAAGGCCAAGAAAATTGGCTACGGATATCAAGGTGGGGTGTGGGTGAGCAAATCAATGCGAAGCAATGGAGTGGTAGGAAGGACGAGGGAAGAACATGAATGGGCCCGTAACACAAGGGAAATTGTGGTGAAGAAAGCTGCTCCCCTTTTAACTGAGTGTGTTTCAGTAATTACACTACTGCTGTTCAGAGCAGGAAAATTGCAAGAGAGGAGAAATCTGGAGTGTGATTTTGAAACTGGAATTCATTTGAGAGCTAGTCATCTATGAACTGTTGTTACCATCTGTGTGTTGATAGATAGAATTATTAATAGAATTATTTAACGTTTTTTATATACCACTGTCAAAATACTGTGTCAGAATCTATTATCACAAACTATTCACAGGGCCACAAAGTGTTATTTCACTTATCTTAATTATATGTTCTCTAGTCATTTTAATTTTTAATTTAGTATATAGATTTTGTACCACTCTGTGTATCATGTAGATATATTATTGTATTTCATATACAGTTATATGTGGTATATAGTTATATGCAGTTAATGCAGCATATGCAGTATATTCCAGACAAAAGATAGAACCTAAAATGATACTAACAAAGCTTCCAAATGACTCAGATTTTATTGCTTAAAAACTAACATTCCCTCCTCTGAAGCTGGCTCCCAGCTAAGCACTGACTGACTTACCCTAGTTTCTACAGGAGTAAGAAAATATCCTAAGACCAAATTCTCATACTTGCTTTAAATTTAAAAAGCCAAATTTTGCAGACTTCTAAGACTGTTATCCCCCCAGTAGTGTTTTTAGAAGTGTCATTCCCTTGATGGAATATGCTTGGCTTCCTATGGCTGTGAGGGAAAAGCAGGACTTTTCAGTACAGCTTTGACACAAAAAGTTACTGTTATGGGTGCATGATTTTACAGCTTTGAGTCAGATTAGGATGTCAAACAGTGTTTCACACCATCTGCTCAGTGATACTGCTGTGGAAGGTCAGGCTTGTTTAGGCTATACAATAACAGCAGCTTCCTGAAAATCATAAATCTTCAATTAGAGAAAACAGGATATACTGTCCTTGTACAACATTCAAAATATTCATTTGAGAATGTATATGCTACTTGTTGTACTTAGTAATAACCATCTTTATTTAAGATCCTCAGGCCAGCACTCTCATGAATACACAAATAACCAGTGAGAACAAGCCCAGGGGGGATGTTTTCACAGAACTAAGAGAGCAAGACGAGGCTTTTCCAACCTAGATGTTTCTATGATTCTATGACCCTTTGCAGGACGTGGGTATTTTCAAATATTGTTTTATTAATCTTGGAATGGCATTTCCTTATTGTACTGGAAGGTTTGCTTTTGTGGGTTGAGTTAAAAAAGCAACTTGTGCTGAACATATTGTTAGGACATCACTTGGCTTTCAGAAACAAGGCCTGTGCTAAGCAATGGCTGCTATACAGGTCTTTATTTTGGAAGGGAATAACCCCTTCAATCCACTGGCTGAGCAGATCAGAAACACATGCCACAATGAAATATAGGCAGTTTTAGAATTGGGTCTTTTCTCCCCCTTTCTTCTGCAGAGCAAAGACAGCCAGAGGTGGGATAAGGGATAAGAGTTGCTCTATTTATTCTATTAGTAGGACATTGTTTATGTTCCTGCCTTGGCCACTGAGGTGCCGCATGGCCCTGGGGCTCCTCCCTTGTTTCCTTGTAACTCCTAAAATTGTGATTTAGGCACTGAGCCATGACAAGTGCTAGCAAACCTGGTTTTACCTGACAAAGAAGGGGGCTGAATGTGAACAGCCTTTGAATTAATACATGCAAAAGAAATAGGTTAATATAATTGGAAGCATAAATGATTTTGTTGCATCTGTCCCATGCTGTAATAATTTACAAAATTATTGTTACTATAGTGTGTAGTTTAATGATTTTTCACTTGAGAGGGTAAATTTCTTTTTCCCTCAGATTTTTCTCACATGTTTCTTGGACTGTGACTAAAATATTTTTGGGATAAACAATGAAGAGGAACAAGCTGAGCTGAGGCAGCTGCAAGTGCAAATATACAGAAGGAACTGCTCTGGAAACTGTCTCCTGATATTTAAAGAGTGTGGTTTTGCCTCAGCATTAATAACATTGCTCCAATGGCATTTGCCTAAAGAGAAATTACAGTCATATTATTGTTGAAGTAGTGATTTTATTTACAAAATATGCTCCTAAAAATATTTTTGGCAAAATGCAGATGAAATCCCTCATGAGAAAGCATAGTTTGGAGAAGATATGGAACTCTTTCTGTTTTTCTGCTTAACTTTCTTTCGTTAAACCATTGACTTTAAATTTTATTATTATTATTATTATTTGGTCTGTGAAATCCTAAAATGTGCAACAGTGGGTTCAATGGGGCAAATGTGCTGTGAAGAATAAGCCACTTTTACAGCTGCACTTTGCAGGTCCCTTTAAATCTCTGCTAATTCCAGATTGATCTGTGGACCCTAATTTGAAAGTCACAATTGCAAATAATCCAGCCCCTTTCAAAAGCAAGGATTTTAAACACTGTGCTTTCTTCACAAGACAGATTCTTGCCCTCTTTTTTGACTGCATGGTCTTGTAGAATATTAACTTTAGGAGCCAAGATCTTGGTTGAAATCCTGGAAGCATTTGATCTTCATTTAAACAGCTGAGATGAGTTGCATAATCATTTATAACAAATCATCCATAAAATACCTTGGATTACTCTCTAAATCCCTAATACTCAAACCATACACTCATAAATTTCAACTTTTAGGTGCATTCCTCCGACAAACTTAATGTAAATAAAGGGATTTTAGAAGCTTTACATGAATATTCATAATAAAAAAATAAATATACTGTATAACAGTCCAAATGCCATGTCAATGACTTCTTCCTGAAACATAAGACTGTACCAATTCAGACTTTCTATTTCTTGATAAGGCGGGGTGGGGAGGACAGCTTCTGGGAGATGTTGCTTGGTGGTTATTTGTTTAGTTATAGTTTGGATTTCTTCTCTATCAGATCTCATCTGCTATGAGAATCCAGGTAAATTGGGAGTTGAAACCAACACTAAATCCTTCACTTGAGCCTCCAGCCTTCCAGATAGATACTTGGGACACATATTATATGTAGGTCTTTAGCATATACTGTCTGACACACAAGGTGTCTTTTTCTCTCCTGCATTAGTTTGATCCCACAAATGGTGTCTATGGAGTACTTTATATTTTCCAAAATGACTGGAAAACTTCCAAAAACCTCAAAACAACATGTCATTTTGTGCTTCACAGGGTGGAATTCCTCAATTTCCATCTATGAATATTCCCCAATAGATTAAATATGAATATATTAGTATCTATTATGATATAACATACTTCTCAACAACATTAAATTCTTAACTGTAGTAATTGCAAATATTTTCTGTTTCTCCTTTGTGGCCTTCCAAGTGAAACAAACTTGCTTCTGCTTGTCCTGCTGTCTGCCAACCTGCTCCCCATTTTCTCCATCAAGTTATTAATAAACAATCTAATACTAACTGCCTTGATGTCTGAACTATCCGTTAATCTCTCCCCACTCTAAGAATAATCTGTTTTCTAATTTTTTGTTTCCTATCGCTTTTTTAGTCACTTTTAAATCTATGAAAGCATGTGCGAGCAGGTACCACATGGGTGATTTCCTGTCTGCAGCATGAGTAGCTAAGAAGATCCTCTGCCCTCAGACGTACTCACTGGTTTTGTGCAGGATGATCCAAAAAATTCCCAGCTTCCCAGTAAAGCAATTCTAAAGAAGAGAAATCCCCAACCTCCATGAAGTGTGCTGAGTGTTATGACCAAAAATCAAGGTGGGTTTGTGATAGCAGCTTCTGTGCCCTGGCATCTTGAGTGGCCACAAGCCCCTTTCATGAGCCAGAGGTGATCTAGCAAAATACTTGCAGGACATCTGAATTTTACCTAGGAATAGTTGGGTTTTGTACTAGATTTTTTCTCTCACCCCTTCTCTAAGTCGGCTGCTGATTTTTGAAAGGCAACCTGGAAAAAAAATCAGAAAGTTCTGCTGAGCTGAAAAGCTGCTTGGAGGGCGGCTGCCCAGGGCAGCCACAGCAATTTGGAGTGGGAATGGGTTTTTCATAGCATCATGTACTCTGCCACAGCAGAAGTGATTTCATGGGGTGCAAAAAGCAGTGACTGAGGTAGAGGGACCTCCTTGAGGGCAGGCTGAAGCTGGGCTGAACATGAGGCCAGGTGTGCCCAGGTGGGCAAGAGGCAGAAGCACCTGGGTTGTGCCAGCTATGGGATGGCAGCAGGACCAGGGCAGGGACTGGCCCCTGTGCCAGGCTCTGGTGAGGCCACACCTTGAATCCTGTGTACATTTCTGGGCCCCTCACTTCCAAAAGGACATTGAGGTGGAGCTTGCCCAGAAAAGGGAAACAAGCCTTGTGAACCTTGTGAACCTAGACCCTTGTGAAGGGTCTAGAAAACATGTCTGGTGAGGGGTGGCTGAAGGAGCTGGAGGTTTTTAGTCTGGAGAAAAGGAGGCTCAGGAGGAGCCTCATTGCTCTCCACAACTCCCTGAAAGGAAGGTGAAGTGAGGTGGAGCCATGCTTGCCGTGAGAGGACCAGAGGAAATTAAGCTGAGATGCGGAAGATTCAGATTAATTACTAGAATTTTTTTTTCAACTATTCAGGGATTCAGGCACAATGAGGTGCTACCCACAGATATGCTGGAGTCACCATCCCTGGATGTGCCTGGACCTGGCACTGGTGATGTGGTTTAGTGATTTAGGATGTTACAGTGGCAGTACTGGGTGAACAGTTGGACTGCACTATCTTGAAGGTCTCTTCCACACTTGATGACTCTGTGCCTCCATGATTCTGTGGGATAGCAGGTTGTGTTGGGACCAGCAGAGCCCAAGTCCATGTAGAAGTGACAGGAGATCCATCCCCAATTCAAGGCAGATGGTGTAGCTGGGGACAGCAGTGGCCGTGCCACCCTGCAGCCAGGACAGCCTGGACAGAATCTCCAGGGACATGCTGAAACAGGAACCTTTAGCAAGGCCTTGTGCAGGGCTGAGGCACATCTAAGAAAACATCCTGACTGCTCAATGGTATGTCCTTCCTTCTGATTATTTCCTGCCATAAAAAATGTACTACTATTCCTACATCTCATAATTAAGCATCAGTTATGCAGATCAGAAAATAAAAGTATTTTCTACTAGATATTTATAGTATACCAGTAAAACTGCTTCTACCCTATGCATCACATTTTTACAGGGAAAACCTGCACTGTTATCAAAATTGTTACACCAAAATAGGTGTCACTGTGTGCCAGGATAACAAAAAACCTGACCTGACAATACTTCTGTCAAATCTGCCATCAGACCCACATCTCCCTTTTGCAACACAGATGGATTCACTGCATCTGTGTCTGTACTACTCAAACCCTTTTTCTAATGGAGATCTTTCTGTTCTTCTATTTTCCTTTTTTTAGGGTACAAATGCCTGTCCTGTCTTTGCTGCACCAGACCTTCAGGATTTGCAGAGTCCCACTTGCCACCCTGTGCCCTGGAAAATGTTGTGTCTGCCAAAGCAAATACCTGAGAGAAATAGCTGGAGTGGGATTTGTCGACATAAAATATATTTTTTCCACTACAAATGAATTATTATGAAACTAAGAACACCATTTCCACCTTTATAAGTAGTCTTTAAGACAGAAGATAGGAGAATGAAAACCTCCTTTAGGAAAGTGAGAGAATTGGTGGATTTTTTTTTTCTAATCTTTTGACACACTGTCATATTGCAAACACCAAAGCAAATGGTGACAGAAGTCACCATAGTAACAAAACCTTGGTCAGTGAAAGACTTTTCAAGAAGTGGTGATTATGTCCTTCATGTAGCAGAGAATAAAACCCTGATTATATTCAACCTTTGAATACTTTAATTTGCACTTTGCTTTAAAGGAAAAGGCAAAATTAAGCGGGAAAACAATGGGTAGAATTGCATTTGTTCTCTGGAGTGGATGGTGGAGTAAAATAACCTTGTTACCATAATTACACCTCAGAAAAAGAGCAAAGGTAAAATATTTCCTGACGCATTTTTAAGGTTATAAAAGATGAATTACTGATGGTAGTAACATTCTTTCTTCCTTTTAGCCTTCTAATCCCAAATTTAGTCTTTCAGCAAAACATTGAAAAATCCTTTAACCAAGAGGTGGCTAAGCTTTCTCCACAGCACACGTGCCAAAGGACAAGAGAATCCTTTTCCAAGGAGCCCAGGGCTGGGGGGGTGTCTCCCTGCTGGCGCATGGCAGAAGGTCTAGGTGGGAGTCTGAAGGACCTTGAGGCTTTGGGAAACTCGCTGGAAAGCTGAGGGTTTTGGGATAATAAAAACTCAGGGTGCTACAGCCCCTGACAGGCTGATCTGTTTTCCAAACCAGCTGGACTTGCACGCTCCCAAAAATGTGAAAAGTGAATCAATAATACACACTTCTGTTGCTGCCTGATGGGTGAAAATTTTGGTAACAAGCTGTTTGCAATGAGATTTTTAGGATCTGGAGGATCTCTATACATTCTTGTTCTGCAGCAGAATGAAAGTTTGTTTGAACGGATTCCCAGAGAAGATGAGAACACCTAATAATAGTTAGATTTAATATCAATGAAGCTAAATTACTTTAAATTTCCCCTTGAAAATATTTTTCATGAACATTTGAGTTTTTGAGAGGAAAATGAATTAGTATTTTAAAACTTTTCCTTTAACCAACTTGAAAAAAAAAATTGGGGCCTAAGTACCAGCCACCAACTAGCATGCCAGAAGGAAACAGTTTTGAGAAGTGCTTCATACCCCAAAACTCAATGGAGCTGACTTTCTGATGGAGCTGAAATTCTCTAACATGCTGTGAATTAAAACGATACGTTTTGGCATTTGATGCAAAATTTGTAATGCACAGTAATCTGTGGGTTTCTTATCCTTTATTCAGCTCTATAAATGACATCCAGACACAAGTATGAATTCAAAACAAAGAAAGGTTCAATCTTTCAAAAAAACCAGACAAATGCTTAGAAAGAACACTGGCTTAATTGATTTTCCTCTTACTAAACACATTTCAAATTCTCCTCTTTTGTGATATGACATCACAATGTCTTTTGTATTAGGCAGTCTGTGAATAGTATTTTCATCTTCCTATAATTCAAAATCAAGATTTTCCTACTGAGACTGTATAGATAAATTATTCAGCCTGGAAGCACAGTGTTCTTATAAAAAGTTACAAAACTGGTATCTTCCACCTCCATATAACAATTCCCATTCTTTCTTCTGATTTATCATGTGACTTTTGCATTGTTTTTGTTTAATTTTGTTGGACCAATATGGCTAATACTGAGTGCAGTTCCCAGATTATATGGCTTCATTTATATGTATAATGCAATTTGGGTTATATATCTACAATAAATGGTTGATGTAGTTGTTTTCACCCACAGCTCTCTGAGCTCAAATAGGTCACATAAATGCATGAAGGACATCTGTCAGTCCTCTGTACTGCAGATGTGATATATAAAAATGTATATATTTCTCCATAGATGGAAAGTAGAGCATCTGTAGGACCAGCTGTAATGAAGTTCCTGTTTTTGTTGGCAAGAACAATGTGATTTTGACAGAAATCAGGGAAGTCCTATGAAGTCAGTACTTTGATGTCATTTTCTTTGAGGTTTTATGCCATTTACAGGGAAGGGACCAGAAATAGCACTGTTTGTAGAGGGAGCCCGAGGAGCTCTGCAAAGCTTTTGATTTTATCAACAAATAGAAAAAGCTGTATTATACCATGGCATTTAAAAGAATGAGCAGGAAGAAGTCAATTGAGGTGCCATACTTAGGACTGTGAAAATAGGTTTTATCATTATCGCCAGCAGCAGGATTTTTATTGTTCTGTATGCATATAAATCTAGATACATATTTTGACCTAATTTTATCCATTTTATTGAATAAAGCCTATACTGGCAGAACAAAATCAGCATCTTTAGGTGCACAATAAGTCCATAGCAAGAGGAAAGCTGGGTAAAGTATTTTGACATGTTTCCTTACTTGCCCATCAACCCTTTTGCCCTACATTTGCATAGCAGACCATCAAATATACATCAAATGGCTTAAAGAACAGATATATATCAGAAATAATTGGGGAAATTATTTGGCTGACACCTTTGAGATGTCAAGGAAACTGGCACAGTTGTTGTGGACGCTGAAAACTTGCAGAAGTGAGAATCTGACTTAGCTCCTACTTCCCAGAAATTACTACCAAAAGGCTGTCTCTCTGTCTGTCCTGTAGAACTGTTCTGGTTGGGGTGACATCAGCCATTGTGAACATTCCTTTGTTCACAATGACTGATCACTGTAATAGTCATTGACACTCAAACTCATGGCTCACAGACCTCTGAGAAGAAAAGTAAAACAATGAGAACATCTGGACAGTTTTCAACAGAAAAGAACATTTCTCCTTCCCAAAAGTCGGAGGAGTACCCTAACTTGGCCTAACCTAGATATATTGACAGGAGAACATGCCAAAGAGTTACTTCAGAAAAAGTACTGTTATATCATCAGATTTGGACACTGCTCAGGAGACAGATGGTTGAGAGTGTTGTTTAGTGATCAATTGCCAGCAGAAGACTAGCAGGGTTGCCAGGAAGATATGATACTAAGTCTCAGAGGGATCAGCATCATCATTTATCACATTCTTGTATAAAAACATGTGGAAAAAGAGGATCAGAAGCTGCAGAAGGTTTGCAGTCACAGCAGTACTTCTCCCACAAAAGCTCCTGGGGAATTAATCAAAACTGAAGAAAGAATGTGGCACTAAGTGCCACCGTCCAGTTGACAAGGTGTTGATCAGTCAAAGGTTGGACTTGATCTCAGAGGTTTTGTCCAACCTTTAAAAGCACAGACTTTTTTAATTGTGGATTTCCTTTCTCTGATTGCTGGTGGGACTTTTGAGCACCAAAACAGTGGTAAAGAGAATGCAGTGGACAATGCCTGCTCGTGCCAGCACTTACAGCCCCCTGAGGCAGAAAATCCGCTTTTTGTGTGTTTATAGAAACTCATTTTTAAAATAACACCAGCTAATGATTTTACTTGGTAAACGTGCATGTGCTTCTGCGTTGCTGAATTTTGTCATTCTTCCATTCATTTCCTGGTAGAGTCATCAACAGCCATTTCTTCAGGACTGTATTTAAAGGCTGTTTACTGGGCCCAGAATAGGGGATTTCTCACTTGTTTTTTGACTAGAAAAAAGAAGGCATCTCCAAACTTGCTATTTTATGATTTCAGCAGCACTGTTTTTAGATGGTCTGACTTAACCAGTTCTGTTATACTGTAATTATCCAGCTACATGGTGGATTTAGTTAAAATGCTGTGGTTAGGTGAATGCCTTTGAAAAAATCAATTCATCAATTGAAGTAGGAGTAGCGAAGTCAATATTTTGTATGGAATAAATGTTGCTTTTCCTGCCCAGAAAAAAATACTTTTAAATTTAGGGAAAGCAAAAAGTAAAAGGGCCTGGCTTCTTGAGGTATGTGATTTAATTAAGAAAAGATTGATTTTGGACTTTTGCAAAAGCAGGGGTGAGGGTGTGGCAGAGCCAATGCTGGGCTCAGCCCCCACTCCCAGTGAAGGGCACCCACTGGCCTTGAGCATGTTCCCACGGGTCAGAGTTCAGGAGCATCTCCCTGGAGTTGGGGAACCAAGCCTGTATCACTGCTTTCCCAGAGTTTTTACCAGGGCCTGTAGTGAGAGAGGGCTACCAGTGTGCATTATTCTTAGCTTATAGTTACTTCTTGTGTTCTGAGAGCCCGTTCGCTCCAGTACCGGCAGGCCAGACTGTGTCCTGGAATTTGCTATGCACAATATGCATCTGACTTCAGTGCTGTGCAAGGAAAGATCTCCCCCTGAGGAAGAGTTAAGAGCGCTAGAATTAAAGGAAAATGAAAGAAAGTTTATGGAACAAATAAGGCTGCAAGTATAGCTGGATTCTTTTTGGAATCAGAATGACTGAACTGTGAAATTGTGTGTGAAATTGTCCAGATCACAAGGCACATGCAAGAATGGAGAAAAAAAGAGTGGGACTGCATGCACTGTATGCAATTTTGGGGTTTTCAGAAGAGTTGTTCAGGTGTTTGCAAACACAAGGATAGGTTTTATTGTGGATTGCTCTGTTACTAAAAGTAAATGAAAAATAATATCTTGTCTTTGTACTAATAGTGACAGAGGCTCAATTTATTCCCATTAGAGCTATGATCTTTTTTCCCAACTCTTTAATACAATGCCAGTCTGAATAACACAAATGTACATTCACTTCCAGCGTTCAGTAAATAAAAATGCAGTGAATGTCATTGGGCCAATTTGAATTAAGTGCCTTCATAATGGTCACCTGGTCTGAATTAACACCAAGTAAAAACAAGCCTGCAGGAATAAGAGGGCCTCCCCAGACAGTCAGTCATATGAGGTCACTTCATTGCATCATTTCAGAATGAGGGATATTGGGAAAAGGACTTGAGCAGTGAGTTATTTTTTACCTTTACTGGGAAAAGATAATTACACCTGGCGAGAATAGTGACCCACAGTGGCAGCCGTCCAGCACTGAGATACTCCAGTTCCTGTCTCTTGTTCCAGCAGACAAAGGAACTGGAAAGCAAGGGGGTCCTGCTAACCTGCATCTCCTCTGCCTCTCTCTGACTGTTAGAAAAACAGCTGTGTTTGTGTCCCTGCCAAAGGCAGCCCAAATGCTAAAGACAGGCTGCCTTTGTCTCTGCATATGCTGAGAAATAAACCTGGGGCCATAAGGAGGGAGAAGGTGTAAGATTCAAAAGCATGGCCATAAATGACAAAATGAGATGTCCTGGAGTAACATGGTGCTTTACACTGGAACTGGGCATCAGGGGAGGTAGGAAACATTCCCCTCAGCATTTGCTGCAGGGGTGTCCAGGAGCAATGACACAGCACTGCTCTCAACCAAGCGACATGGCCCAAGGACTCATCTGAAAGAAGACCTTCTTGTACCATGTCACTGGGACTCAGAAAGAGGGACTGGAGCCCCTGGGTCTTTATGCAGATCTGGTAAAGCAAAGAGCATCAATACCTTCATTAGGCTACGTGTGCAATGCCTTCCATTTTGTCTACTCTAATGCTGAGACAAGTGTTTGGCATTAGAGCATTTCCTTGCCTGCTTCTCATATAATTCTGTCACACTCTCCTCTTTTCCTCCAAACAGTTGTACTGCTCCTGCATGCAGATGCAGCAAGTGAGGCATCTGCACTGAGGCTTGTACCTGACATACTCACAGTGCTTTTGCTTTGCAGGACAAAGCCACCTGTTCTTTGTTGGCATTGTGGGTGGGGGCCCAGGAGGGAGCTGAAAGTGACCCAGCCAGCCATGTCATGTGCTAAGGACATGCATCCACCTCCCTGTGTAAACATCAGGGCTCAAACCTGAGGTCTCAGGGTTGGTATGGCCACAAGGCCAGGTGGCCACATGAGGATAGATGGGCCTGCTGTGGCCATGGCTGGCAAATATTTCAAGCCCCAGATCTTGGTAGTGCCGGAGGTCCCACAGGCAGTGCCAGCAGTGCATGTTGGACCAAGGGAAGGTTATCCCCAGCCAAAGGTAAAGGCTGAGGTGAGCAAGGCAACAACAACAAAGAGTTACCTGGAAGAGCCTGAAGAACCCTGATGGTAAGTGTCCATGATGACATTCACCTTGGGGTAGCAACTGATATGAGACGCTGCCTCAGTCTTCTCCAGAGCCCAGCAACTGCCTCATAGTATGGCAGCTTGTGCCTCATGTTCCCTTAGAGGTGAAAATTCAAAGCTGAGTAGGATGCTGGCATGCTTTGGAGATAACAAAGAGGCCTGACCATGGGCTTAGAAAAAGAACATAAGCACTTGGCACAGATGAAGAAACTCAGTGACACAATTTTTTTTTTGGTCAAGAATTAATCAATTTGATCAACAGATTTTGATTTGAAGTCTGGTGGCAGTGCAGATAATAGACTTACAACACTTCCAATACTGGAGAAAATGGGATGGGAATATGTTATTTTGCTCTCTTTGTTAGTGTCCAACTGGTAGTGACCAGTTCCCTTTGGCTGCTCTTGGATAGGCTCTCATTTGCTCAGCTATGAGCAAATGCCTGTGGCTTTCATGGCTCTTCTTCTTCCTCTGCAGCAAGCAGTGTGTCTTCTAGCTCCCTGCTGATTTTCTTGTTCAGCAGCATTAGTTATCACACCCAGTGGCTGTGGGTTTATTCTCTGGAATAACCCCGCAGTAACTCTGGAAGGGATTTCAAAATGTCCAAGGCCTCCTGCCAGAAAGCTGTAAGGCTTGTCTCTACTGGCCCTATTGTTCCAGTATTTAATCCTAAACTTATGACACCCCTGTTGACAACGGCAGGGTTTCCTCAGCTGAATAGGCTGGCATGAGCTTGAACCTTATATGTTATGGGACCGAGGAAGAATTTGGGCTATTGCAGAATGTACCTCTGTAAACTGACAATGACAATAGCTCATATTTTTGTTCAGCAGTAACACTTGTTTTTCTTTTTTATACTTCGTAATAGCTTGTGCAGGTGAGTTATCCCAAGGCAAATACAGCTAAGACAATCCTGAGCTATTCAGCAATGCTTCCAGAAAAGGAGAATCCAGGAAGATACACAGACAGATATCAAATACTTGTCCTGCAGCAGTGAGGCAATGGAAGGATGATTTTTTCTGATCACAATTATTTCTGAGCCCTCTAAGCCATCATATCAAGTGAAGAAAGGAGCCATGGCAAAAGCCAAACTGCTCCCCACGCTTATGCTCAACTTTCTGGTCATTTCGATTTGGTATTCGGTAAGACCATGATTAATAAGACTGACCACATTTAAAAGCATACACATGATTTGGACACTTGTTTGGGATTTAAGGAAAATCCAGAAAGAATTTAAGATTCCTGTGTGCCTTTTAAAGCCTACAATGACTCTTGCTTCCTAAATTTTTGTTTTAATATCCTCACTTCTGAACAAAAAGCATTTCCGTGCCCATGGCTAGATTACCCATCTTGCCTTGGAAATCATCTTTATCTTCTTTTCAGCAGAGTGGTACCTTCAGCCAAGTGTTGATGAGTTTGTTTAATACATGGCTTGAGCTCTATGACATTATCTTTCTGGTATCCTTTCCAAGCATGATTAATGTTCCTAGGATTAAAATCATATCTTCTCTTCAACATCTTTCTCATATATTTGCTTTGCCCTGTTTGCAGAAACACTTCAGTTTGGACCAAAGACTGACTTTCCTATTTCTACACCCTATTTTTACATTCAAGGGTGGCTGTACTTGTTTTGATACAGACTGTACAAAATCAGCAAAAATAACTTAGCAACTATGGTGTCTTTCTCCTTCCCTTTTCCACTCTCATTAATCCTTTCACTTTTCCTGAAAGGACAGGCATCCACTTGTGCATCCACTGCTTCACTGTCCCTGGAAGGAAAACCAGCTGAGAAACCTAGATCTCAGCAACTAAGGTGAGGTAGATCATAGCTCCTCAAGATAGGAAAAATATGTTGTTGAGGACAGAACCATGAAGCCAGGATCACAGAAGAAAATACCTGAGTATATCAATTGAATGTACCAAAATCACATCTGATGGCTGAAGATGAGCAGACCAGATCTTGAATGAAAGACCTTCCTTAATCTTTAGGACCCAGGGCAGTAGTTAAAAAGTTGTACACAAATATGGCAAATGCCACTCTACATAAATCAAATCTGTTGAATCAACATGGAGCTACTGCGGGAAAAGGGAAAGGGAATTGCATACCTTCAGCTGGGAAAAACATCCAATTTCGAGTTGTCTGATGATATCCTTCCATTTTTGTCACAGCCAAGTGTCCTTGGCTGCTTTGCATGTAAGCTGCTTTCCTCACCAGCAGGAATTCATTTGATGCTTCTCGTGGCTTGTGCCTACACAAACAATATGCTTAACGTTTCAATGCCTGTTAAAATGCAGTCTGAAATTTGCTTTAAAAATAGCAATTGTAGTTAAACAAAACTTTGAATTAGAACTCAAATGAGACCAAAGAAACAGAGCAACCCTTTTGGTAAGGAATAGAATACATTTGTTTACTTTGCTGCTCCCTTTAGCTTCAATTAGCTTTCACTTCAAAGCATTTTATGCAATTCTGTATGAATGGCAGGAATCCATGTTAAAAGGTCTCAGTCATTCACATTAAATTTCAGATGTTCAGTAGGAGTTCCAGTTGCATTGGCAGCACCAGGCACACCTACTCTGCAGCTCCTTAGCAGATTGGCATGGATTTTCCTACTCTTCAGGTGGCATCTTTTTCATTTGCAAGCTCAGGAGAGTCCAGTTTTCATTCCTTTATTCCTGGAAGACTCCCTGCTCAGGAGCCCATAATAATTTAGGGACCAATTTATTTATACCATTTAACATCTTTCATGTTGGAAGGTCCTGAAGCACACAGAAGGCAGGACTGCCACAACTGACCACAGAGCTGAGACCTGCAAGTAATCCTGTGTCAAGTGAGTCAGTAAGGGTACAAATAAAGGCAAAAGTGCATCTGTGCAGAGCCCTGTGCACAATTCCTTACCCCCGCCTGAAAAGCAGCAGGACTATGACATGTGTGCAGCAGAAACGTGGTTTTAATTAATGTCATCAGATACATCTTTAATAGAGTCCAAGTAAAGGAGGAGACTCTGTGTGAAGTGACAAGGGCCACAGTGGTTTGGTTCACACTTGACTTCTTAATAAATGTCCTGAAGAATGTTTAAGGAGCACAAACCACAGGAACTTTATTTCATGTCTCTTCAGAGGATTCGGGACTCCTGAATCACAACGTAGCTCTTTGTGCAGAAATATATCAACATGCTAGAACTGCAGACAGAAAATTTCAGCTTATATTCATGCCTCACAAAAAATACAGGTCACACAGTCTGTGATAAGATCTGGCACAGCTTAATCGCAAGGAGGCATCTCTATTTATGCTGCTTGAGGCTCTAGGCCTTTTAAGCAAGCTTCATGTGTCAAAGATTCTTTGAACATACCTTGATGTAAAGAGAAAAAAAATATATCTGGTATTCGTAGTGTAACTCTGCAAGATAATATTGTTTTTCATGCAAATATAACTCATATTGCTTTAATGTACCTTAATGCTGGTTTATTAAAAAAAAATGTAACTGCCTTCATGTTACCCCTTCTTTACTTGTCGCAATGCAGTATTTCATGTGGATTGGTTATATTCAAAAGCAACCAAGTGATTATTTCACCTCCTTTACTATTCCTGTATTTCACACCCTGTAAGACTTGATCTGAGACATGTTTATTGAAAGTGACAGCTGGGGACATAGGAACCTGAGCACAATGAAGACATTATCTACCTTTCTTAGAAGTTCTGATCAGATGAGGCTGCTTCTCACAGGATTTTATAGTTTGAAAAGTCATTATTACATAAATAAATCCCTGGAAACATTGATAACAAAATTGGTAGAAAAGAATCAATATTTTTAAAATGGGGTATTTTTAAAGCCCTTTTAAGTCTACAGATTTTTTAAGTAAGTAATTTTGCATATCCATCACAGTTTCAAAAAATTTTCATGGGAAACAGTCTTTTGTCTTCTTCTAGTATTCCCTCTCTCATAGACTATTTATCTCTCCATACATCCTTTCCCAATCTTAGCACACTGCTAAACAAAGGGAAAAAATATAGGGAGAAAAACTTAAAAGGTACAGAAAACAGGTTTTTAAAGGAAAGCAACCATGACAAAAACTGCACATTAGTCTCCTCTCCTGCTACAGAAAACGCAGAAAATTGAGATGAAAAAGAGATAAACCACTTCTTTATAAAAGGTCTTTAAGCAATAATTTGGACATTAATGGTAATTAATTAATGGCATTAGTTCCTCCACCACTGGAGGCACCACCACCACTGCCTTTTGGGCACACTATCATTCATCTCAGCATTAGAGTTAAGCTCTTCTTACCCATTCACAGTGGTCAGGAAGGCAGATTAGGGATTGGTAGCACTTCCAGTGGAGGGACATGTAAAGCCATGAAGCAGTGATGCACATCCTTCACCTGCTGTCCTGTTTTCCCACCAGTGACAGCACCAGCTATTCTGTGGCCAAAGGGACTCCTGCCCAAACTCCTGCTTTTTAGGTACAAAGGCAGTCACAGCAGAGAGGAACTACTGCATCCAGGGACAGGCTATGGTTGGAGCAGATGAAGGGGACCACCAAGGTGTTCCCACAGGGATGCACCAAGGACATGTTGTCCTGCTGCATTAGGAAGGGACACAGGGATTCATGCTCTAAATGAAAATGCTTCAGTCATGTTTTGGATGTTCTCTGACTAGTCCTGGTGATAGAGGTAGGTCTAAATCTGAAAAAGAGCAGCAGCCCAGAGGAAAAGGACTGATGCTCCTCATCCAGTTAGAACTAGGAGCACAGTCCAGCTGCTCCTGTGCTCCATGTCCAGCAGCACTCAGTTTGCAGCACTCCAGGGGAGAGACAAATGTATCCTAGAGCCGGTTGTTTTGGAATTACATGTCAGCATATGGGGAATGTTTTCAATTTTATCTTCTCTCCATGAGAATTACCAGTCCATTGTGAAGCAAAACCAATAATTTCTAAAACATATGAACACAGATCAACGGATGGTAGGATAGACAAAAATGTAAGTACTCCTCAGGAGAAGCCTAAAAGAGAAGTGATGTCCTCTTCATCTGCCCAAAATCGAACAGTTGGAGGAAGATAGGAAAATCTGAAATTCTACTGTACTGGAGAAGGTTTCTGTAAGGGCACTGGGGTCAAAAATAGACCCTAATCACCCTGATCAGTCTCCCCTAGGGCCTCCACCCACACCCTTGGGTGCTATTTAAACTCAGCTCTGAGGCCTTTGTTCACATCTGAACTATATATCCTATCTGAACTGGAGAAGTGCTGATCTACAGTTAAGGTTACTGCCACCCCTGATCTGGATCTCAGCCCAGGAACTGAATTCCTGGCCTAGCCTGGGGCCTGTTTTGTCTCTCTGGATGTGCAGCTGGTGGTGCTTCTGGGAGTGATGGGCTAGCAGAATTAGGAATGAGTAACACAGGAGAAATAGCTCAGGCCACCAGACCAGTGCTATCTTGGATCAGATCTTGATACCAAGTGCCACTTGATAGCCCCAAACTGCAGAGCACTTAATTCCCACAGGTGAGGTTGGGAGAAGGAAGCAGCCTGATCACAGCAGCTGTCTCTCCAGAGGAGAGAGGTGTGGGATGCTTACCCGAGGAATCAGGTGTTCTGCATCAGGCTGTTTGGTCTCCTTGGGGGCATGGAGGCTGGGACTGGCACTCAAGTAAAACATGAAATCATTAGAACTGGAATGTTCACCTGAATTTTTCCAGATCTCTGGGTGAGACTTGAACCACTGTTATTAGTGATGCTAATAATGATGCTAGTGATGCTATTAGTTATCACTGTATTAGTGATGCTTTAAAACTTGATCTACAGCTGTTGTCTCTAATCATCTCCTGGCAAAAACTTGTGTTGAGTGTGCTAAGAGTAAAGCTTACAAAGCTTATTCTACAACTGACTTTCCTTCAAGGGAAGGTTTTCAACAGTGAGTGTGACAAGCTTTTAAACAATTTATCTAGAAAAGAATGGTCAAAGGCGTTAAAGGCGGTTAGGTGCCAAGCACCTCGTGAACAATGAAGCAAGTGCAAACTGGTTATGTAGATCATTATCAGCTCCTACTTTTTACTCCTTTAACTCCAGTATCAATCATGTTTAATGTGGCCTACACAGCCTGCATTCCCTCTCTGCAACCAATTCCTACTTACAGAGACGCTCTGGAGAATCAGCCCCCATGTGACACTGCTGATCTTTATTTGAAGACAGTATATCATGGTGAGGCTGGGCTTCTGTAAACATCAGTTCATGGCATGGTGAAACTTCAAAGCTTCCTACATTTCCTATCATGTTAGAAAAAAGATGATTGCCTGAGTGATGGACTTGTCAGCTGTTGTCACTGTGATAACGCTCTTCCCACACTTATTTCTACTCAAGCCAGCTCTGCTGAGTATTGCTGACTAACTCTTATGTAGGTGACTCAGAAGAACTCATCCTGGTTTAATATTTTAGGGTACCAATGTTGTTATTAATGTTGATGCAATGCAAAAATACTCTCTCCATTCTCCATATATTCAGTTAGAACAATTGTTATTGCTACAAATGACATTTCTGTAACGAGTCACAAAACTGTAGTTTATTCTCATGCCACTGCTGTTCATTTTTGCCTTCCAAGTAACTGTTTACACTTTAGAAGATGAAGTGAATCCATCTGTGTGTTGCAACTAACAGGCCCATGTGTGTGGTGGAGGTCAGCTGTAGGCACGATATGAAACCATGGGAGTCAAGATGAGCAGTGAAAGCAGCAGCCACTGTGCTGTCTCAGTGATGGCAGACATTAAATTTGATGTATAGCCAAATACTTTTCCAGATGCTTTTTGGGAGGAAGTGGCAATGACTGTTGGAGACATTGTCAGAAAGGAAGAATGCTCCATTCAACTGAATGCTGGGAATATTTCATTACTTGCTGTAAATATAGGAATAAAGGGAGTGTTAGAGAAGGGAAGTGTGATGATGTACTGAAATGAGCAAAAGGGTGAGGCAGAGCCACACTTGTGCTAGTTTGCAGCACTCTAAATTTCAAACAACCAAATCCAGGTTTTCTTCTCCATTATGTAGACTGAAATCTACTCTCACTCAGTAGGGCTGTAACTGAAAACTTTTTTACCCCCTTAGCTTCTCTATTCCTCACTGAGTTGAGTGTGGTCATCACTTACAGTCCCTTTGAATCATGGTATTAAAGAGTTGAGATTTTTGCTAAGGGTAGAAGTAGTTTCCATGACCAAGATGTAAGCTAGGTAGGTAAATGGTAGGTTAATGATTACTAGATGCTTAGGCAAGAGCTAATTGGTATAATTATCTGCTATTATGAACTTACTTATAGAAGAATGTAAAATAAGTAAACCGTTAATCATGAAGCACAGGGCCTTGGACTGTGCCAGAGGGTCACTGAGACCTGATGAAGACTCTCCTGACTTCATCCTTCAAGACCACCGGCCCATTTTGAGACCACCGACCCAATTCAAGAGAAGAACTGCACATGCCTGAAGGACTAATGGGCTCATTTTAATATCAAATGGGGATGGGAGGTGCTGGGGTTATGCATATGTATTGTATGTAAGATCTTGGGGAATAAATAGATGGCAAAGAACCTTGTTTGGGGCAGTCATGCCTTTCAGAGGTGACTCCTGTGCCGCCCGCTGGTGAATAAACATACCACTTTCTAACTTTAATTAGTTAGAGGGTCTTTGTCCATGATTATACTGGTTTTTAATGATTCACCTTCACCACCCAAGAGTTGTGTTTGATTTGGCTTTTGTCTTGGGGAGCTTACTGAGCCTATGGCCAGACCTGCTGTTCTGACATCTTTTTGTTTCTGCCATTGAAGAGGTGGACTAAATTATTTCCAGTCCACTGCTCCTCTACATAGTGTAACGTAACATTCACAAATTCATCAGAGGGCTATGTCCCACCAGCCAACTCCAAAACTTTCATCCACAGCCTGATGACCCTCACAGAGCACCCAAGCATTGGAAAATGTTTGAGGGAAAAATGAGAATTTGAAATCTCGCAGATACCTATCACCAGCCAAAATGCAATGAAATAGATTTATCCTTGGAGAATATGTTTTTTAGATAATCTACAGGCTTTGCATATTTGCTAGGTGGTTCTCACAGTGCTAGTGTTCATTCCTTCTCATAGGTACAGATACAAGAAAACCCAGGAAAGAAATCTGATGTAGTTGATGCAATCACAGCCAAACTAGCATGCCATTCTATGTCCTGGGAATACTTTTCTTATGATGAAGTATCATCATTCTGTGGGATGGAGGCAGGCCACCCATTCAGAAATCATCTGAATTTCAGCCAAAGCAGTAAACTTGAATTATTCATGAATGCCTGTTACCAGACTTGTTTTTTGCTTGATTTTTTTTTTAAAGAAAAGTGGGTAAAATCTCTTTGCTTTCTTCAGCACTCTAACTTTGGATAGCTGGAAATCTTCAGTGCAAATCAGCAATAATTAATGCAAGTAACAGACTAGATAATCATGTGGAATTTATCACGTACATATGGGTGTTTATTGTCAGGGTGCCTTTGTGCTTTATTATAGGTGTTTTCAGAATGTGCTTGGTCAGCAATAATGAACAGAAAAATCTGTGTGAAAAAAAGGCATTTCTAGAAAGTTGGGGTTTTCTAAATAAAAGAAAAACTGCATATATTGCATACAGGTCACTCATAAAATGGATGTAGCACTTTACTTTTAATGCAACTCTTCTGAAATGCACTGGACCTGTAATTAAATATTTCAAATTATCAATCAATGGCATGGAAATTTATCATCAATAATATGGATTTGTTATAACCATTATTTCTGTGATTAAAACCAAAGTATTTAATATTTTTATTATAAGTCACAGTCAAATAGTGTATTTTCTAGGTGTGTTGTAGCTCAGAGTGGCAGCCAAATGAGGACAGGTTTGGATCACAGACTGCAGTTCAAAAACCTTCAGAATATGTGTATTTGTGAGTATATGCATAAAGGCATCCCTATTCACCCTGCCAAATTAAGGCCTATCAGAGTTGCTGTTCCTCAGCAGTCACATATTACTGTGAATATTTAATCTGTTTAATTGTTTCAATTTCATAGTGTGTTAAAACTCCTCCCTTTTAAAACATGTTCGCATTTTACACAGGAAACATGCCTGTCTTTGAGTTGTCCCTGACAACCTACCTACAGTTACTTCATTCTTCATTTCTTTGTGATTACAGTTGTTATTCCAGTTTTCACTCTTTACTCACTGCTTTAATTTCATGCTCATCATTTAGGTATTGTTGATACCTAATAGCATGATCACTGCTCTGTTTTAAATAGGACAAGAAATACGAGACGTCTTAAGGAATTTATAATTGAAAATAGGTTGACAATCATAATCACTGCATTGCATTCCAAAGTAATCCTCTCTGGCTCTGTTTTGTTTTTGTTTTTTTCCCCTTCTGACTTCCAAATATTTCACAAACTGAATTCAATTTAGAGCACTGTCTCTGTGGTTCATAACTGCTCACCAAATCCCTTCTGCAGCTTTCACAGCCTAGTCTTTACTGGGTATTGTTGTAAAGATTTGTACCTGGGTTTTACATTGCTACTTTCATGGGGGCAAAAAAACATGATACCCAAGCCACAAAATTTCCACTCCCTCCCTGGATATCCACCCTCTGATGTGATGTGCTGAGGGGAACGGCAGCCTTGTCCTCGTTGGCCTCTCTACATCCCATGTGCTGGTCAGCAGCCTCTCTGGCAGGACATCACCTCACTTATCTCAAAGACAATGAGTTTTTTTGTCTTTTTTCTGCAAACTGGTCTGATTCGGCCCATGGCTGCAAAATCTGTATTAGATCCAATGAAAATAATGGGAGGATACAACCAAGGGAGGAAGGAAAAGGTGAGAAATAATATTAAACTACACCACTGAGTCACACTGAAATCATTAACATCATTGGTAGGTTTAAAGGCAGTTGTTCTGATAAGTTGCTCCTAAATCCTTGAATAGGAGACTAGAACATGGAAAAAGAATTAATAACAAGCGACTAATGTAATTATTTACTTACTTGCAATAAAGTTTTCCAGAATGTAAGTTCAAGTCAAAGGAAGTAGACAATAAAAGGAAAGATTGTGTAAAGTGTATGCCATTTCTTTTGGAGAGCTCATTGTACGAAACATGTACCTTTTATAATTTTAATTTCAAACAGGGAACATAAGGCTTCCTTCATTTTGTAAAAAGCAATCCTTTCTTTTTGGAATTTTTGAAGGTTTTGTATCAGCCAGTATTTTTATTGCTCTCTAGATTTCATTTATCTCAAACTTACCTCTCTTCAGGTGAGGAGGCATGTCCTCAGGTCATGTCTGCATCTCAAGGCATGAACAGTGAACTCTGCAAGCAGATCAATATCACTACTCCCATTCATGATCGTATTTCTTCTTTGCTTTACTCAGTTTGTGTTTTTTGTATAATCTAATGATAAACAGCTCAGATGAAGAATGTGTTGACTTAGGAGAGTTTGGAGGACCCCTGCATGAAGTGATGTAGGTCTCTTAAAAATATATATCCTGTTCCTTTCATCAGCAGATCTATCTGAAAGAGGGCTGCCTCAGAGAATGTCTGTGAATAGAGTGAAAAGCAAAACCTGGCACATGTAAAGAACTAGTAAGTGTGGCAAAGATTGTCACTTGCCATATGGGCATGCCAAGTAAAGAAATGCATCAAAGTGTTTCTGCCTTCTTTGCTGTGAGGGAGGCTTAGGACAAATACCTTAATTGGTTTCTCTTCTCATGCATTTGAGTTTTCAAGCATGAAGATTTATTTATGTATCTATTTGTGTTAGAAAATTATTTCTGAAGCCCACTGCCCTCACTGTTTACTTGTCTCATTCTTTAAGAGAGAGAAAAGCAGGTAAATATGGAGCAAATTATTATTTCATTGTGATAACATTTGAATTTCCATCCTGGCTGCAGATGGCTTAAGATCTTATAGCCTAATTTTTGGCAGGGCAGCAAGAGAATGGATCAAAAGGCCTCTTTTTTTCATGTCCACAGCTAATACTTCAATAATCTAAGCAGCTTCCTCCATGTAATTTTTTTACAATTTTTGATGAGCACCATATCCTCTGACTACCAGAAGGAAAAACACTAGCAGACTATCCTGTACATTCTACACAACTCCTTCTGAGGCCAAAGAGATGTAAAGATTAGACATATGTGAGGAATCCCAGACTTAATCTTGTGCCCAGATTTGCCTGAAAAAAAACAAAATGGAACACCATAGCTGCTCTCTTCAACTTCTTCTTTGCTTGGAGTTGTAAATGCAAGCAAATATTTTGCATTTCTAGTATTTTTGTAGGGACTTGTGTGGATTCCCGAAGAGGGAGAGGGTGTGATGAAGTAAAAGAAAAAGCCCCACAGAATTTGAAGTGAGGGTTAAGGAATTGCAAGTGATGGGACAAGGTGAGATCTCAGTTAATGCTACAGTACATGAAGGAAGCTCCAGGAGAGCTGCACCCCTCAGTGCATCAATTATACAGACATATCAGTATCTCTTGTAGTTACACTAATCTTGGAACAAAGTTGGTATTTTTTATGCTAAGGTTTAATGAGTGGTTTATATTGGTATGATGTTCTTGTTTGTGTGTTTTACAGGGCTAAGGTGCAAAGTCTGCAGCTGGTATTACAAAATTAAGTGAACCAGCTGACAGGAGCAAGGTGTGGAATATGTAGTAAATTTATGTTCAGATTGCTACAATGCCCACCTTTAAAAGGATGAAAAGGTCTCTAGTATTTGTACTCTTTCCCCTTAATTATTGACCTCAATTAATGACAGGAATTTGTGTCAATAGACAATAAATTGAACAAAATAAAAATTCCCTGGGTTGAGGCTTTTGTCACTTGAATACTCAGGTGAAAGAGAAGAACAAAGGGCCAAAAGAAAACGTTTGAATAGGAGATCCCAGGTCCCAACTAAAGAACAAGAGAGAGGAAGGAAATGAGGCAAGGATGGTTATGGGGTTTATTACTTTGTCTAGACCATGTATTTCTTGGCTAGAGCAAGGAAAAGCAGTAGTCTTACGAGGTTCATGTGGCTTTTTTGGGTATGTACCTATGTGACTGCACACACGTGTTTATGCCTATAATTAATCCAAAAAGTTAACTAAGTCAAACATGACAGTTGTGTGTCTGGGCTTGGAGTGTGTTCAGGTCACTGCAGAGCTGGACCTGGGAAGTGATGCTAGTGTAGTAGTTCCCTCATTGGTCACCATTTTAATGATGTGACACCTCAAAAAAAAGAGATGTCTTTCATCTAACTACAAACTTTTTCAACTTCTAATCAATGCATTTTGTAGAACTATTTGCTACTAGGTTAATTATCCATTTAATATCACAGGTCTCCTCTCTGTTGGAGATTGTTACATCACTATCAAGTCTGCTCAAGAGCTTATCTTTTGTGATGGAATGAGGACAGGCTTTCCAGTCCTCAAGTCACACATTTCATTCTTACACGTTGTTTTGGCTTCTTTGAAATGTGGTCATGGGCAGATAAACTGCTGGCTTGTAAATGGGAAAGCAGAAAGTTGAAACACCATGATCTTTGAGTCTTTTCATTTTTGCTATTGAATTTGTCTTTTCCTGAAGTCTGTGTATTTGGAAAATACCATACTGAGACTAGAAATATCCATGGTTCTTAGACTTGTGTCATACAATGCAGGTACGTTTTTCTAAGATTTTTAGAAGTGGGTAGGTTTTGAATGAGGAGCTGTCTGGATCTATCTAGTGTTCTAAAATTTCCTGGTCCTTCACAGCACTTTAGCTGAATGTTTTTAGGAAAGTTTAATCAAATTGGCTGCTCTTGGCAAAAAAGTTGGTTTTTTGAGTAATCCCTTCCCCACCAGGAAATGCAGCCTCTGTTACTCACTAGCTGCATAGGCAGCATAAGCATCACTTGAAATAGGGAAGCAGCTTAAGCTGAATGCTTGAGGAAGCTGGTGTGAATTTTCCTTTCTGGATACGGATGCATGGAATGGTGCAGTGCTGTATAAAAATATTCTTATTTCAATCCAGAGTCCCACTGAAATCAGTGGGTTTGTATTTACAGACCGTTTGAAACATCAGGTCCACAGCTTTGGCTGTTAAAAACATGGATATTCACTACAGCCTAGGTTGAAGCAAGATTAATATTTTTATATGTGCACAATAATGCAGCTGGACTTCATTCTTCTGAATTCTTCTACACGTACACATTTTTCTGTCAATATGCACTACAACAGAAACACACTGGAGCAACTGCAGAGCATGAAAATATTAGAAATACGTTGAACAAGACATTTCTATCCTAAAGCTTTAATACATTATGTGGTGTGTATTTGGAAGATGAGGTGTTGTGATTTAAGGCCTATCCTGCTTAAGTGAAATTGCTGTGAGAAAGAAGAAAAGAACCGAGAATGAAGAATTAAAATTGGCTTTTCTGAAGCTCTCCTGAACTGGAATGAGTATCAGCAACATGATACCTGGAGCAGGGAACTGCCAGGACCTGCCTTATTGGAGTAGAGGAACTTCACAAAAAATCTCTCCTGAATGTCACAAAAGTTGCATTTACTATTCTGGTATATTGTCATGATTGTGTCTTAGATGCAAAAATCTTATTTGTTCTCTCAGTTTTCTCTGCAGAGTCACTGTGGTGGGAGTAGGATCAGGCATTCGTTAATATCTGTTCTCTGCTCTGTCTGCACCTCACTCTCTCATGCTCCCTTTAATCTTTCTAAGCAATTTTCTCTCTTCTTGCAGGGGTGACTGAAATGATCCTTTGAAGCAACCAGCTTTGACGTTTGGAAAAAAGGATTGAAAAACAAAAGAATGCTCTAATTAAGGAAAACATCCGTTAAAGCTCAGGAAGAAGATTTTGATCAGTTCTTTCATGTATGCCTGACAACTGCACAGCATTAGCAGAGGGGCTCATTAGAGGGTGCTTACCCAAAATCCAGATGAAGGAGCAGAAACACCCACGAGTGATATGCAAGACTGCTGTGTGGAGGAAAATTAAATATTTGCTACCCTTCACGTAACACAGGTTGTGATCTACTGCCCAAGTAGTTCAGGAAAAGAGAACTTTTGTTTGCAGTGGGGCTATTTAGCACTGTTTCAGAAGTGAAAATGGGCTCAAAAGGGTGTGTGTATTCTCCAGTGTTGGTTTCACTGAGAGCCAAATCCTCTGGGTCCATGTGCTTGCCCATACGTGTGCTTAATTGTACCTGTGTGACTTAATGAATATATGGAAAGATTAAGAGAAAGATTTTTCAAGGCCATTTTCTTTGTTCAAGTGTTCTATTCTTCCCCAGTGTTATCCCTGTCATAGGGGCTAATACTGATACCTTGATTGCTTGCAGAATGGTAGATTGAGGAAGTTCTGAGAGTACAAACTTCACCTTGTGTCTCTATGTTTTGTGGCCACCTGTTACAAAATGCTGAATTTGGATGTTGTGAGAGCTGAGTCAGAGCTTCTGCACACAGAATTCCCCAGCTCATTGTTCCAGCTGTGATGCCATTGTGAATAAGCAATTTCTTTTACTATGAAAACTATACACATTGTAATTAGATTTTGTGAAGGGTCTCTGCAGGGCTGGGGAGGATATCAGAGGCCAGCAATGCCTCAGCCAGACAATTCACAGAAGCCACAACAGTAGTGAGGTACAGTTAAAAAATGAAAAATTGTAGCATGCCCACACAGCCCTTTGAAAAGCTGTTGAAGTGGAATGATATAAATCACTTGCATTGTTTTAGTCACTTTCCTTTTTTTGCTGAGTGAGGAATAATTTTCTGCAGTGAGGTTGTGTGCTGCTGAGGCTTTTTGCAGATACTTTCTTAATTAATTTAGTGGTTTTGGGGGAAAATGCTAGCAAGATGGGCAGAACTCACAGAAGCAACTGGTTTCAGCCAATTTTGGGTGTGTCCACTTCCTGGAGTGAATGGTCTTCATTCAGTTATAGGGTTTCTTGCTCTGAGCCTGTAGACAGTTAGTTAACTGCATCTTTAAAAATACAGCCACAAGTCCTCTTACTGGGAAGCTGCACACCCACAGGAGGCACAGTGGATTACATGAGCACAGAGACAGAAGGTGACAGCACTTTGCTAGTCCCAGGAGTTTATTGCCTGCATTAATAATGTGCCTGCACAGGAGAAATAAATTTTGAGAAGTGATGGCTTGTGGAGGTAGTACTATGGTGTGAAGGCTTTTCCTGCATGAATCCATAGGCTTTATCCTTCAGTGTGTGTCATCAAACACCATCCCAGGGAACTGAGCAGCTTTTGCCTGGCTGCTTCAGGTGCTTCTCTTCAGATGTTGCTGACCTTGCCTGGCTAACACATGGTTGTAACACACTCTCTCCATGGACTGCAGAAGGAGCCTCAGTGTGGAAAGACTCTTGACTGTTGGGGAGGCATTGATGGGTTCTGGTGTCTTCCTGCTCCTTCAAGGGCACCTTGCAGAAATTGCACTGTTGGGGCTGAGTAAGAACCCTTTCCCCTGGGCAGAAAGATCTTTTTATGGACAATGTGTTTTTTTTTTCTGAGGACAACAGATGAGACAACACAGTGCTTGAGCAAGTGGAACAGCTTCTACCCACTTTGCAGTTATCATGGTGGTGCTCCAGAGACCTCCATAGTATAGCTGAGATGTGGATGCCTGTGTGGCAATTATTTTCTCATGCACAAGTACAGCATAAGTTAAAAAAGGTGCTTTCTGGAAAAAATGTGCTCTGAAGTACTGAAATCCTGAACTGCTAGCAGAACAAGGAAGAAACTGTTCTTTACTTCTTCAGTCATCAGGCTTTTGCTGACAATTACTTTGGCATGTGTAGCACACACAGACACACGACTGACCATACATTTTTTGCAACCTCCTGAAAAAATTAGGATTGTGCTAGTGTGTAATTCTGCAGTCCTACCTGATGTCCACTGTGACAGAAAAGAAGATTTAATAGAGTAAGTCTAGTTTTAGCTTTATAGCACACTCCCAGAACATTTAGTGGCAGCAGATATGGTGGTACCATTTTAAACTTGACTCCTTTGATATCTTCCATCAGATCTGAAAAAGAAGTCTGTTCCCAACAGATATTTGGGGCTTCTTGGCTGAAGCATCTTCCCAATCTTTTGACAAATTCAATGTCTCAACACTCTGAATCTTACACCCACCACCCCTAAAATACTGTCAAAGCAAGTGGCTTTCTTTAGAAAAGCCCTTTTTCCAAGTTTGGGATGCTGCAAATTCCTCTTCAGATGCATTAAGTCTAGCTCGTGGGAGGATCTGATGATGTCCTCTCTTTTTATCTTCATCTGTAGCATATCACTTGTTGCTGCCCTGTAGCCTTGATCTCCTGTGCACTCAGCCCTCTGGCCTGCCTAGGGGTATTAATGAGGCTGGAAAGTGAGTTTCTTGGTGCTGGTGCTGGTTCTGGAAGCTGCTACAAGCGAAGGCTGAAGAGTCAAGTCATGTCACTGGATCACGTGGTGATCAGAGAGCAAAAAATATGATTGCCATCTGCTGACTAAGAGGGAGAGTTCTGTGGGACAGACAGTACATATTTTGATTGTCCTGGCTTTGTAGACTATCTCCCTGTAAGAGGAGTATAGGTGGGTAAAGAAGTCTCTGAACAAAGGAAGGATGCTCCTTCTGCTAGGGAGCAATTGAATCTGGCCAAAGGAGAGAGGTATTTGGATCCTGGGGTAAACCAGAAGAAGCAGCAGCAAAGCAGCAATTTGCAGCACAGTGGGGAAATGAAAGACTGCTGAGCAAAGCTGTAAGCACACTCCAAGCCTGCTTATGTAAGAGAAAATATCTTGGAGAGCTGAGTGTGCATAGCTGCAACGCACCAAAACCCCTGAAAGACAGCTTGAGAGCAATGGTCTGCTTTTCTAGGACACAATGGACAAGGAGAGATGTATTTCTAAACCTCTTAAATTATTTCTCTGTGCAAGTGACTCCTAGACACTTGTCATCCTCTGACCTAAAAAGTCAACAAGTCAGGTTTTTGGTGTAGGGAAGACTAAATTTGAACACCTTCTAACTTGTCTTTGAGGAACTCCCTGTGAAAGAAAAGGTCAATGGATTTGTATAAAACCTAGGTCTAGTCTGGAATCCCAACACACAATCCAGTGATTTTCATAAAATGAATTAGCAATCTGACCAGACTGACAATAATTTTTAGTAGTAAATGACACTTTGTTCTCCTGTTACCAAAATTTTTGAAAATCGTGGTACTGAATCATCAGCTCACTATAAAGATAAGGTGCTTTTCCATCCTCTGTGCCTGGCTTTTCTCCTCTTCATCTCTGTTCCACAGCACGAACTGTCTTGCAGTATGAGAAAGAACCACAATAAAGGCAAAATAGGTACTTCCCGCAGAAAAAAAAAAATTAATTGTACACAGCTGAACTTGAAAAATGTTACAAAAATCCCGTTGAAACTCTTCAGTGGATTTGTAGCTGTTCTAACCAGTCTTCTACATCATGGAATCTTCCCCTACATATTATCCATTAAACAAAGGTATTCATTATAGCAGCATGTGGCATAGATAACATCTCTAGTGCAGAGGAAAGGAGCTCTAACGAGTCTTTAGAACACACCTCGCTTTTGTGTGAATGGCAGGTACAACATATGCCTGAGGCTTAGGTGCAGGATTCCCACCATGGGAGCAGGTAGGAGCCAGCAAATGCCCTACATTTGCTCCCACCCACCTCATTCATCTCTGGCTGTTGCTCTTGGGATGCTTTTCTGCCTCATTTTTCTTGGACGCTCCATGCAGCAAACTTCCAGCTGCTCCTCGAGGGCAGCTTTTTAAATCGGTACATTTCACTTCTTTCCTGGGGGGCTCCCAAGTGTCTCTGATTTTCAGGGATCCACCCAAAGGTACAAACACAAAAGCCATCCTCTTGGCAGGTGGGTTTACAGTCAGCATGTAGGAGGCTGCAGAGTCAGTCACTTGGAAGATGCTTCAATCGAAAAGGTAAAAGGAGGTTGAAAAACCCAGTTTAGATAAGAGCAGGAAGGTTACACTTGTAATCTTGTATGTTTTGGCTACTGGATAATGGATATATTATGCAGCAAAGGCCTTCTCCAAAGAAATCAAATTACATAGGCAGCATTTCTGATGACACACAGGCCTTTTCTGCAGTTATTTGGATAGGTTGTTCATTTTTCTGTACTGATAAGCATTTTTCTCTTTTAAATTTCTTTGAACTATCTGTTCTCAGCATATCAGCCCAAAAAAATGCCCTAATAACTGTACCTTGCTCCAAGATCAAGGATGTTTCACAGAGAGCTGTTCTTTGCAAATGTCCTGATGTTTTGACCAGGAAGCTGAGTTGCTTATGATAGCAAAGTTGTCCTTTAGGCAGGAATGCTACATTCCTATCTATGTATGTACTTGTCTGCACAGATATGACTTGGCCTTTTGAAAATATAAAACCTACACACTTTGGATCTTGATAGAGTTTTAAGCTACCTACTGCCATTCTGTTTTGTACATCTTCCAAAGTTTTCAGCTGCTTCCTGAAGGAAGTAATGTTCATGAATTCAGCTGGAATTTTCTCAATCTTCCATTATTGCTCCTCTCTCTCACAATGAGTTGTTCAAAGGTGTCTGTGTTGATGCCTCACTCCTTTATGGAGCCAGTAGAGGCTGACAGCTTAAGCTCAAAAAATTTCTAACCTTCAAATACATATGATTTGTATTTGCTGTTGGAAAAATGTCAGCTACAGGTGCTGCTGCAAACAAGTGTTAGCCAAAGGATAAATGAGGTAGAACAGAGCTGAACAGTTCTGGGCAGCCAGTAATTATGGGAGCAATATATCTGGATACATTGAGAGATCAAATACTATGTTTTTTTTTTTTTTAATTTGGAAAAAGTAGTGGCTGTTTAAAGACAAAAGGGATGGATATGCTGGTGAAGTCATGCAGAAATTTCAGATCTTTTATGGTAGTTTTTTGAAAGAATTGTTTCAACAAACAGCAAATATGTAAAGATTTATGATTTCACTGCTTTTAATCTAGCATCAGAGTCATAACGTTATTTATTAAGATCATTTTGGTGAATGGATTTTAAAGAAGATATTGTCATTCCCTACACCATTACTAGTGTGCTGCAATTAATATTTAAAATCTACTACACAGGGCTACTGTAAGTTTATTCTTCAGGGTATTAAAAACAGTACTTAAAGAAGAAAACAGACTCCCTTAAAGAAGAGCCTCAGCATCAATAAAATATTGTTTTAAAAAATCAAAAAATATAAAATGAAAAATATTAAAGTATTTTTTGTAGAAAATTGAAATCTCTGCAAATGATATATGTGGGCTCTTTAACTGAAGAGACTACTAGCACTTAAACTTTTAATGATATGAGATGGTAGAATCCCTTTTTGTAATCAGAGAAATGCAGCCAACACTGGCATGGAATGTGGCAACCCCTTAGTAGCATTGCCAACAGCAGTCCAAATTTATTAATTACCTAAAATCTAAGAAATATGCCTAGAAAAATCCTTTAACCAATTCCCCAGACCTGAGTAAGTGACTGATTTGGAAGGGCAAGAGCACGACAGCAAGAAACTACCTGCATCAGTAGGCACAGCAGAGCACTGCAGAAACAGCTTTTACCTCCTGCAACACTTCAAAATTCAAATTATTATCTCTTTTGTTTGGTTTGGTTTGGTTTCTTTTGTTGCTTTTTTTTTGTTTGGTCGGTTTTGGTTTGTTAGTTTGATTTTATTAGAGCTGCTAAGCTTTTGAGGAGGTCATGAGACAGTGTCCTGGCTGGCAGAGTCCCAACACCTCTGACCTGGGAGAGGCAGGGACATGTAGAGCTGTGTGGAACACGAGGGAGGTTTGGGAAATGAAAGGACAAGGGTGCAGTGGTGTGTGCAGCCCTACTGCAGGGTGAGGAAAAGTGACCCTCTCTCCACAGACCCTGCCAGTATGGCTGGGAATGGGGTGAGAGGGCAGCAAGAGCTTCTTTGGTAGATTCCTTTTGCTGGTGTATCTTCTGCTAGGGACTGACAGGATTCACGCTGTCACTGTGCAGTTGTCTCATGTCACAGGGCAAGAGCCTGTTTCTTTGCCCAGTTCCTAGTGAACAATTCACACCAAAATTAATTATTGCAAAGAAAAGACGGAGATGGATCCTCCCTCAAGCAGCCAGTCACTGTTGTAGTTTTGTTCCTACAGACACTGTGTGAGACCTGCCTGCAAATTCAGCAGCTAAATCAAAGCAGGACTTTGGGTCCCTGGCATTCTGGACAAGCATTTTCAGCCCTCAGGTGCATTGTGTATTCTCAAGGCAAACTCACTGACTGGGATAAAAAATTTCAGATCTTCCTAATGAACGCATCACTCAAAAATTACCCAGTACCAGTTAATTTACAAGACAAGATTGAACACAGGAGCATCTCTCTCCCCACTGTGGTTCATAGTCAACTCCTGTCTGGGATGGTGGAATTGTGGCTGTGGGCCCCTGCCAGACTTCACTGAGTGGGTGAAGCAGTGCTATGTGCAAAAAGAGCAGAGATCCCAGCCAGCATCTCTGCAGAGTACCACAGTGCTGTTACAAGGAGTTTTGCTCAGGCTGACGCTGAACTGAATTGCATCGTCAAAGATGCTGGGTTTTGAAATGACAGCTGAACCACAGTTTCTTTTCCTTTTCTGCTGACTGTCAAGTTGAAGCTTCTGGCTTATTTAATATATCCTCCAATGTTGGCCAAAACAACTCCAAAATAAAAAGTGGTTCTAATGTTCAAACATGTTTGTGCTGAGCCCACGGTGGCAGCCATTTACTGCTGTACTTATGCTTAACTTACCAGGACACTTGGAAATACCTTGACACTGGAAAGTTCTTGGACTTCTGAGAAGCAATGGGAGATGTGATATGGGATGTCTCAGACACATCAGTGGCACATCACTGATTTCCTACATACCCCTCACCAACTCATACCACCTCTTTTGTTGTAAGTAACCTTACACCCATTTTGATGTTTAAGCTATTGCAGCTATTTTGCAAAATAGTTATCAGCATCTCAGCTAGATGCTATGACAAAGCCAATTAATTAACATTAGTGAAACATTTGGTATTCTTGGATAAAAGACACTACAGAAAAATAAATTATTAGCCCATTGCAAATAAAAACTCCACTGTGCTCCTAAATACTTGTATTATCTTTGGATAATAGCAAAAACCAAGACAGGGTTGCCTGAAGGCATCCTCAATCAGAGATTTTTCCTTTTCAGATGAAAAAAAGAGACTTCTGTAGTGAACAATTTCACTAGCCAAGAAACAATAGAGAGGCTTCCATTCTAAGGTGGTAATTACTTTGTGGCTTGAGAAGGGAAGAAGCCTGAGACAAGTATCCAGCTTCTAAGCTATTCAGGCTATGGAGGAAACTAAAGGCCTACAGCTCCATTAAGAGCTAGAAGTTAGAGGTTTTTATCTCATTTGTCCTACTGTTGAGAAAATTATTTAATCACTTCTGCCTTGGTTGCCTCAGTGGGTTTCCTTTTCCACTACCTTTGTACTACAAGGCCTATTTAAAATGTTGTGTTTATAGTCCATCTTGACATCCCTTGAGCTTCCCATCTTCAGCTTCCTGGACAACAATCCCTAGATGCAACAGCAGGGACATGTAGAACAAGTGTGCACATGAACACTGTAATGGTGTCCAATAAAGTAAATCTTATATTAATTTTAACCAGATGGTAAAAACTGAGCTGTCTCTGCTCTTACTTCAAGAGTTTAAAAAAATGATTGGTTGTGAGTTTTTGTTCTTGCAGATGGAGGGAAATATCTGCCTCCAGTAATACTGTGGAATGAGGTTGCCTGGAGTGGGCATGCTACAGCTTGACCAAGGCCACTGTGGTAGTCGTATTCTTCCACAGTGTGAGATGGCACTTTTCCACAGCCTTTACCCAGTATCAGGACATCAACCTTTTTCCATTAACTTGTCTTTCCTGCAGCTCTCTGGTTTCCTGTGCTTATTCTGGTCTGAATTTCCTATCATCCACAGCTTTTTTATGCAGGTTTTACTTCAGGAGGCAAGAGGTTTGCCTTTGCTTTGATAATTGGGAACTGTTGAGGACACAAAAATGCACTACCAGCTATCACCCTTCATTTCCCAAAGCCCTACAAACTCTTTTTGTTGCCTTAGCTAGACATCTGAAAAACATGCGCCTCAGCATATGAGGCATCAGGAAATGTTTGCTTAAATTAACTTTACCAATCTCCTGTCTCTTTGTCAGCCTGAGAATATGAGCACCAAGGTCTCCAACAATGCATGGATGACGATGTTTCTTGAAGACCTGCCTTAAGCTTGGCAGCCCAGCCCAGAACAACTTCTACACATGTTCTCACTGCTCACCTTGGACTTTCCTGCTGCCACTCAGTCTGCCCTGGTCATTAACACGGTTGGCAGGGGAAGAACTAATGCTTGGTTCCTATGTACAGATAACTCTCCACCAGCCAATTGTACTGCCCTGGGAACTGGGGCTGACTACAGTTATAGCACTCCTAGTCTTGCTTCCCCGTGCACTTATATCCATGTGGAACTGACAGGGAGTAATAAAATCAGTTGATGATTTCTCTGAACTATTTTCTCCATGTTAGAACTGTTTCCAGTGTAGCTCTGCTGTACTAAACTCTGCTCATCATCTCTTGCATTTACACTAGCAAGAAGTGTAAGTATGCAGATTAGACCCAAGCAGGAAGATATTGCTAGTGATGAGTTTTTTTCTAAGGCAGCTGGATTCATTTGACTGGTAGCAAAGTATTCTGACTGGTGTGACTCCATCTGGCACCAAGAGTTATTTGAAATCTTTAGTGTTTTTTCCTGCTGTGAAAACTAAATATTTCTCACACCAAGATACCATATCAGGGTGGTATTTCACATATCTAGCATAATCACAAATTAATCCAGCAAAGTGAGGCTCTGATCCCATAAGAGTTTCCTAACAGAAGTTTAGTTACGCTAAACCTCGTGCTAGTTTTGATGGAAGCCCACTGAGCTGTGGAGAAGTACAGAGCTCATTCTGCTCTAACTATGATCTTGTAGTCCTCACTAAAGGTCATTGTAAGTACCAATTGCTCTTGGGTTTTTGTATACTTGTAGTTTTTAAAGCAAAGCTTTTGGAAAACTTCCAGAGAGAATGTAACCTGTGCCTTTTTGCTTTGTCAAATAAACGAATGTATTTGGGGCTTCTAATGACAAATTCAGATACTCGTTCCTACCAAAAAAGTATGGCCCGATAGTGATTCTGTAACACTTTGATCAAAGATGCAACTCAGGTTCCTTTGTATGAATAAAATATAAAACATAATTGTGTTTTGATAATTTGGTTTGGATTTCATAAAACAGAAACAACTTAAAAGAAAACAGAGAGTGATGAAAATGTCTCTTCCATGGGCTTCAGTTTGTCCTAGGGACCTACTGTTCAAAAAAATGCCGAATTTGGAGAAGAAACTGCTCCTCGATTCTAAGATTAACTCTTCCTTGCATTCAGGGACAAGGGCAACCAGGGAAATTCTTCTCATCCCTCCATTGAAGATTTGGAAGGGCAAAGTTGTCTTTCTCAGGTTTCTGAGTCACCTAAGCTGATAAAAAAACATGGCTTACTTTTATGCTGGATTGTAGCTGTATGACTTACATGACTCTTGGACTACTTAGTCATGAACTTGGTTGTTTCAACATTTAATCATGAAAGACATCAAGAATTTGGCTGGTATATATGATGATCCAATAACAACTCATACACTGCTGCTGTTTTCCTTCCAATGACGAAATAGACAACAATTCCTTTTAAAGTGTAATAATTTGCCCTGAACATTGCCAAGGAGGACTCTTTAATATGATCCTTACTTCTCTTCTATTAGATTCCTTCTTATATCGTCACCATTTGAAGGCATTCTAGTTGGAATGCAAATTTGATCAAATTGTTACAGTAAGCGGTGATGTCCAGCTTCTACTGGAAGACTGCAAAGCAGGAGCAGTCCCTAAGACTATGTAGGTTGAAACCTATGGTACTGTGCCTTGACACAGCGGCATTAACACACAAACACAGCTGTCATTTGAACCTGCTTCTTAGCACTGTCACTCCCTCAAGCAGGACAGCTGAAGCAGGTATGAGACCAGTGCCTGCCAGATATCCCAACCAAGCTAGGATTTGATGTGGCCGAAAGTCAAGGTGGAATTGATTTTATAAATCTTCCTTTGGTTTAAACCCTTGCAAGATGTACCTAAAATCCCACAGCTCAGATCAGAACTATTGAAACCACCAGTTGTGGACGACACAGAGGCCGTGAAGCACACGCCGGCCAGCCCCACGCGGCACTGCGGGCTCCAGCAAAACGCTCGCCGGCGCGGCTGCACACCCGCATCTGTGCGCCACTGGAAGAAGGTGCGGTGCTTCCTAGTGGCCTTCCGGCTCCTCCAGCACTGGAGCACCTGGAGCAGCATCATTTCTCCTTCACACGCGTGAATGCGCTGCTGCCTACACCCGCACCTTTAGCGTGTGCACGAAGTGTCTGTGTCGCTACCCGGCCGCTGCTCCCTTGCTTCCCTGTGGCTGGAGGAGGGAAGGGGCCCATTAGCCGGGCTTGTTCCGCAGGACCAACCGGGGGCTGCTCCCCACGCCCAGCGGTGCCTGCCCGGCCGTGGCACAGGACGCCCCGGTGGGGGTATCCCCGGCCGCCCTGGCGGGCTGGGGCCGGGCGATCCGGCGGTTCGCAGGTCCCGGTTCGCAGCCAGGTTCCTCCCTGCCGCCCCTCCCGAAGGCGCGGGGCCGCCCCCGGCCCGCCCCTCCCCGCCCCGCCGGCGTGGCTGCCGCGGCCGCGCATTGTGCGGCTGCCGCTGCCTCGGGCGGAGCTCGGGGAGCTGTCGTGGTCTCTCTGCGTCCCCGACCCTCCCGGGCCGGGCCTCGCCTCCAGCTCTTCCCTGGGAGGCGCCGTCCGGGCTCGGGCGCGGTGAGTGGGGGCCGTGCGGTCCGGGGGAAGCGGGTGATGCCGCCGCCCGGTCTGTCAAGCCGGGGCTCGCCCCGCAAAGCTGGGCCAAGGGGGAGCGGGTCTGTAGCCGGCCCCCGCCGCGGCCGACGTGGGTTGCGGTGCCGGGGGCTCCGGGAGCGGCTCCGAGCAGCCTCGGGCCGGGCGGCGGCGGCGGCGGAAGGTCGGGGGCTCTCGGTGAGAGCAGCGGGCGCGGGGGGCTCCTGGCTTTGTTTGTGGCTGTGAGCTGCGCTGAGACACAGCCCTGGCGGTCTTTAGGAAGCTCCCTGGGAATGCTGGAGCTGGAGCTCGCAGGTTTTACTCCCTGCGTGAATGTTCAGTGTTTGTGCAGGCACTGCTCTCCTTCTCTTCCAGTCTGGAATAGCGATCTCTGGTAACTGGAGTTGGCTGTAAATGTAATGATTCCTGTGGTCTGACTGCTGTAAGCTTTATTCACGCAAGTAAGACCTCCATGCATGAGTAAAATATTTTTTGCAGGATGATTTTGCATGTTTCCACCCTGAAGTGCAGTCTCCGATGGCTCCTGCAGGAGATGGGCTTGTCCCTTTCAGTGTGTGTGTGCGCGGTCGCTGTTAGTTTTGGCAGCTGTAAGTGATCATTGGTAAAGGTCGGGTGTCTTCGTGTTCTTCGGGAATGTATTAGGCTGGATGTGTGCCTGCGTTTTGATATTGCAGAAGCAACAAGAGAGAGCAGCCTTAGAAAAAGGTTAAAGGAAATTGTTTAGCTTTCCTAATGCTTATCATTTCCAGCTGGCATACTTGTACGCAAGTCATAGTAAATTGCAGGAAACAATCAGGTTTTGTATTTTCTAGCAGGTTGATGAATAATAGAAGATAGGTCTAAAGCTAAATTTTGATGCTCCATTTTAAATAAATTCTTGGCATTTCTTCTGTCTCTTGCACCTGTTAGCTTTTAGGACAAGACGATTATTAGGTGATGATTAGGCAGTTTTCTTACAACTTTAATTAAAGGAATAGTTCACTATAGGCCAGTTATAGAATAATGGACCCACTTGTCGTCTAGTACATAATTGAATGTAGAGCTATGGTACTGCCTGGCAAAACTATTCATTGTCTGTAACTCCTCCTATAGCCAAAGCAGAGCTAAAACTTCATTCCAGGAGTCAGGTGAATACAGTGTATAAATCTAGTTCCTCTGTGGTAGACTAGTGATAGTGGCTTATAATGAAACATGTATTGACAGGGATTTCATATCTATAATGTACATCGTTGATTGAGTGACTTAATGCTTCATCTTGCTGTTTCTTATTAATAATCTAATTAGGGGAAAACTCTGGAAGGAATATAGAATTAAGACACAGTCCCAGTGGAACTCAGTAAAAAAGACATTGCAGAGCAGACAAGAGTGTAAGACGAATTTCCAGAAATACTTACTCATCACCCAAGGCAGAGCCAGATTTTGAACACTCCTAGCTTGTATTTAGGCTCCAGAGTTCATTGGTAGATTTTCAGGTCTTTCTTTTCAGTATTCAAACTTTTATATCCAGTGTGCTTTGGGAGACAGTGAGGGAAATGTGTGTCTGTTGTAAGCCAAATTCTCAGTCATCAACACATAAGAAAATCATACCCTCAGCACTTAAAAAAATCTGATCCTTGGGTTGCAGTCATAACTCCTACCACTTCCATTCTGGAGGCACTTCCATTTAATTTTTACAACAGATAGGATTACAGTTGTAAAATTTAGCCACAATAAGGCACGCCAGTAAAATGACTTCAGGCTTTTGGGTTTTTTTTGTAATGTAGATTGATGAATAGTTCTGTAAATACAGTAATAGAACTGTATATGGCACTTAATCTCTGAACAAAAGTAATAGGTAATGGCTAAAAATAGTATTTCCTCTTTCAACAGTAGAGTTAAATATGGGTATTAACTGCAGCAAGATAGATTGGTCCAGAGCTGGAGGCTCAGATCATTCATGCTTGCTGACCTGGCCTACTTCTTTATTTTCCTTTAAAGTATCACTTTTGTGAATGTGTTTGATAATAAAACACAAACGCAAATTGAAAAGCTGTTCTTTAAAGTGAAAATTGGAGCTTGTTTTGCTGCACCATGAAGGCACTGTAGTTTCTAGAATGTGTTCTGATCTCATGTAGCTCAGCACAAACTGCTGAGCTGTGTTGAGGTTGTGTCTCCATTTACATGAGTGGCTGGTCTATTAGGTCTGGTTCTGATCATTTTACACTGCTTGAAGTGCTTCTATGTCACTGCTCAATAAATGCCTTCATAAAAACAGTCAGTGAGAAATTTGCCTCTCCGATAGCCCTGTCACAGCCTCTCAAGGAGCTGTTGAATTATGAGAGCTGGTGATTATCTGCCTATGTCTGTGGCCCAAGACTCATTGACACTGAGCACAAAGAGAAAAAAATGACAAGTGCTTGTCCAGCAGCACATTCTCTCAGAGGTGTTTGCTTTCCCCCGTTTCATAGAGCAAGACCAATGAGTTTGAGGTGTCTCTAAAAGAGCGATTAATTAGCTAGTGTGTATTTAGCCCTTGGAAGATGGAAAATAATGTGTGGGGATGATTTGAATTAAGTGCTGTTATTCCCTGCTATTAAAGAAACTCCTTGCCTGCTCTGTGTCTCGTTGGAGCTGTAGGCAATTTTAAAGGATTATTTAAGCTGTGGTTTAGGTTTGTTTAAACAGAAGAGTGAGGAAAAATCTTTCAACAGGAAAAAATAGTAGGTAAAGATTTTCTTGTTTAAGTATTTTTTTTTTAGTAGCAGCAAATCTCTGTATGTGGGAATGAGGAAAAGGGAGTTGAACCGAGCGAGGAGCTGTAGTGTGAGGTAAAATTCTGATATTGTTCTCTTATGCCATCCTGGAAATACATTTGCATTTAAAATTTCCAGGCGAACTAAGCTGTAGGACCAGTGCAGAATGCTAAATGAAACCTGACAGCTAACTGAAAATGCCACAGTGGTGCTGGGCATTCCTCTGCTCAGACAATTGAGTTGAAGATTGTTTCTTTTAATGATTATGGATCTGAAACGAAGACTGGTTCTGGAAACAAATGGTATGTCAATTTTATTATTCTGAGATATTTTCACTTGAAAGATGTTTACTTTCTGTCACATTACCCCGCAACTGCTCGAAAACTCACAGAAACTGGAAAGTCCAAATCCCTTTCTGCCCATCAGATAGCCGCAATATGCTCCTTTGTGTCGCTGAAATTCAATCTGCTTGGGAGGCTGATGAGTGGGTTGGGGCACAGTTGTGATCCCAAAGATACTGGGTATCACCACAGAGGTCCCTTTATGTTGCTTGTGTGAGCAGACAAAGTAGCAGCTCTTTCTGGGAATGTGGAAATGCATTTCCTGTACATGTTTCTGCTCAGGAGTAGTGAGATGTAGAAACCAGAATGATGGCAGCTGGAGAAGGAATGTGAAAGGGACCGTGAAAGGCATCAGAAGAGATTGGTGAGTTTTACCTTTTCATGTGTCAAACTTAGGTGCCTGCAGTTATTGGAAATAAACTGTCCCTGTGCAGGCAGACCAACGATGCAGAACAATCTGAGGAGACTGAGGGTTGGAAAGAGAGAAGAAAATGATTGATAGGTCAGTGTGTGTATTGGGTGTGAAAGAGCACCTGCAGTCACAGGGCTGGAATGAATCAAGGGCCTGTGCTTGGCTGTGGCTGCTGCAGTGCAGCAGTAGTACTGACAGCACAGTGGTCCATGATATCCCAGTTATGAATAGAAGGCTTTACATATGCAGTGTGGATGCTTTTGGCTCCCTGGCATAACTGTAAGTACTTGCACTTGGAAAGTTTCTGAGGGAACGGAAGGAGCTGATTAGGAGAGCAAAGTGACTTATTTCTGAGGAATGATTAAAATACTTAATATAGATTATCTGAGAAGTAGAGACTCCATTGATTTCAGGTATGATTATTCGAGAAACATAATCTCTTAGCCTTTGCAAGAGGGTGTGATTAGACATCATGGGCTGCAAAGGAGAAGGCAACTTGAACATCAAGCAAAGCTGCTTGCAATGATGCTAAATGGTGGTAATATTTGGTGTTGTGTAACACTCACATAGAACTGGGAAAAATGTTCTGCAGGGCTGGTCATTCGGAGTCACATCTTCCCTGGCTGAGCTGTGCCTGGGGATTAGGGTGGAGGTTTTGGAAACAAAACTCTTTAGTCTTCCAGGTCCTCTGTTGGGAGTCCTAAGCCCCCCTCTGTAGTCTGCTGGAAGGGCAGTCATTCCCTGGTAGCTTGGATTTGTATGGATGAATTAATAGGTCTTATTCCATCTTTGGCCTCTGACCCAGGCAATACATGAGCATTTGCTGGCAGCTGGCATGTCTGCTGTTATTCTGTAAAACAAATGCTGGAGCATCTTGAATTCTGTTCTGATCATGTGGTGAGGGAATATGGGAGGAGGCAAGTGATGGAAATGGTGAGCACAGCAGGCTGAAATATTACTGGGTTTGCATTGACTTTGTTAATTTGAGTTCTTGGACCTATGCTGAATTCTCCTCTTAAAGAAAAGCTGAAAAGCAACAGGCCTGGGGTGTTTTCCTGTTCTAAGTTTCAGCCATTACTGGCAAAAAAAACCCAATGGCAAGTCTTGGACAGCAGTTGCCTCTTCCTTTGCCGAGCCCAGTAATAGGCACAACTTGTTGCTGAAGTGTGAAGAGCCATTTCAGAGGGTTGTGCAGCTCTGGGTTTTATGGTGTTACTGCACAGTCGTGATACTGTTCTGTTTCTCTCTTCAGATACGAGGTGGGTCAGTTCATGAAAAGTCTGATCAGACCACTGAGAAGCACAATGTGTGATAACCTGTGTCTCCTCGCTGATTTGATGTTGTAACGGGCAATCTTTCCTCCTCCACTAAATTTCTTGTATCCCACAATAAACTAAGAGTTTATATGAAGGCTCTTTCTGCGGAACTGGTGGAGTTATTAGGACTCCGAGATGGTATGTTGTTGCTAGATAGGGAGGAGTATGTTTATGCTAATTCATAGTGGCTGCTTTAAAAATTGGAGACAGTTTGTGTCTTCAGCATGAATGAAAGGTTTGTTGAAGGGCAGGCAGGTAATACATGGACAAGCATTTACAACCCTGGTTTGAGGATGAGCCTCTTTTAATTAAGTGTAACTTGAGTCACAGAAGTTCCTCATCTGGTAACTTGGAATAAGGTTTTTCTGGCATCATCCATTTGTAGTGAAGATTTAGAAGAAAAGAAATTCCGAGATTTCGTTGTCTTGGTTGCAAAGGAAATCAGAAAGCTGAGAGAAGTTAAACCACTTCCAGAAACTGTGTTAGCCCAGCTTGGATGTGCTCATCCAGCCCCTCTGAAAGCCAGTACTGCTGGTTTTCCTTTCAACATTGTATTAACTTTTCTTTCTGTAAAGTACTCTGTAAAGGCTCTCTCCAGGAAGAGTGGAGGGCCGCTTCTTTTCCTTTTTTAAACTACTATAACCTGATCTAGAGAAATACCGGAAAACTGATTTGATTTGGCGAGTATCAGGTAAATAAATTTCACCTCCTAATTTCTCTTTAACAGGAATCCCCACTGATGTCTGCATAGATGTGACTTAGCTTTATAGAAACAATTAGTTTTTAAAATATGGGCCCTAAGAACTTCACTGCAGAGTATCGGTGCACTGCTGACTGCTGCACTGATGGTTACCGGACTCTGTTGGCATGGTTTTGCTTGTTTGTTTTGCTGGGTTTTGTGGTGTTTTGGTTTTTTTAAAATATATTTTCATATTTGAAGGGCTAGGCAAAGGCTGCTGTCAGTGGGTTATCAGATGTAACAGATTATTTGTTTGGACTGGTACAACAAAACCACTACTCCTAAAGTTCCTGGTAAAAATTATCCTGTCGTGTAGTCCACCTTCCTTGGCAGATACCTGGTCTTCAAACCAGGACACCTATCAGTGAAGTCTGAATAAGTCCAGTTCACAGTGCCAGGAAAAATACATTCTTGTGGTAATTCTGGCATCCCTGACAACAGAAAATATTGGAAAACTTGAGAGAGACTTTGTTCTTATGAAATATCCAATCCAGTTTTGTGTAACTGAGAAGCAGCTTGGAAAGTTCAGATAAGAATTCAGATGTTGGCCCGAATTAGTGAGATTTGCTTCCATGAATCAAATTTGGCATTACAGCGTGCTTCCCAAATTAATTCTGTCATGTATCATTTCAGTGTGAGTTGATTTTCTGTTTTATTCTGCATGACTTCTGTTCATTTATCATTATTAAGCTATTTCCTGGAGATACTCAGGCTTAAATGTGTGCTTGTATGGCTACCAGAATTGTCTGCAGTTACACAGACAGAAAATATTAATCCAGGTTAAAAGGTGAATTTTTCCTGTGTACTATGTATACTGTGCTTCAGTCACCATTTCCCAGTTTACCTGAATATTTGATTTGAAGAATTGTCCTAGCCACGAATAAGGTACAAGATTTATGCTTAGCTTATTGTACTCATGTACAGTAAATTCTTTCTTTTGCTTTTTTTGACATTGGTAATACAGTCCTGGCATAATTTCTTTTAATTTTTTTTTTTTCTGGGAAAAGAGTATGCAAAAGAATGTTTATTAGCTGATTTAAATTCAATTAACTTCATTTCCCTTTCATGGAGTTTTTAACAATGCTTAATGAGAGATGTAACTGAATTGCAGAGCTATTACTTCCCTCTGAATACATCAGATCTTCCCTGAATTCTCATGAAGGTTTCTTGATCATTCACACTTTACTCCTGGCCTTCCTAATTATTTTGTAGCATATGGAACGTCCCACAGATGCTAATTCTATTAGCCTTTGTCATGCTTATTTCACAAATAGTTCCAGTTCCTCATTTATCTGCTTTAGTATCTGTTTATTGGTGATTTTTTTTCTGCCTTTAAACCCCTGGGTTGAGGCACTAAGACCACCATGTGCTAGGTGGAGTATAAACACAAAGCAAAGTGCATTCCCTGCCTTGCACATTAACACTTTTGTTTTATGGCTAAATGAGGGAGATTCCTCTTAACTGCCTTGTACTCAGACCTCTACAGACACTCAATTGCCACTTCAGCAGCATTTAGAAAGTAAATCTCCAGCTTAGGGAAATAATAATTAAAACTGAGCACCACTGTTGCTGAAAAAATTCTTGTGCTTGTTGGAAGATGCATGAATTTAAGTTTATAAAGACTACCTGTCATCTGCATGCATAGGCAAAAATGTGATGCTCTTTCCTCTCTTCTTCTTTGCTTTTCCTCTCATTCAAGCAAATGGGCTGATAGATGCTTGGAAGTTGAGTGTCCCTCCTAATAGCCTCCTTGTTTGCTTGCCTTCTTTCAACAGCTTCTCCATTCACAGTTTTAAACAACAGGAGAAGAACACTTGAAAATACTCTAATATCGTAATCCTGTGTAGAAGGGTATTCTGCTTCCCTCACAGATGGTTAAACTAGAAAGGTTCATTTCTTGTCCTAAAGTCTGTTATGGCACGAAGAATGATAAAAGCACACTGAAATTGCAAATTGCTGCGTTGCTGAACACAGGCTCCTGTGTGTGGAGCACTCTGAACTCTTTGAAGTCTTGAGCCTGGAGTGCAGTTTTGTGGGCAGCAGGGGCTCAGAGGCACAGAGCTTGTGGATGTTAGGGCATGAGCTAGGCTCTTTCCTAAGCATTTCTTAAGCATTCCTTGTCTTTCCTTTAGTTTTCCATGCAGGGACACAGATGTACATGGATAAACATGCGGACACACGGTGTTACGGATTGAGCATGATAGCTGAGCCACTACTCTTAAACCAGTGGCCACTGCTCTGCTGGGTGTGCAGTGTGTCCTCCCTAGGGCCTGGTGTAACCTTGTTAGGGGAATTGAGTGGAATATGACTCCAGAAACACACATTATGTATCTGTGTATTATGTATGTAGATGATGTGTTTCTTGTACTGACACAGCTGGTGAAAAACATGTATGAAGCTTGCCATTCTTTTCAGCCAGGAGAATGTGTGTCCAGCCAGACCCTGGATGGCTGCTGGGAAGAGTTGGATGCAGTCTTACAGGGAATGTGGAGAATGCTGCATAGCTGTGAAAGCCAATGGAATAGCTGCCATCTCTATTGGGATTCCTGCTTGATCCACCTGAGCTTTGCAAAACCTGGTGAGATATATCTGGTAGAGCCTTGAAGAGCTCAGAATGGCTTTCTGTCCACGAGCCCTACTGAACAATATATACATAACATGATGCAGTGATCTGATCTTTGGGTATGACCCAACTCTTTATGGGATCCCATATAGTCTGGAAGTGGGTTGTATTTGGGATGGCCCCAGTGATTAGGAGACCTCCTGGAGGTCCGTGAGGGAGCTTGGGTAGTCATTGCTACTGCTTTGGCTGGCTGCAGAGCTCCTTGCATGCATTCAAAGATCCCACATATAAGCAAATAAAAGCCTTTGCTTTGGTTCCCCCTCATTGGTGTTTTTTTTTTTGTTTTTTTTTTTTTAACTCCTGCGTCTGCTATGATGCACAATCTCCTGCCTGCCTCTATGAATGAGACAGCAGTGGAGCTTAATAAATCTGATAAAGAACGGGAGAAATAGTGGATTTAGTGGAATTTGAAGGCAGTTCATACTACTGATCAGCACAGCATGCTGTGCTGGAATAAAGTGTTGCAAGATGGTGCCCTTGGTCAGGATTTGCAAAGTCATAGGGGACATTTGAAGCTGTTTAAGAGAGAGAGACTTGCTTTGATTATGCTTTAAAAACACTTTCTTTTGCTGACTACAGCAAAGCCCTTATCTTCCTACCTTGGGAACAGAAATCTTTAGCATGTGAATGCTGCAGATCCTGCTCAGACCAATATTGTTTTGTTCTTAATTTATGATGGTTTTGGCTTACTGTGAGGAAGTTAAATATATTGTGGCTCTTTGGGTGGTGACAGGAGATGTCTGGGAATAGTGACTCCAGTCCTGATGCAAACAGATCTCAGTGTTCACGTCTTGCTTTGTAGCTGCTGAGGGGGTGTGATGGACCAGGGTCCTCTTGCAGACTTGGGTGAATTCTGGAGGAGCACATGGGTAAGAAATCAGTGAGTGCGGAGAAGCTGAGTGATGCCTGTGCATTTAGAATAACCAAAGGTGTCGATTATTCAGTACTGACTTTTTAGGTACAGCAGCACCATGTGCCCTCTTCCTTGGAGTTTTTCCATGCTGACAGTGCTATCCTGTGCTGTAGCTGAATCCAGCAGCACTGACAACCGTGTCTTGGCACTGTCTTGCTTCACATCCCTCCTTCTTCCCCCACTCTCTCTGACTAGAGATTTCAGTTTCTTCCATGTAAGAACTGTGAATTACTACAGTAAACCTATTACTCTCTGGGGTTATTTTTGTCTGTTGCCTATTTTAATGAATGGAACTGTGCAACAGCTTAAAAGATAAAATCATATTAATTGAGGTGCTAGGTCATGTTGGAGGCTTTTACTTTCATCTAAATATAAGAGCAAATATTGCAAGCCTGAAGAAATACAAGGGAAATATTTAGTACATCCTTTATGCATGGAATAACTTAGGAAAGGGTGCAGATTGGCCAGCCTTGCTGTACCTCACCTGAGTGAAGTGCATTGTAGCTCTCTGGTGCCTCAGTGAAAGATGGATACTGGCACAGCACAGCTGGATGCATCTTACTGTGACCTTGTACCTTGTCCCAGCAAGGTCAGGCAGTAGGCAATGGTGGCAGAGGAAACAAGGACAGAAAGGACTCCCAAGAAAACCTGGGTCTTCTGAAGTCATCATGAAGGTAAAGCAGTTTAAAAACTCACCAATTCAACCCACCACCTTTAGTGGAGAACAGAAATCTGACCTTTGTTTCGGTTATTTCTGGTTCAGCTACCAAAATGGCTTTGTGTTTGGGCCTGAAGCCAGTCTGGCTAATGCCATCTTGGGGGAAGAGCCTTCCTCTTACAGGAATACCAAGCCTGGAGGTCCTCTGGTTCCACAGAGAATATTTGTGCTCAAAGAGAAACAAGCAGAGCTTTTTACTGAATCAAAAAATCCTTGATTCCCTCTGTGTGTTTGCCTACTGCCTCCTGCAGTCTGCTGTTAGCTGTGCTTTCATGGCTCCCTGCAGCATCTCCTCTGTCACTTTTCTTTGTATGTTTTCCATGAGCACAAAGGCGTCTGTGTTAATCTCTCATTTTGCAGGTGATTTCACGTTCTCTGCCAGCCTTTATCTGCCTCCCTTTTCTCAGCTTCGTCTGGAAGTGGAAGTCAAATTTGGTAAAGATTAGAAACAAATACATATAAGAGGGATTGACCCAAGTTTTCAAGGCTTGAAGATGACTAAGTAGGGAAATAAAGTGCACTTACACCCTTCTTTAATTCTGTTGGATTTTTTAATATCATGTCAGATCCAGCTCAACCTGTTTCTGTTACTGTAGTAGGACATACAGGGCAAGAGGGGCTCTTGCGTTTTTTTTCTTTACCAAAACTTGAAGATTTCTGGTCAAATCCCACCACCTTAGAGAGGCAGCATATTAAATCAGCCCTTGAAGGCCTGCCTACGGACTGCTCCATCCTTGTGGAAAATGGACTTGGAGGGCTGCGAGGGAGGGAGTGGTTCCCTTCACTTTGATTTTGTCTTTCATTTTTGAGGGCTCCTTTTGTTTGTCTGGGTGGTTTTTTTTTTCATTTCCTTGAGCATCACTGTCATGGCAGAAATGTAACCTTTTAGAAAGGCTGTCTCTCTTCTCCTGCCCTTTAACTAGCAGGTGAGAGCTACCAAACATCATCCCATCAATATTTCTGCAAAATCAGGGTATTTCTGGTGTGTGTAGAGAATAAACAAGTTGAAGGAAAGCCCAGGATTTAATAGCAGTCATACAGTATTCATAGTAATCTTTCAACTTCTTCTGAGACTTCAGGATTAGTTTTGAGGCAAGGAACTAATTTTTTAATTACCTTTAAGTAAAGTAATTACCTTTAAGTAAAAAATTACTGCTGAGGAGTAAAAAAAGCTGAACTGACCCTGTGTGGAGAATGTAGCATCAAGGATCTTTCCTTGGAAACTGCTGCTTTATCATCACCTCAGTGATGTCTTTGGCATTTAGTGAGATGCTGACTCAGCATGGCATAAACGGAGTCCACCAGCCTTTTGTGACATCTTTTTCTGCCTCACTGTTTGAAAATTAAGGGATATAGGAGTTCTGAGGTTTGTTTTTGAGTCATCTGGCTTCCTGCTGTGAGATTTTGTGGAAATGCTTTCACTGTTCTTTAGTTACCTGTAAATGATTGTGCCTAGAATGTATCCTGGGAGAACATGTGCCTCTCTTTTTGCTTAATACTGAACTATCTTTTTTTGTTCTGCCTTCCACAGCATCTACCTCTGTCAGATTTTGGTCTGTGAGTCTGTGACTGAGGTTCCACAGTTTAAGAATAATGCAAAAAGCCCCCAAGAAATAAGAATTCTAAATCTTCCAATACTGCTGTTTTTATGCTATTTGGTAAATGCTTTGGTAAAGCCTGGGGAAAAAATTGCCTGACTTGCAGTTATTTTTACTGAGGTGTGATTGTCCTTGGAGGTCAGAGAGAGTTTTCCCTGAATTAAAAGTCTGAATTAAAGGTGCTTAGGTTTGTGCAGGCTTTTGAGCATCTTTCAGGTTTGGGGTTAGTTTTGGGGGGGTTTTCCCTCCTAGTTTGCTTTGCCTGGACCCTTGGCAGCTTGTCAAGCATTGTTCTCTGACCTGCTGGGAAGGAGTGGAGAAACAGTGCTCTTTAACTCAACAAAGGTTGGGGGACAGCATTTCGTGAAGGTTAGAGCTCTTGCTGGTTGGTATTGTCCACCATCACAGATCCAGCAAGCTCCCCGGTATTCCTTGATACCCAGATTCTTCCTCCTCTTCAGTTATCACCTAATTTTTGCCATTGTAATTGTGTAAGATTTTCCAGGTTTTGGTTTCATATGTAGCAAAATCTTCTGGTTGGGTTGTGCCACTGGATCGAAAGTCTAAATCCTGTTGTTCTTCAGTTACTTGTCATATCGGATCTCTAGCGTTTCCTCTGTTTTCATGGAAGCTTGAAAACTCTTCAACTGTATCATGTTTTGTTGAAGAAACAGTTTTGTTCAGGTTTTAAGTGATTTCTACTACTCACAAAGGGTTATCACCTGCTTGCAACAGGGCAGAGGAAGTAGTGTTTAAAAAGCTCATACGTTTGGGTTCTTCTTGCCCCATCAGAAAAATGCATTGAGGCTTTTGATGGATGTCTCAGATAAAGCACCGCAAAGGTGCTGCACTGCCATCAACTTTGCAAACTGCTGCTTCCAATTAAAATATGGAGAGCCCCTTTTGCCTTGGCTGTTTGGTAGTGCCCCTTTGCCAGCAGTTAGTCTTGCATGTGTCTGCTTAGCAGAACAGAGCCAGTTGAGGTAAAATCAAAAAGCTCAGGTTAACCCATGGATAGGAGATGCTTCAGTGAGGGTGGCATTTTAGTTCTGCTGTGGCTGCTCCTCTTCTGGCCAGGCAGGAGGGATCCCTGCACTGGTGACTGCTTTAACCCTCCTGCTTGCACCCACTAAGGGATCTGTTTGCACAGGGTGGCAGTGTCCAAGCAGAAGCTTAGAGACTGGTTTAGATAAATCCATTTAACTGTTCTGGAAGAGCTGGAGGGTTCCTGTGAGCTTGGATAATGGGTTAGTCTGCAAAATGTTCACCTTCACATTCCCCTCCAAATGGTATTGTTTTTCTGTCAGCTCTTTTCCTCTATTTTGCCTGGTGAGAGGCTGATGCTTGAGGCTGAGTGTCTTTTTTGTCCCTGTGCTTTCATACAGGCTCACAAAGCTCACAGAGTTCCATGTTAGGAGCAGGAGGCCTGTGTTCTGTCAGGAGGTCATAACTCTTCCTTTGCTGGAAATAAACTCATCCATCCATTCATGTGTGAAAATTCCAGTGGTCTTGGAAGTTTTGGTAGGAGTGACAACATGACAGTGCAAGTCTCTGAGGCCAACCTGGCAAATGAAAATGGAGAATCAAAAGACACCACCACCCACACTGAAAAGGGTTTTACTTTAAAAAGCTTGAAGTTGTGTAGAGCTTCAGCCAAGCTGGCAACCTGTTGGGTGGTCCAAGATAACTTGTTGCTTTATCAAGTGAAGGAGAACGGGGAAGGAGTCTTAATGTTCTTTATATTGATGAATTTGGGTTACTTTTATTACCTTCCTTTTGTGGTAAGGTTATTTGTCTTTAATTCATCTAATACCAGTCTTGCCCACGAGATGATCCTGGAGCATTCGTGTTTGTGTGCCCACAACCATGGCAGCTAGATGCCAGTGAGGATCTGAGAGCCTCTTTCAGTTCTCCAATAAATGCCCAGTGCCAGCTGGCATGATCTAAGAATTAGGGGACTCGTCCATTAGGCTCTTCTCTGATTAAACCACCAGCCACTCTGCAGGAACAACTTCCAAATCACACTCTCCTCTGCAACAGGCAGGGATTTTTTCCTTGATTTCTTTGCAGCTTGTGAGCCAAAGTGACATCACACCTGCCTGCCATTCATCTGCCAGCACTGCTGGTGCCAGGCCAGCTGTGCAACAGCAGTTGCTTTCTGTCTGCGGTGAGGACAGATTGCTACTACAGAGACTCAGGAAGTAATTGGATCAAAAACATAATTTGCTCTTTAAGCATGCTGAGGTCCAAGTAGATTTCCTTCCACCTGCTGAAAGAACTAGGGGAGAGGGGAGGGTTGGATAAAATAAGATGATAGGGAAATAAAGGGAGGAAGGAATTGAGCTGCATCCTCACCATCTGTCTGCTTGGAGTGGTGCAGCTGCTCTGCCATTGACAGGTTGCTGTCTCTCCACTCAGTGCAGACAGCCAAATGACTTGTATGTGAACACAAATAACTGAAGACTAATGCTACTAATTGGTCTGGTCACAAAATCTACCCCGAGGCAAAGCCTGTAGCTGCTTGAAAACCTTAAGAATCCTCTCTCTCGATTCGGACTTCTTTTCAGAGACTTACTGTCCCGGTTTAGGGCATAAAGTCACCACAAGACACTTACACAATTTGGGAGCCAAACATTTCAGTGCACATGCTTTTTCTGGACCAAATCCTGTGTCTGCAGCACAGTCAGTTTTGGAACATTTTTAGGTTATCTAGAAACAAAGGGGAATGGACAGTTGGAGTTATAGTGGTACTACTACTGTGCTTAAAATTAGTTAAGGATGTGTTTAAATGCTTCATTAGCTCAGGGTCCATTTGCTACCCTGGGCTACACAGTTTGACAGTCCCAGTGCTCCTGGGATATGTGGAAGATGCTCTGCTTTTAATTGTGAAGAAAATGCTCTTTGCATCAAGTGTTATGGAGAACAGGCGAGCATGAACTACAAGGTAACAGACACAAAACTAAACAAAAATTCCAAAGGTATAGTGTGCTCTTGTGAGTGGCTGTAAATACCTTTGTTGAAATATCAGCTGGGCACTCAAGAGGTGTTTGAGGGATTCACCCAGGGCAAGGAATATGGGGTTTACTTCTCTCCCAGAGCCACAGGTTCTTTGGGGTGGTCTCATGACGCCCTGGGTCCCAATCCAGTACTGTTGACATCCATAGAAGAATACTTTGTGTACCCAACATAAAAAAAGAAAAATCCAGCACAACACAATTTTGGATATTCCTCTCCTGGTGTTATTAATGATGATAAAGGCTTTCCAGAAATGAGTCACTGGCAAGTGTCCCTTCTTGAGCCTGAAGGACCATTCAGGCAGTTGTTAATCCCTGAGAATAGCTCTGCAAATGAGTCATTACAGAAAATCTGAATATGGTTTAGGGGCTCAAGGTGTCTCATAACTGTTCAGAGAGGTCATGATGGGATGGCAGTCTTCACGTCACATATAACTGCAGTGTAGGACTATAAATGAGTGATGGCGGGAGCACAAAAAGATACCTGAGTTGAATCCATGTGCTTTTTGTGATAGCCCTGTAATTGCTGCTACTTCTATTCAGCTCTTCTTTTTTTGTGAGTTTATTTCCCACAAAACCGTTCCCTACATACTGCCTCCAGCACACCAAGTCCTAACTTTGGTGCATGGCTTATCCAGCCTCTGGCTGGTTTCAGTTATGGAGAATCAATGGAGCCATGAACTTGCTGACCTCTGTGTGAGTCCAAGCCCTATGCTCACACCACCCCAGACTTTGTGAGCTAAGAGATGAGCAGCTTGCTCTGTCTCCTCCCACAGTAGTTTGTTCTCTCATATCCAGGCGTGTCATCCTCACTGGAGAGGAGGCAAAAGCTTTTTCTACGTCCTTTTCTCCTGTTGTTCCCAAGGGTTCAGGCAGTAGTGTGCTCTGAGAATGGCAGCAGATGCAGGCTATGTTCTCATATTTCTGGGTTTCCTGGGAAAGCTTTTGACTAAGCAGCTGCCATCTCATGCAGAGTCAGAATCTGAGCCTCAGAATGTGGTAGAAATGTCAGAGGAAATACAAGACGTTGCTGCCCCCAGCTATTTGCTGCCTTTCTTCAAATCAGCAAGGCTGCTGGAGCAGGAAGTATCTGACTATTTCATCTGGCACCTTCAGCGAAGCTTCACCTCCCTTGGCAGCAGAGCTGATACCAGTCAGGATTTACACAGCAACAGTAAAAGACAGCCATTTGACCATCCTTGCTTTGGTAGGGCTGGAGGAGAGGCAGAAGGGATAGTACTGGCATCATTTCTTAAATTTCACTTTGCAGACTTGAAAGCCATCTCTAATGAGCTTAGGATGAACTGCCTACTTAATATTCTTATTCATTTTTTTCCCTGTTTCCCTTATACTGTTAAATGCAAGTGAGACTTACTTCTGTTTTCAGGATTCATGACGGTAGAGTACTGTCTGTGTAAAGATTGAACTCTTTTTTTTTTTGGTTTTTTTTTTTTTTTAATTTCTCTCTAGTCATATTAGCCCTGGAGATTGAGAATTACAATGTTTTCAATTCCTTTTGCCCAATCCCTGCCATCCACTCAGAGTTTTTGTTTGCCACTGGGGCCTTGTGACCATCTCTTGAAAAAGTCCACTACAAATTCTGCATATGTCCATCTGGTGCCATTGCTGGCATTGTCAGGATCTGTGATCCCCACCATGGAAATAAGTAAGCCCAGCTCTGCTCCGAAAATAGAGCCATGTGAGAGGTGAATTCCTGAAAGGTGGTGTGCCGGAAGTCTAGTTGTTTGGGTAGAGATGATCATGATAACCTTGGTGATCCATAGAGCATGTTCAGCAAAGTCTACAAAAGTGTGAAAAGAGACAGATAAAATTGTCAAGGGGGGCTGTCGGTTGTGACTTAGTAATTCCTTTTTGCCATGCAGACTATAAATTCCTGCTGCACTGGAAGTCACTCTTGGCTCTGATGTGCTGTCAGATGCCTGTCTCCCCCTCTCCTCATGCTCCTTCCAAAGCTTGCTTGCTGCTGGCTGAGCCAGGAGCAATGGCTTGGACGAGAAGGGTGAGATTTGTTTCTCTAAGCTGGCTGTAAGTCCAAGTTGCCCAGGATCCATCACTGTCTTTATCTCCTTAGAGGGTTGTTGTTATTGTTAATAGGAAGCTGCTATTCCTGAAGATGTTTTCCACATGGTGTCTGACACCTCAGCAGACAGGCTGAGCACTGGGCTCATTGGGTGAGGATGACTCTGAGCAGGACCTCCTCACTATGCAGCAATTGCTTATGAACAGGAGGGCAAATTGACATGTTCCCTTTTTCTTCTCCTACCTCCTACAGTTCTTGGGAATGAGGAAGGAAGCCAATAAGAAATGTTGATGTTGGCATTTGGCATTCCAGTCAAAGGAAGATGAAGTGGAATGCCTTTTTTTTATTGTTGTTGTGTTTTGGTTTTCTTTCGTTTTGTTTGTTTTTTTTTTTGTTTTTTGGTTGTTTTTTTTTTT
>VWZS01008226.1:0-75683 GCA_013397075.1 Rhabdornis inornatus | reverse complement strand
TTTTTTTTGGTTTTGTTTTTGTTTTTTTTTGGTTTTGTGGTGGGCAGAGAAGTGTTGCTGCAGAGGTGGTGCTAGGCCGCTGCACAAAAAATCCTACCTGGATTTGTTCAGTTTTCGAATTCAGGGGGAAAACAGTTGACAGTTTTTGTCTCTGAGATTCCTAAAATGACTGAGCCAGTAGACCCAGTGTGTTCTCTAATGAAATTCTTACAAAATGACCTCGTTTACACTCACTGCATCCTCTAGCAGTAAAACCCCTTAAATGCTGCTTCAAAAATTCATGAGTTCAAGTACGCTAATGGAAGCAAAGGAGAGACCTCTCTCTTCTGTCCTGAAAGAGCTCATGGAGAGTTCAAAGGGAACTTTTAGTGTCTAGTTATGCTGAGCCCACCCATCCAAGAGCTCTTCTCCTTGAGTTAACCTGAAGCTTTAATGTTTTATTTAAATCACTGTGGGATGTTGATTTTAATGTGAGACTTGTAAATGGGCAACCTGTAAACCAAGGCGCTAATACATGAAAGGTGAATTTAACTTCAAATTATGCATACTATGAATAGGATTTTCAAGTCTTTTCCTGCTGGAATTGTTCAATATTTTTCTATGTTTTTCATTAAGGCGGAGCTGAGGCAGTGCAGAAAGATTTAAAAATCTCAGTCTTTAAAGACATTTATGAATTTGAGGAACATTGCCATCATGATGGTTTCTTATCTGTTTTGTTAAATTGTAGTTCACCTCTTGAAAAGTATGCTACTTTTCTGCCTCCAGGATTAAATTCACAGCCTGCTTGCAGTGTGAAAATGCTGGCAGTGATGCAGTTGCATTTGAAAGCTTTGCTTTTGAGGTGTTTTCACTTAGCTGAATATGAATTAAACTTGGGATGCTGTGAAATGCAGTTCACTTGATGCTCCCTGCAAAGTGGGGCATCACCACTCTCATCCATGCAGGTGGCTGGCAGGGATCTGTGCATCATTGTTCCTGCAGTCAATTAGTCCTTAATGTTTAGGAGTCAGTCTATGGGAAGTGAAGAATGAGGGAGATTCTAAATATGAACTCCTGGAGCTGTGAGTGTGCGGAGAGCTTTTAAGTAGGAGCCTTGAGTATTGAAAAAGTTGTAATCTGAGATAAGATGGAGGATATGTTGGTGCCTTTAGACCATGTTAATTCTGTAATCAGCCCCTTAAATTACCATTTTTGTTTTTGGTACATTCTAGCCTTCTCTTTGTCTCCAGAGTTAGATTTGACACTTTTTAATGCAGAGCTTTCTGTAAATTTTTTGTCTAGCTTCTTTTAAGAGTAGCACAAAGGATTTTCGGGAGAATTACTTCCTTTAGGTTTCGATCTTCATTAGTTTGTGTCCTCAGAGATACAAAAGCAGATTAAGTGTCACTAATGCAATAGAAAACAAAGTCAGAATACATGCAACAGAAACAGGCTGTCAGCAAAAAAAGTCTGCTATGAAATGTCATAAAACAATCTAATTATTTGTCAAAAACAATCTAATTATTTGTCTGAGGTACCATGTTGCCCCAGGGAAAGTCAACAGGGGCTTTTCTATCTTCTCTAGCCAGAACACATCAGAATTCATCCTTTAGTTGTAATTTGAATTTATGGTAAGAACTTTCATTCCATTAAAGTGTTGTTTTGAAGGAGAAAGATCAGTGATGTAAAGCCCAGAAGACATACTGTCATCTTTTTATTGATGGTAAAAAAAAGAGAAGAATAAGTCTTTCACAGGTTTGAAAGAAGAGTGAGCCATGTTGCTTGGGAAGCCAAGCATAAGCTGAACCATGTGTTTTTTTGTTGGTACCAGTTGTAGGCTGACTAGTTAAATAGCAGGGAAGGGGAATGCCAGGAGTGCAAAGGCCATTGAAATAAAGCTCAGCTAGCCCAAAGGAAAATCTACGTGCATGTAACTTGAAGAATAAAGCCAAGAGTATGGATGGTGCATTTTATATTGATGATTTTATATTTACATTCAATTCACTCTTCCCATGCACTTTTTTCCACACTTGTGGTTGATTGAGCTGAGCTGGCAAAATTTTATAAGTAGCGACCAAGGCCTCCTCAGTCCCCCAGCCATCAATACACTGCCCTGTCATTGCAGCCCCAAATTAAAATTTTGCAGTAGGGAAAAGTCTGTAATAGAGCCACAGTGGGTTTTAACACAACAGACACTGATCACATCAGCCTGCCAGGCTGATTAGAGTTTAATTGCAATCACCATTTGCAGCCAGAGCTTTGATTCTTGGCTTGCACCTTTTGTCGAATGCAGTCACTGAAATGATAGGGTGTTGGGGTTTAAGATTCTTCCTTTTGTTTCTTTCTCTCATGGAATTTTGTCCCATTTTGTTGCTAAGGGATAATAACCACCGGCTGCTTAGGAGAGACAAAAGAAGTGGCCAAGCTCAGGGGAGGAGGGCATGCGGCTGAGCTTCTCTTACCTGAGGGTTTTTCTTGGAGGGGCAGAGATACCACGAGAGTTGGGCAGGAAAAAGAAGGGGCTGGGACAGCTGCTGGCTCTCTCTCGTGGCTTCTGAGGAGAGCAGTCAGAGCTGCTGCTTGGGGTAGGAATTTGCTGCCACTGCCAAAGCCCATCTCAATCCTGCTTTTTCTGCCAAGGGGTGAGCCTCTGCTCGTGAGAGCAGCCACTGACCTGGGACCTTATTATCATCTACCTCACTAAAAAAGGACTTTCACCATCTGCTGGGGTGCCTCAGGAAAATGCCCCAGGATCCCAAGCCCTCTCGCTCTCCCAGGGAGCCTTTCCCTGCCCTGCTCAAAGCTGGGCTGTCACTGCATGGCCCTGGCCATTTCTTTTCCGCTACTGCTCTGGTTTTTCACTACACTGCAGCTCTGCACCCCCTGCCCTGCTGGGATGCCCCCACATGTTGCAGTGTGTTTCTTGTTAATGGTATGCTCTGTTATTGCCTAAGCTAATGGTTTAGTCCGAAATTATGCCCTCCCACCCACCTGGTCAGCCTGTCCTAAACTACCTGTCAATCCTGCTTTGTGCCAGCCTCCTGCTTGGAATTCATCTTTGGAAATCCCCTAAAACTTGAGGTCTCATTAGTCCATGTGACCCAGTTTTTCCCCCTGCCTCTCTCACTGAGCAATGCCTTTGTNGCCTCTTCAACCAGGAATGCCCTCCCCGTCAATGCTCCACAACTGGAATTGGAATTTAGCAGTTATTGATATAAAAGACTGTTTCTTCCAGATTCCTCTTGACCCTGCTGATGCCCCCTGTCTCTTGCTTGCTGCCCTGGGCGAGCCTGCCCTGCCATTCTGGCCCCTGCTCCGAGGTTCCTGCTGCAGCTCGTTTTCAGTGTTCATCCCCCCCACCATTAATGTGTAGGGCCCCGTGCCACAGCGCCCCCTGCAGGCGTGGAGGACTCACTGCACCCGCCCTGCCCGGCCGGGAGCCAGCAGCGCCCCTGCTGGCTGTGCCTGGAACTGCACCAAGGGAAAGAGAGCTGGGGCTGGGATTCGGTTGTTTGTTTGCCTTGTTACACACATGTACTAGTCAAGAACTGTCATTCCTTTTCCCGTATCTTTGCCTGAAAGCCCATTAATTTTAAAGATGTAATAATTCTGTGAAAGAGAGAATTCTCCATTCCAAAGGAAGTTCCCACCTCCCTTGGCAGACACCTATACTTCAAACCAAGACATAGGGCTTATTTGCTGACCACTCGTGGCTGAATTGAAAGACATCCACAGTAACAGCCAGAATTAGGGTCTGTGTGACTGATTTCTCAGGCTGTAGCTGGCTCAGCAATAGATGATGAGTGGGACATCACTGGAATACTGATTTACAGCAGCTCTTGTTGTCAGTACTGAGGGGAAATAGATACTGCCTTCACTGAGCAAGTTCATGTTATATGAGAAATCAATTTCACTCACACAAGTTAATTCCATAGTACAGTCACTTAGAAAAGGAGGACAGTTGTATTATTTGTAATGCATTTGTGAGGCGTGATCCTGTGGTTTGGTCTTTATTTTTGAATGCATCTAATATTGTATGTTCAATAACACCTGGACAACTATCATCTCTGCCAGGAGTAACATTTTGGTTTTGAACAAATTCCCAAAGAGGATCACTACCCACATGACATCTTTTCCTCCTCTGCCTCATACATGGAATTTACCTGGAAATTGTACTGCCCTGTGGCTTAGAGCAGTTTGAGGCGAGTCTGGATTTTGTGGCAGCCTTAGGGTCCAAAAACCTCTGGAGTCATGTTTCTTTCCTTTCTGGTCAGATCTCTAAAGCTACAGCCTGAAGGTAATTTTGGGTCATTAATAGGGATTCGTCTTGAGAGCCTTGCGTTACTGCTATACCTGGTGTGAAATGGAAGGGTAGGTCAGCAGTATGTGTCTGAGAAAACTGTCATGCAATTGTGAAATTCTGCTTCTGGGAAATGCTTGGTTTAAGGGATGGCATCAATACTTGATGACAAATGAATTCTTCATTTGCTTTATCTGCCAAAGAATGCACTGATTGCTCAGCTGGAGAAAAGAATATTTAATTACAGTCTCCTGGAACTTCTTGCAACAGCATCATGGGTTGGGTTTTTTTAGGCATTCTCTTTTTCTCCTGGACATATCCTAAATGTAGTTTAGGATATACTGAGTATTAGATAAAAGCAGGATAAAGGTATTTCACAAATTTAAAAAAAAAGATAATTTATACTTCATGCTTACATTGATGGAATAGCTGAGCTTTAATCATCAAAGTAAAGTAAAAAAGGCAGTGGAATTTTATTCTGAAATGACCCTCTTAAATCCCAAAGAATAGCACTATGATGTAGGTTTATTATCCTGGCTGATCAAATTATCACTGATTATAGGCAAAACAGAGGATTTTTTTTTTAATCTGCTAGCATAGAAATGTCAAAGGAGGTTCTCCAAGCAAAACGCTTGTTTCATATCCACAAGCACTTCATTTTTTGAGAACCAATTAGCTATTATTGTACTCTCGATAATATCTCTCTGAAGTCAGGAGGTGTTCTGCCAATTGATGGGGCCATTTAAAGGACACAGACACCAATGGAAAGAATGGTCTTATTTTACTATGAATGTAAAGACAACACAAAAGTAAGATGATATATCCAATAAAACTACACACTTGGCTTTAGCAACAAGCAAAAATAAGCAAGGTAATGCACCTAATCATTAGTACTGGAGAGAAAGGGTAGTGATTGAGAAAGATAGATACATCACCAATTGCCTAAATCCTTCACCATCATCCAGAGTCTGCAGTCACTGGGGAGCCCTGTTTCACAGTGAGGACCTGGAGAACCCTTCCCAGCAATTGGGAAAATCCTACACAGTGCATCCACTCACAGGTGAGGTCTCCAAATTCACCCCAAAAGTGGGTCCAGCATTTATAGGCCCCAATCTGCAAGTCAAAGTGGCTTGATTATATTTTTAGCACAGAAACTCCTGGATCTAATGGCACACTTCCTGACCAGCGGGGGCCAGGGCTTGACCAGAGCCCAGACCTCAAATGGGAGGGTTTCCCCTAAAATAACCTACAACCAAGTCTCTGTTCATGTCAGTTGGGAAAATTTCTTAAAATGCTACATTTCTTACAGATAACTACACAAGGTCATGTGAAAGTTTCTAAAGTAGTTGGTTTGATGTTAAACAGCATAAGTGTCTCAGTCATCTGTCTTCAGCTAAATAATACTGATGGTGTCAGTCACATAATTGCCCAGGGTCCATCTTGTAAGTCAGCTGTGGCTGAGGCACCTGCTGCTCAGGCCTAAGCACATCAGTGGGATTTCTCATACAATTAGAGCGGTTTTTCATATCTTCATACAGTGTCTCTGGCTGTTGCTCTGGCGTGACTATGTTTGTACCTTGTGTTTTTGCACTGCATCCCTCATGTCGGTTTTGTTCATGTGCTGTCTCCCACAGGCTGCTGACAGGTTGCTTTCCCTACCTTGGCCCAGGTGCTCAGGACACCAAGGCTCTGCAGCCTCCAAGCTGGGAGTGATTTCTCCAGTTCTGCAGCTCTCTGCTGAGCTGCTTGTGTTTGTGCTCCTGAACACATTGCAAGCAAAATGTGCTGACTTTGCCCAGCGCTCTGACTTAAGCTTGCACCTCTAAGTTCGCCTAAAATAAGTGGTAACACAATAAAGCTTGTACCTGTGGAGCAGACAGAAGGGAGAGTATAAGGGGATTATTTAGTTCTCTCAAGCGCAGCAAAGATTAACTTTAAAATACCTATTTTAAAACACATGCAGTTACATCCTTGCAAAGTGAGTATGAAATGTCACTAAACAAAAGCAAGAGTGGTTTATACCCAGGATGAGCTAAGCCAAAAAGAACATATATGTATTTTTAGTTAAATTTAGCAGTGTGCTGGAGTTGGTACTAATGACTGTGCAAAGTGCAAGGCATGAAGAACTGTACTCAGAATGTGGATGCATGTGAATACCACTATGTATCTGTGTATATGGTATATGTATGTATTTGTGTGTGTATATATATATGCGCATATATATATATATATACACACACAAATACATACATATACCATGTGTGTGTGTATATACCCATACACACACACACATAGGATTTTCCTAATAGTGTTCTGTATTTATTGACCAGTTATTTGGAAACATAATCTTCAAATTTTGAAGGTGTTTATGTTGGAGTTAGAAGTCACATAATTTTTAATTCTGTGCTTCACCTGTTTATCCACTCTAGGGTTAACTGTGTTAACAGTCACATTAGAGGGGCACTTCAAGACCAGCCCAGGGCAGGCAGTGATATTGTACCCATCATTTGAAGCCCTAAAAAAAGAATTCCCAGTATTTCTAAATGATGTATTTAAGACTTTCGTGGACCTTCCAGGACATATGCTCTCCAAAGCTGATCACAGTAGATCATGCAGCATATTTCAGACCTTTTTCTGTCACCTCCTTAATGTTGGGACACAGAACTGCTTGCACTGTCTGTGCCTGTGGAAGCTCTCTTGCCATCTTTAGAGATAAGCATGGCTTTTAATGTTGGTGCCAATGAATTGTTCCCCATGAAGAAAATAGAAAAGGGGAAAGTGCAAGAAGAAATATTTGAGTCAGCAATGAGATAGAAAAGTGCTGATTATTGTGCTTGTGTGTCATTATGAGTTTATTAGTGCACTCTCAAAACGTATTGTAGAATAGCAATATTTAAAATACTGATCTTTTGTTCATCTTTTGTTGCAGAGGTGACTTTTTTGCAAGGGCCTGACTTTTTTCAACCAGCTTTTATTGCCCATCAAGAATTTTCATGTTGACTCTTGGAAACCTGCTGCAGAGTCTTCCCTGTTTACTATTCAGTCCTGTTTCCTTCTTCCTTTAGCAGGTAAGCACGTGTTTCTGCAATACTAATTCCAGCTGGAAAATGTTTCCAAATTCAGACACTTGGAGAGTTTGTTTTGTTGGACTCAGTAGGGTTAACATCTCTCCTCCAAAATTCTCTGCAACAGGAAAATACCTGAATAATGGTGCAGTACTTTGAAATCTTTAGCATCAGTGCATGTCAGTCTGCATCCATCTACTTTAATGCAACTCGAAAAATGCTATGCATGAACTTTCAGTTGGGAATCTATTTACAGCTGAATCAGGTTTGTGAGCGAGCAGTATAGAAAATTGCTTGAATCGTTGCTGTCTGAGAGAAGCCTCTAAATAGCTTTGTGTACTTGAGGAAAAAAGCCCTGAGGAGGAGAGCCTGAGTGGGTGATGGAAAAGCTGAGGTGTCACCCACCACAGTGCCCTCAAGCTGAACGAGAGCATTCAGCTACTGTTCACCAAGATCACAGTCAGTGTTGCAGAGACAGATTTAACTGCCCTGGCTGGCTGTGCGCTAAAGCAACAAGGGATTCTCAAATGACCCATATATGATTTATATATATATATATATATATAGGTGTGGCAAGAAGGGACACTGAACAGCTGAGCTGTAGGAATGTCTTACACAGCTGCAGTTTTTCTGCAGGGAGGCCTGGCCAAACCCTTAATATTCGTTGTTAGAACTGGATTTGTGTTTGAGAGTCAAGGTTTTTAGGATGAAAAATGTTTTTAATGATTTCTTGAAATCACTTTTGTTAAATGCTAGTCATCAAATGGAGAGTGTGTATGGTGGTGTGCAAGTGCGTTTATGTGAAAGGAAAGTAAATGTTCTTACTCTTTGATGGTGTTCTGTTTTCCTTTTAACATTATCATCACATGTAGGAACTCTTGTTTTTTTCAAAACAACTTAGAAATTTTCCCAGAAAACAAGTGTCAGTTTCCTCCTGCAAAGGAATTTTCTTTCTGAACGTATGGAGGTTTATTTACTTTTTCACTAAACTGCAGAATCTAACCTCTGCCATGGCTTTGGCTTTTTTCCTTTTTTTTTTTTTTAAGGAATGAGGTATTTTCTAAAGGGTTGGCTCTTGAAAACTTCTCTTTTGATTCACTTGGTAGTAATGCATGCTTTCTTCCCAATCTGTATGGAGTGGGAATGGTGGGAATTCCTGTTCTGTGCTACTTCATTGCAGTGGTAGCTTCATTTTCCTACAGTGTTACTTGTCTCATCCCAGGCTGCAGGAGTAAATGGTCCCCTGTAAACTGCAGTTTGCCAGAACCTTGCATGATTCTAATCATAGTCTCAGTGTTGGGTTGGAAAGGACCTTGAGGACCACCTTGTTCCAATCCCCCTGCCATGGGCAGGAGCACCTTCCACTAGAGCAGGTTGCTCCAAGCCATGTCCAGCCTGGCCTTAAATACTTCCAGGGATGTATGCAAGGCTGAAACCTACAGCAGAATTTATCTTGTTCTGTAAACTGGGCACAGATGTTTCAAATGGGGAGAAAAATGAGCCCACTCATTTTTCCTTGTGCTGCACTTTTTGTCCCTTAGGATTTTGAGGGTGTTATTTAGGTACTGCCACTCTGGATTGACTTCCAGAGGGAATGTCTTTCCCTAACCTGAGTTAAAGATGTCAGTAGCAGAGGGGATATTGTACAATGGGAACTTGATAGTCCCAGGTCATGAGGAGTATGGGCATGACTTTTCATAAGTGATTCATCTGGAAAAGGTGAGGGAAGAATTACTCAGGCAGGAAATCCCTGCTACCTCTGCCTGCATTATTTCAAGCATACCCAGAAAGTTTCTGCTCCTGAACTTTACAACCCTCCGTAAAACAAATGGCCACATCTGCTCTTAGCTAAATTAACAGTCTACCAAATAATCTGCTACCAAGCATGAGTTCTGTCAGCTGCAACTCCAAATACAGCTCCTAGGAAGATTCAGCCACTGCCAGCAGAACTAAAAGCTGCTTTCATGGTTCACTGAAATATTTTAAACATTCACTGTGTACAATCCGTCTTTGGTTTGTTCATTGTTAAACTTTTTATTCTTGGTATTCTAAATAACTCAGAGTAAACAGACAGGCATGTGTAAGCCCTCTGTTCTTAGTGAAGCATTTACAAACTATCTATTATAAACTGTTTATAGATTGCCATGTAATCTGTAACCTTACTGTGACTGACAGTCAGATCAGAGTTCCCACCATGCAAGAAGACATTATTAAACATTATACTTTGAGCGACTTGCCACCCTGACAGAGTGCTGACTGGAAATATCAATGTCTTATGAAAAATCACCGCCTTCCCACTGCAAACCCAGTATTTTATAACCATTTGGGTTTTTTCTTTGCAAAAGTGCATTACTTGGCTGTAAATATAGTAAACTTCAAGCAATGCTTTCGGTTTTATTGTATTAAAATTTTATATTGCAACATACTTTTACAGTTATAAGTATTACTTGCTCTTCATTTGGTATGCTATAATTTAAAGATCTTAGGAGTCTGGCTGTACTGTAACAGGGGCCATAGAAAACAGGTATTGAAGGCTTCAGGCCCCCTTAGTTTACATCTGCAGGCTACAGCCTTTGTAAATGTTTGTACATAGGCAATATATTTACATAGGTTTGTATGCTACTTTCTGGCTGTGTCCTGTGTTATTTCATGGAAATGTCACAGGTTTCAAGCCCAGCACATGTAGAAGCCTTGGCATGTCAGGGCCAGTCAGAAATGGCAAAGTGACACATGTGTTGTCCTCAGGAGGAGACAGAAGTCAGTAGGAGAGTGTTGAGATAATAAAGGAGGTTAAAAGGGTTTACTGTGTCACAGCAGAGGAGCTCTCATTTTTATAGTAATTATGGGAAATTCCTGGCAAAATTTAACTCTTCGTTTGCTCCCTTTTTCGCCTCCTCCAAATACAAAGAGGAGAACCTGGCAGTATTTTCATTTATTGTTCAATTGTTGTTCACTGCTGAAGGGTGTAACTCTGAGCTGAAGTCTCCCTAAAATTTCATTTGATTCTCTAGACAGAAGATGCTCTTAGCCAGTCTTTCTGTTGAGGCTGTCTCATGAAAGCCTTTGTCCTTTTTCTCTCAATCTCTCAATGCCTTTGGTCAGCAGCAGATTCTCCTAGAGATACTAATTTAATATCTCCCAACTTGAAATACCAGCTGAGCTTATACCAGTGATAGCTCTTGAAGATTTCTTCATCCAGGGTCAGAGCATGTACTTGAGGAAATTAAACATTTGTTAATTGGATGCCAGATTATTTACACTTGTATTATGATCAATCAGGCAAAAAAACGCTGGGGATGACATTCATATAATCTGATTTTAGGTATTTACACTTGGAATACTACACTGTATCTGAACTACTCACATTATAATCTCTTTATAGGCAGTGGAGAGAACAGGCACATATGCACCATGACTTTCCTGACCAGGTTGAAATATCCTTTAAAGGATGCAATGCATTGCACCCTGAATGTGCCAAGTTTTCTCCACAGCAGTTACAGAATGAGATCTGAATTTTCCTGTACGTTTTCTAGTAGCTAGAGCTGAATGAGCTTTAAAAAATGGAAGATCAAACTGGAATGACAGAACTTTATCTCAAGAGTGTCTTAAATGCACCTTCCTGTTCTGACTTCCCAGGCTACTACACTGCTGTTTCTGTGGTCATGAGTGTCTTGTCTCTCTTCATACCTCTTATGGAGAATTAAATTAAAAGGAAGAAAGTAATTCAAATGCTGTTTCCAGTTTCCATCCCTTTACTAATTTGCCATCTCACGAATACAGGCAGTAATAAAGTATAGATACAAGCATAAATATTTTTTCTATAGATCTACCTATTAATACTGTGTGAAATAATTCTACCGTATAACAGCTTAAGTTTTACTTCTATTACATTGAATTTTGTGGTAAGTAAATAAAGATAAAAGTAATGCCTTTCATTCCAGTTCCATTTTCTTCAGGTCACGTCACTGAGGTCTGAATAATCCTCCATAAGTTAAATTATGAGGATTAACGAAATAGGGCTTAAAAAAAAAAATCATGATATGGGCTTGAAAATTGATTGGGTTTTTTTATAATGTCTTTAGAACTCGTGTTCTTCATTTGAACTGAAATAGGACCTCTAGCTGTTTCAATGCCTGGCAGTGATAACCAGATAGCATTTTTTGATGAAGGTTTAAGAAAAGTGTGAAATCTAAGTGAGTCCAGATTATATTTTCATTAAACCTCTCAACTAGGTCTTAAAGTATCTAATAGTTTTGTATACCTTTGGTTTTAACTACGAAAGTTTAGTCCCTATCATAGGAAAGGACAGTTATATACTGTTAATAATTCAGCCTTTAAAATTAAGGCATCTATACTGTTTATTGGTTTGTTGTTTTGGGGTTTTTTTTAACACTACTGAGTAACAACAGTAAGTTGGAAAGCTTTTTGCCTTTTTAAAAAGAATACTTGAAAACATTTGAACCAAGAAGATTTTTTTTGTTGAAAGCATTAGATAGGAAACAATACACTAGAGTAAAAAAACACTGAAACTTTCTGTTTTATTCCAGCAGAATAAGTTGTGTTTATGTTTCAACTGACATGCTAAATTCTTGTATAAAACAAATCAAGGAAATCCAAATTCAGTCAATGAATCAAAAGCCTGGATTCAAATTATCTTTATGTCATTTGTAATCAAAAGTTCAATACTCTCCTTCCTTAGAGAGTTCAGATCCGGATCCAAAACTTTCTCTTGAAACTAATCTCTGTAACAGATGACTAATGAAGCCAGCATAATGACACGCACATAGATTCATGCACATATCTCCTTTTTAACATGTGGAGGATTAGACAAGGGCCAGGATCATTTTAGCCTTATTTTATGAAAAACTGATTTGAGTCCTTTCCCTCTCCTCCTCCCTAACTCCTCCAGTCTGCTCAAATGTTTGTGCTGCATAGATAAACACTGCAGAAAGCAAGACTGTTTTATTTATTTTTAACAAGAAGATAAAAGTTGTGGTTTAATTCCTTCCCCGTGTTCATCAATCAAATTAAACAGATGACCTAGAAATTGATGCAAACAAATGGCATCCAAAGTCCCCTGTCCATTTTATAATTGCACGCAGCTATGATTACAATCCCACAGAAGGTATTTTTGCATTTTCTTTTCTTTTCTTTCCATGTGTTGGTGATTCACTCCTTAGAAGGGATTCACTCCTTTTAGGAGAGAGAGAATTGACTGGTTTCATGACCTTTTATTTCTGCGACTAGAAATGCATGAACTCACTTGGAAAAAATATGAACCAAGTCAAAACATTACACAGGATAAAATTAATTCCAATTTGACCATTCTGAAACTGAGGAGGAAGAAAAGAAGTGTTACTTCCCCCTTTTCTATCTTTTGACTGATGCCCCTACAATTTGAAAGCACCAAAATATCACAGCAGGGACTAAAGCTTTAATGATGCAGCAAAATTGGAAGACTCACAGTGGTGCAACCACTCTTCAGGTGTGTATGAGGAGTGTGGGTGGAGAAACCCTGTGCTCCATATGTGGAGGACAGAGCAAAAGTGCAAGACAAGGAGGTTCTGTTTGTTTGCCAGGGTCACAGAGTATCCTGTGGGAAGCATCTCACACCAAGGAGGGGTGCAGATTTTTGTCCCCTCTAAAGAGGGGATGGGACTGGGCTGCTCCCTCAGGCTGCCTAGAGGAGGAGGGTAGCAGGGATGCCTGTTGTGTTTGACCTGCCATCACTGCCCCTTCCATGCCTGCTAGAAAACCCAAAGAGGAGCATCTTTTATTAAAAAACCTACATGTGATGAATAGCCATTGGTTTATAAACCTTTGTGGGAGTTAAGCTGTTTTGCCCTGTGAGGGGTTCATCAAAGAGTTAAAATGTAGTTAGAAGCAATATCCTAGGAAGCATGTATTCACAGACAGGCGCATGTTTTATTGGGTTTTTTGTGTTTTACATGGCTCTTTTCAGGGCTCCCTCCCCACTCACCTGAGGGGACACAGCCCCAGCCCAGCTGCCCTTCCAGGTGGTCTCATCACCTCAGGTGTCATTGTGTTCCAGCCTCACACAGATGGGCCTGAAATGAAATTTTAGAAAAAGTACGTTGACACAAATGATTTTGCCAGATTTTAAGAGTCAGGGTGAGCAAAGGCTGCAGTTCTTCCACAGGACCAAGCTTTGTCCATCCTCCCGTGATCCTCCCCTCACCATGAAGATGTAAAATTGGTGAAGTTTGGTGTAAACCTCTTTGTAGAGACTGAAGTATATCAAAAGGTCTTGAGACAGAGGTTTGAACCTGGAGCTTACCACACTCCAGGCTTTGCCACTCATTAAAGGTTTTCAGTTTATTTTCTTTTTCTGATGATACTCTCAAAATGGAGCATGCTCCACAGCAAGCAGTTCACACAAGTGCTGGCTGCAAGTCTGGGACTAGCTGGCCTAAAGCTATGAAGGAGTTGTGCTTTCTGGAAACATTGCTTTTTATACCAGGATCCCAGCAGAACATCTGGGAGCCTTGCTCAAGTTAAGTCCTTCAGTGTTTCTGTTTCAGAGTGTGGGAGCTCAGTCTGAGGGGTCTTTAAAACTGCTGGCCCTAGAACAGCCAGCCTGGAAGACCCTGAATGGCTCAGAGCTCCCAGTGCCGTGAAGCCTAAAATGTTTATGGCTCCAGCAGTTTTCTGAGGGGTACCCAAAAAAAACAAAACCCACAAAAAAACCCCAAACAAAATACAAACAAACAAACAACAAAAAAAAAACCCCAAAAAACAAAACAACAAAAAAACCCCATGCCGTTAGAGAGCTTGAACTGTTTTGCAATGTAAAGTTACTATAGCTCAAGTTTGGAGAACAGATAATTTGAAATGATTAAATGGAGCCTGGTGAACGTAATAGCAGGACTCATCAGGAGACAGAGACAAGGGACAGATGAAGACACACAGATCTTCTGAATGATGCCTCTGTTCTTCCACTGCATCCCCCCAGTAGCTTGAGGATGCTGGTGTTTAAGCTGACTTTAGGGAAGGAGGAGTATGTCAATTAAGTATCTAGTTGTTGCTACCTCGTGGGGAGAAAAATGTTTCCTGTAAGGAAATGTAATGGAATGTGCTTTACCTCCTCGATAATGAGGCATTCCTCCTAGATGATAGCTCAGATGTTGATATCATGTTGTGTCTGATTGAAGTCTGAGACTGGCTAATGAGCTGCAGTGACAGTGAAGAGTTCTTCCAAACCTTGCTGTGGAGTCTGAAAAATTCCATCACTCTGCCCTTTGAGATAAATGATTTCCCAGAGCATCCTGAGAAAACACTCAAAATATGATACATACTTGAGAGGTCATAGTACTGGACCTGCTGACCTGGTGAAATGAAGATTTCAAGGTACAAATGTAAAATAATGTGTGCAATTAAGGCTTTTTATACTCTGGGTGTTTCCACTGCCCAGTATCTCAGTCTGCAGGGACTGTCTCGGCATGAGGAAGTGTGAAGGATGCGTGTGTGAAGGATGGCAAAAAGTCCCCATTTTTAAGTTCCTATGAAAGTTCCGTTGGGCTGAGTGCTGCAGAGTTTAAGTGCACAGATAGATGTTGCAATTTTGGATTGTCTTTTAAATCTCTCTGGCAATTCTTCCATTCAGAAAGATATCCATGTGAGGCAAAGGGAGAATGATGAATTTTCTGAAAGAATCCATTTGTATTGAGTACCAGGCTTTTGTTGATTCTTGCAGGACTACAGGATTTGTTTCAGAGAGCTATAGTATTGTGCAAATAATGCAGTGTGATACCACCAGAGTCAAAGACCCCCCAAGTTTGCAGAGCTGGTTCTTGCATTGCTCAGGTCTGAAGCAACCTCCCTGACTTAGGCACAGGAGGGGACAGCAATCTCAAGGCATAGTTCATGTTTCTAGCCATGCTCAGAGAGAACATTACACGAGTGATATCATGGCTTTGAGAGGAAGACAGGATATTACTGTATCTAACAGCTGCCCACCAGTGCAGTTCATTAGAAACTCAGTGAGTTGCTGAAGTGGGTTGGTTCTTTATCTTGGTGACCTTCCAAGGCAATCAGAGCCTTCTTGGAAGACCTTGAATCAGAAATGTTTGGATATAAGAAAAATAGCACTGTGCAGCACACACTTCTCCTCTCTCAGGGTTCACAGATTTGGAAGGCACAGTGCCATATATAACTGTAGAAGACAGCACTAAGATACTGTAGCTGCTGCATCAAGGTCATGGTGTTCTGGGAGCCAATTAAAATAATGCAAGATGGCAATTTAGGAAAGATTTGCCATAGAGCTCAGGAAGGCAAAAAATCATGTGTATTATGAGCTCAGTTACTTTGTAAGATTAATTTTCCACTGTGTCATGATCTTGTAATAAGAGCACAAAGTATTTTTAAGTGTTTGATTTACTTATTGATCAGAATTCTTGAGACCTTACTTTCTAAATCAAAATGTAAAATTTGACTTCCATTTAAGAGCAAAGTTGTGAGCTTGTCTTGGAGTATACACTGGTTACAGTGGGTTGTCAGTTCACTGAGTGGACACCAGTAATACCTGAAACAGGTACATTTGGCACTCAGAACCCCATATCGTTTCCTGGGTGCATGTGAGTGGAAAGTGTAAAGGCCACAGGTCGTATAATCCAGAGCATTGGTCCTCACTTTCTCCAGCAGAACCATTGCATTTTTTGGACCACTGCTCTGTCTTTAATTCCCAGAACCTTTACAGAGATAACTAGGAGCAATACTACAAGCCAGGAGAGTAGATTTATCATGGAAAGCTTGATGTTTTGGATGGGGGTGTAAAAGGCATATTCCTGTCCTGATTTTCTCCTAGTGCCTTTATCCTGGAGAAAAAAACAAAAAATATTTAGCTGTCTACTCTATTTTAAGAACTGCTTGTATTGCTATGCTCTGTAAAACCAAGAACTGCTGACAAAGGGGATGGGATTTCATGGATGCTTTCAGCAGGTATTGCTTAATTCACAACTTGTGTTTAATTATACTGGGGATTGGGGTCTATATCTGAGTTCAGGGCCCTGTTTTGCTGGCTGAAAAACAAAGTGAATCCCCAAAGTAAAAAGGGTAAAGAAGAGCTCACAGTCGAAATGGGCAAACTGAAGCCTTGATTCCCTGAGCGCCAATTGAAGAGTGGTTTGCAAATTTTGTGTTAGTACCAACTATTTTCCTTTCCCTTTATATTTAAAAACTGCCTGAGGAAGAATTAACTAGCCAAGAAAGACAAAAAACAAGGAGTACCAAAGCAAAAGGTGGAGGAGAAGCAGGAAGGGAGCAAGGTAGGGAGGCTGAGAAGTTCAGTGTACAAGTAATAAATATCATCCATCAGCAGACTGTGAAAGAAACTAGAATTGGATGGTTGCTGTGGTCTGGATGGTTCTTTGCTCAGATGCAGGCCTCACTGCTGAGAAAATCTCTTAGGCACGTTCATGCTGCTCTGCCTCACACTGAAAAACTTCTGGAAGGGAAGGTCCAGGAAATGAGCCCTGATTCTCTGCAGGTTTCCATGCCATGGATGGCCAGGTTTGGTGGAAGCCAGTGTGTCTCTGGGGCAGGCAGTGGAGCTGCAGCAGCCGTGGGTTGCCTGAAGGTCGGCTCTGAAGCTTTGCGGGATGGGCTGCTAACTGCAGAAGTAGCGATGGGGGCAGAGCATCCCTGTCTAGCCCTGGTCAAAGGGCTCTTCTTGGGTGTCACCTTGTGGTTGCTTAGGAAGAAGATACTGTCACGAGCATTTCTTTGTCACAACCTCAAAGACAAATGCCATGTGTCAATCCTCCATGGAGGTGAAGGGGCAGAAAGCCCAACTCTGTCCAAAGGGAGGCAGCTGTGGTCATGCCGGCATGGTTGCTCATGGCATGCAGAAGTACAGGAGGTGTTCCAAAGGTTGGGAAGATGTATAAGGCCAAGTCCTCTCTTACAAATCAGTGCTTGGCTGTGGTGAGGGCAGAAATAAGATAAAGGACTAGCAAAACCAAGGGTTTAGCTAGGACTACCCTCAATAAACAAAAAGGCATCCTTAAGAATACTTTTATCTCCAGAGGTTGCAGAGAGTCAGTGGGATAGAGGAAGAAGGGTGTAAATAAACCCTGTTTGGTTTCATACTTTCTTTACTCTCTTTATTCTTTGTTTTCTGATGATAAAGGAATTGATGACTCATAAGATTTACAACTTCATTTCCTCCTGGCTCTTTTTATTTTTTCCTGGTGGTTGCATCTCCTTCCTCTCTGTCTCGGCCCTTGTCTGCTGGCGTGGCAGGATGTACTGTGCCTTTAAGAAGGCTGTGCTGCTCTGTCAGAAGACTAATTCCTGAGCTTTGGCATATGTCAAGGCATGCCCTAAGTTTTGTGGTGTAGTTTATGAAAAAGTAAAATGCATTTTTCTAGGGAGATTTTTAACTCCTTTCTGCCACAGAGACATTTTACCATTTTCTTCTTTGGTTGCAAAGTGTACACCACTCAGCGTCACTGTAGGAAGTTCTGCTCTCTTCTCCAAAAGAGATAGGGAGATAAAGTGGAGTAGTGGGCTGCTTTTTTCTTTTCCAATTAGAATTTTTATTTATTGCGTTGTTTTGTTTCATGGCAAAGCTCTGAATGGTAAATAAAGCTGAGATGGCAAATTCTCTTACTGTCTATATCCTTCTGCTAGTACCAATACCACTGCAGTGCTCACCTGTCATTGAAGTAGCAGAGTGGTGTAGTCTAAAACATGTTGACCTATACCAGTCACAGCTTTATTATGAATTTCATATATTGTTAATTTCTTAATGTTTCCCATTGTGAACATTACTTTTTGGTTATTTTCCCCACTCATCACGGTCAAAAAGAAACTTGTAAGTAGACAGTACAATTACACTGTGAAAATTAACATAACATTAGGTAAATAAAGTGTATGGTTGTGGGGTTTGTTTTGTTTTGTTTTTTTCAGCAAATCTCATTTTTTTGAAACCAAGTGTATGCTTGGGGAGGACTGCCCAGATTTTTTTTCTAATATTTTCTAGGCACAGCAATGCAGTCTTTAAACCACAGGTCCCAGCAAGAATATTGCAGACATAACTGGCGTATCAGGAGGTAACTGTGGAGTAACCCTTGTGATTTTAAAAGCAGTGTTTGATACGATGTCCTGGATCTGTATGTTAACATGGTTTTCTAGTGAAAGCATAAATCCTCTTCAACTTCCAGCCTGTATTTATCTACCTATATATTGTTTTAGGCCTTGAGATAGAAGTTAAGTCCAGGTAGGCAGAAATTCCCCTATGACTCTGTCACTCTGGTGGCTCTGAGTTTTGCTGTGCAGTCACTCGCAGGATGTGGGCCCCACAGATCAAAGAATTCTTTCTAGTAGAGACAGGCCTGTTTTTACAAGGAGAAGTGTTGGAAGGGAAGAGAAGGGGCTAGGGCTGGCAGTGCCTTCCTCACTGAGATGGTTGTGTGGCTCTGATTAAACTACTTAACCTTTGAGCTGCAGGGTTTGTGTGAGCTAAGTAGTGGTATTAGTACCATGTACGGCATGCTGGGTTTATATGAATTAACCTACCAGTACTTTACAGTCTCAGCTCTGTGATTGTGCTGAGTACAGTTGTTCTGTTTAGGAAGCTTGTGGTGCTCCTTACTGAGCTTTCGGGAAGTCTCCTCCCAGCCCCCAGTGCTCCCCTCCCTCCCAGTAAGTCTGACAGGGCTCCCAATCCCTCTCCATGGCCAGTGGCGAGCAGTCTGTGCTGCTGAGCTGCTCTGGAAGCAGTGCTGTGTAGACAACTCTTCACCAGGAGCTGCAGAGGCATTGCCACAGCACAAACCCTTCTGAGTTCTGTCTCCTGCATTGCCCTCTGGCCACCTGGGCCCCAGAAGTCCCCAGATACCTGTTCCTGCAGCATCCACTTGCTCCTCTGCTGGAATGGGAAACAGAGGTCCAGGATCTCCTGATGTCTCTGCCACTTGCCTATGGGGTGGCCTGGGCAAGTCACACCACCTTTCTCTTCTTCACTTGTAATGCTGAAGTGCAGATTTTATCTTCTTCCTTCAAACCCAAGAGCTGCTTAGGTCAAGTTAATGAATGACATGAAGTCAAACATGGCAATAAATATGAAGTATTATTACTCAACAATTAGGGGTGGAGGCAGCCCTTGTTGAAAATTATTTCTTTTATCATAAATCAACATTTGGTCAGGTGTAATCATAGAAAGGAGAAATGAGTGTAGAGAAAGCCTGTCTCCTGTTGCAAATTTTTCAGGAGATTGGAATGCTGGCTCACCTGTGTCTTTGGTGCCTGTGTTAACTCTGAATCTAGTGCTGGTTACTGAGATTGATGGAGTGGCATATAGATAGAATGGCTTAAACAGGTGTAGTATTTCACCATAAAGATGGAATCAGAGTTTAAAAATCCAAGGATTTAATCCAGTATAATAACATTTTGCAAAACCTATCAAATTCACGGAAAGTGAGAAGCAGAAAAGCAACTGAGCTAGATGGAAAATGAAATTAAAGGGAATTATATTGCCACTTATCTAACTAGTTGTTTCACTGAACAAGGCAGACAAACATTTTATCTGAGCCCTTAGCAGAAGCTTAGGCCGAATTGTGTTCTGCTGCTCTCCCCAGCCATATTGTCCACAGAAACGGAGTGCCCTTCATCCTATTTGGATAAAGCAGTGCTCTGCTGGAGCTGTTTGCTCCCTCATTTGTATGCTGTAGAAGACATTTCATCCCTTAAAACATGGAGACACACACACACACATATATATATATGTGGTTGTATTTGTTTTCCTTTCGCTGCCATATACATAATGGTTTGTTGTTCGTTTGAAGGATTTAAACATCTGAAAGAGACTGGGGATAGTAGTGTCTTTGTCCATAGGTTAAATGTGAGGCTGCAGGTCTCTTCCAAAGGGAAATGTTACATGCCATCAATTGTGATGTTCTTTTGTATACTTGAGAATTTTGGTGTAGGAAGAGCAATTAATATAATGCTAATTCAAGCAGCTGGGTAAAACCACTATGGCTAAAACAGGCACAAAGTAAAAATAGATTTATTTCTCTAAGTAGATCTGCATTTGGTTGCCATGGAGCTAACACCAAATACAAATTCTGGAAGTAAATATTTGTATGGAATAATCTTATCTGACCTCGTTGGAATAGTGAGAGGAATTGTTTTTTTTACTAAAACATGTCAGTATATGATGCACATAGGGCAGAGCTCTCTGTGACAAATTGAGTTTTCCTGTAATGTAAGCTTTGTCATGTTATTTGGACACCAACAAATCTGGTTATAGCCTGAATCTAGACAACAGGTTATCAGAGATGAAAAGAGTAAATAGAAAACAGGAAGAAAAAACAAAAAGAAAGTATAAGTTCTTCTGTTGCAGCCCCTTTGCAGTGAGTTTGAGGTTACTCTGCGAGAAGCCTTTGTGGCTTTTACCAGACTATTTGCAGATCAATGCTGTAGCAACAGAAGAGCAGTTCTTACATTCTGCCTCAGACTGTTGCAAACTATCCCAGAAGATTAGCCAGGCAGTCCTGGATTTAAAACAGAACTGTGGGTGAGTGACAGCGAACTAAGCATGGGGTGGAGTCTTGTAGCAGCATATCCTTCAGCTCCGCTGCTGCAGTCAGAGAGAGAAAGATTTTTCCTTTGAAGATAAGACACCTGGGGCTTTTGTAGAAACCTGGTATGCCCCAAGTTGTGCAGCTGTTACTGCAACTTAAAAATAAAATTATTAAAAGGCAGAGAAAGGCCAAGCGTCTGGCTTTTCTGTGCACCACCAAAAATTCCACCAAATGCTAAACCCCAGACCATCACTTTTCATTCCGCAGTTATATTGCTTGCCAATCCTTTGTGTGAGGCTTTGAGCCAGAGCAGCCTCTGAGGGTGTGGATGTGGATGTATGAGTGAGAGGATTCAGTGTCGTAAGGTGGCAGGGCACAGGCAGTTATGAAACTTCCCAGTAAAGCCTCAGTGCGTCAGTATTGGTTACTTGGGTTTGGTTGTTTTGTTTTTTTTTTTCCCCTGTCCTTTATCTTCCAGTTTCATTTCCATTTATGAGTGCAGGAAGAGGGGGGAGAGGTTGGGAAATGCTGCAAGACCCCTCTGGGCTGCTGGAGGAGCCCAGCAGTTCCCATGACAGGTGGAGCACCGCAGTGCTGAGCGAGATTCCCAGGACGAGGTGCCTGGGGCCACGGGGAAGGGAAGCCTTTGCACTTGGGGCAGCTGCGGTTACAAGGGGCCCCTTCAATGTGCTGTAGCAGCAGCCAGAAGTTCGACTTACTTTTTGAAAAGACTGGAGAAATTATTAACCACAGTTGATGACGTCAGAGTTGATCTGATTAAAGGTTTGTTTTCTTGCTGGCAGAGGTGTGCTCCGTAGAGACTGGTTCTCTCTTCTTTTTTTTTTAAGTTTCTTTTTTGAACAGCAAACGGAGGGAACTGCTCGCACTGCTGCTGCTGCCGCTGCTCCAGCTGCGTGTGTATGTGTGTAAACAGGATGGTGTATCTGTAGCTGCCACACGCAGACACACATTTGACCATGAGGACTCTTCGCAGGTTGAAGTTCATGAGTTCGCCCAGCCTCAGTGATCTGGGCAAGAGAGAGCAGGCAGCCTTGGATGAGCGGGGGACCCAGCAGCGCCGGGCCTGCTCCAACGCTACCTGGAACAGGTAAGGTCACGCAGCGGTGTGCTGGCTCCTGGCAGTGTCCCCGTGCTCCTGCACTGGGACTGATGGCTGCTCCTTGGGCTGCAGGCTGGGCTGCCTGGCTCCTGCCTTGGCAGGCTCACAGGCTGTCCTGGTACATGCACTGGGGCTCTCACTCAGATAAACACAGGAGTGCCTTTCTTACCCTTGCTCTTACTCTTTCTCTGAAAGCTGATAACAAAGAGACGTCCTTGTCTTCCCTTCAGCCTTTGTGACAGACAACTACTTGTTTCACAGGGTCTGGCTACAAATATATCTTTGTGTCTGTCTAGATATTCTCATTCAAAGTTTATTTGGCTTAGGTTATTTTTTTTAAAATTACATATGCACAACTATTAAATATGTACTATTATCCGCATATCTATGGCTGTTGCTGGTAATTGACATAGTTATCACAAAATCTACCAAGTTTATTCATGTTAGTACAAATATATGTGTGCATGTGTGTATGTACACATGAAAGCACCTGCACTTTGGACAGGGAAAATAAGTCCTGATTGTTTTCTTTGTTGTGTTTATACATTTTAATTCTATGGCTGTTTTACAAGAAAACCTATGCAAACATTATGTTGTGAATGTGTCAATTAGCTCAGCTATTCAGAAGGCATCTTAATGTCCATTTTGGTGACAGTCTTAAAAGATGAAACTAAGTCTCTAAACTGTTAGGATTTAAATTCTTAGGTCATTTTTTAAAATGAAACGTCACTTCCTGGATCACAGCTTGGAAAGTGTCATCTGTAGTATTTTGTAATTGTATGGTGGTACAACTGTACCATAAACTGTGAACTGTACCATGGAAAAAAAATACCAGTGAGCTACAGACACATTTGCTGAAATTCTGAGAAAAATAAAATATATAAAATACCATATCTTTTGTCCTTCTCACCACTTGATTTGTGGTTTTGTGTCTGTATTAAGAATTAGTTCCTGAATGCCAGCAGTGCACTAAACTCTGAAACTGTGCTGGTAACGAAAGAGACCGAGTTTCTTCTCAAATATCGTGCTCTTTATAGGACCTTGAGTTGTACCTGATGCATGGATGGATGGTGATGGTAGTTCAGGGATAGACTGGGCCATCTTGAGTTGTGCCAGTTGGGACTTCATTTGGCCAGTAGCCCTAAGGAAAGCATCAGGGATTAAGAGACTCCTGGGTGGGGATCAAGGTGGCAGAGCCTTTTTGTGATGGTGTGCTGACAGCTTTTGTTGGCAGGGGTTAGCTTTTCCAGGTCTTGAATGTGGGGAAGGACTGTGGAAGCAGATGGGAATGGACAGCAGATCAGGCACCCAGCTTCCTGGGAGGCAGAGAGTTCCAGGCTTGGGGCTGCCGATATTCAAACTAGAGGATTTTCCTAGTTGAGATGAAGCAAGAGTTTGTTACTTTTAGTTTGGACAGGACAGGTACAGCTCTGGCCAGAAGTGCTTGCCAGTTAATGAGCTGGACATCTGCACGTTTCATCCAAACAATTACACAACTGTCCCATTGCCTGTTCCTTGAATAGGTGTCCATGAGCCATCCTATCACTGCTTTGCATGAACTCAGACCTAACTGTGCTTTCCATCCCTGGGTTGCCTTTTCCCAGTGTGTGGATTGCCAGGCTGTCCTTTTTGGTGACATGTTCCCCTGAAGTGCCTGAGAATGCTAGTGCGGTTATGTGGGTGCCATTCAAATGGGCATGGTGTGCCTGCATTAACAACTTCCCAGAGCTATGGCAGATATTGCAGATATGAGCTGGTTGCACTGCATGGGCAAAGGGAAGGCCTTTATTTCTTATTTAAGAGTGCAAGGCTTTCTCATGAGTGAAAGAGTGAGTGGGGGTAGTTCTTTTAGGCTCAGAAAGACTTGTATCATCTGTTGCTTTTAAGAAACTCAGATATTCTACTGCAAAACTGGGTCTTTATCCTGGGGAAGGTCAGGTCTTAAATGATACTGCATTAGATGGATTAAGAAATTATCCACTGTCACTTCTGCCTATCACCAGTGCATGCCCTTCTTGACATATATGGTCTGTTCTTGAGGAAATCTGTTCATCTGTCCTGGGGAGACTGTAATGTTCCTGGACATCTAAAGTTTGACTCACCAGAAATCTGGTCTGGGTTTTTAAAATCTTGGGCTGTGGGATTTCTTTTATTTTCCTGCTGCAAAATTGAAACGACTCAACATCGGACACTTTGCATACTTTGATTTACAGAATATTCTTCCTTCCAAATGAAATGATTGCTTGTGTTGTTTCATTCTGCGTAAGCATAATAGCTGGCTGATCAAGGAAGTCAAGATGCACCAGCAGAACTCTCCTCTCTCACCAGGCCTGGCTGTTCTATATTTAAATGTCTGCTGTTTTCTTGCCTAATGTTAGCAGCTGTGCCTGGGTGTGGCATGTGTGTATCTGCTTTTCAAAGAAGCCTTGAATCAAGTTCATGAGATCTGAAGTGGGGAGAGTTGAAGCGCAGCACACAGCAGGTTCAGCCCTGCACAAACTGGCCCATCCCGTGCTGAAAGGCAGATCTTTGGGGCAGAGCAAGGCTGCTGCCCCTGGCCATGCCAGGGACTGAAAAGCTGAAGTGCTGCCAGTGGGGTGTTCTGCAGGACAGTGGCTCCATCACTGCAGGTGTGTTCGGAGCAGGGGCTGGATGCATGGCTGCCCTTCTGCACTTGTTCTGTGCATGGCCACTGTGGTCCAGTGATGTCCACTCTGCCCCCTCTGCCCTCTTCACACCAGTCTCAGCACAGACTGTTCATACCTGAGAATTCTTTCCGCATTTTGACACTTGGGGAGGACAACCTGAAGGAGCCTAACTCAGCTTACTGGGGGAGCGTCACTCTGCTAGCAAGGAAGGTCACTTCCTCTCTGATGACTTCCCTCCACGTCTGAATTAAAATGCAGTGAAACTTCACAGCACTATTACATCAAAGGGAAATTGGTGCCAAGCTGCTGTCTGCTTTTAGGCAAATGAGGCTTTATATCATGGCTTTTTCAGAGCTTGCTTTCCCATGAACCCTAGATCTGTGCAGCAAAACACGGTGCAGTTCTAGCAACCAACAGCAACACAGCAGAAAAATACACTTCAGTACAGCTCACAGAATTTGCATTGGATTAAAATAGTTTAGATTTTTTCACTAGCACTGTCTTCAGTTCTTGTTCTCCCCCCCAAACCCCCATTTCTGCTTCAGGCGAAAAATGAGGGCTGAATGCTGACTAAACCAATTGGACTGAGAAATCCAGGGGTTTTAATCTTGAGCTCACACACCAGGGGTCCCATTCAGGCCAAATAAAATCCATGGCAGGGTTTTCATTCTGGAAGAGCTAGCTCCTAATCAGGAGCTGATACTGTCTGAGTTGTGCTCTGGGAAAACCTCTAGTCAAAAGCTCTTAGATCCTCTTAGATGTAAGAAAATTCACATTCACAGAGACATGAAGGAGTAGGAAATAGCAAAGAAAAGGTGGAGAAAACAGGTGAGTTGCTTGTGACATTAGTGAGATCAGCAGTAAATCCGAGGAGACATACCAAATCTGAAAAGATTTTGTGGTCTGGGCTAATTTTTTCCAGGATTGTGATAAGCACAACAGCTTGCTGTAAATAACTTTTACAGCCATGAAAACCATATTTCATCTCCTATTTTAAGATGAATGCTTTTTCAGATCACAGGAAAGCTTTTCCAGTGGAGAAAATATTCCAGACCAGCATATTTTCCTCTTTCTTCTGTTACTCAGTTTTTATTTAGAAATATTTTTGAATATTTCTTCATGTCTGCGGATTACCCTTTTTTCCCTGACCTTTTATTTTAAGCCCTCTGTGGAGTGTTTGGTGCTCTGTGTGCGTGGGGAGCAGACAGAATCTCACTGTAGGGTGGGAGGGAAAATAGTGCAGGTGAGGGAGACTTCCCATGGGCCCAGCCACCACTGCTCTCCATGGAACATCTTCCAGCCGTGACTACAGTAACAGGAGGTGGTGGTGGTGGTAGGGAATTGCTGCTCCCCAGAGCCCTCCAGAATAACTTACACTTCCTTGAATGCAGGAAACCAGTCTTCTTTGTCCTATAGTCCATGGAGATATTAACTCTTAGTAACACCTCCAGGAAATCCCTTCACCTCTCTGTCTCAATTTCTTGGTGTGTAAGAGCAGTGATTATAGTTGGTGAAGTGGGTGAAGTAATGCCTCCCAAACTCTTTGAAGAGGGAGTTTTCCAGACCAGCTTATTTTCACTTGTATGACCAAGTGCTTAATTGCAGCCTATCCCTCTTTCCAGATTGCCTTTCCTTGGGTAGAAATTCCAGGAACATAAGTGAACTAGCATCTGCAAGCTTATTTTGGAAGGGTCCTTTCCTCATGGAAAGCTGGTGGAGTTGCAGCTGGACTGAAGCTGTGCTGAAAATGGGCTCTTCCCAACTGGATTAAGCTAATTCAGAAAAATGATGTTTTACTCTGGAACAAGGGTGTCGTCAAGGTTTTGATGGAAGTATATCAGGTTGATTATTGTTAATTAGCTGTTCATGTAGCTGTGCAGAGAAAATTTGCCCTAACTAATTTTGTCCCTTTTGAAAGTGAAAATATTGTTTTCAACTGCCTGGTAGATAATCAGAGGGTGTGATTATTCACACAGCATTTTTTTTTCTTCTGGACTTCACCTGGAGCTCCGGGCAGGGGAGAATTTGCAAATGCTACATAAAAATCACAGTGATATTTTCACCTGTGTTGTTTGCACATAAAGGCAGTAACTGCTTTAGAGAACTAAAATTATCTGTGATGTTCATGGAATGTTGATGTTTTCCTACTCTTTTGCCAGAAAAATTTCTCTGCCAGAAATTGGCAGTAGCCAATAATAGATTGATACTATTCAAAAATCAGAATAATCCATCCCGCCCTGCACACCTTGACCCTGCCCCTGTTCGGTTGGTTGGGAGTGCCATCAACAAGCATCCAGCTCTGTGCTCCAGGGATTTACACCTTCCAGATCCCTTCATGGTGAAGCTGATGGTGGGGGAAGTCTATGCTGTGTGTGTTGGAGCTGCCATTCCCCGCGTTTTGGTCAGCTGGAGCCACCTTCTCCTCCGGAGGTTTAGTCAAATGTGGAATGAGTTGTCTTTCTAAAGATATGAAGTTTCTTAGGCTGCTGAGTTGATTTTTTTGGCTGTGAGTGCTGCCTTGGTTGTAGCTAGTTTTCTTTGGCAATCTGTAGCTCCCGTGGGACAGATAAGTACAATACATTGCTGGAGCTATCTGACATTTTGTTGTCATTCTAAAGGCAATCCCCCAAATAACCTAGTCTCTTCAGTTTTTATATCCTGATTTCCCCTCCTCCAGCAAGCCTGCTCTGTAGAGCTTTTTGGGCTCTGTTGGACTCTTTTTTGTTTCCTGCAGTATCGTGTTCCTGTACACACACTTACACACAAAGCAGCTACAGAGAAGGTGTTCACAGTAATATTAGTGCATGAGTACACCCATTATTAACTTTCGTGTTGTAAAAGAGGTACAGAAGGGAGTTTACAGGGCATTTTCAGTTCAGGTTAACTATTGCAATATAAGTTTAATTATGTACATTACTGACTTAAGCCTTAATGAAAGCTGGTTGCAGGCACAGGTGAAGTGATCCACCACCTCAAGCATCTTGCAGGACTTCTGTGTATAAGCAACAGCTCAGATTTTCTTTACACCAAAAGGCTGAACCATTCTGACCAAATCTTTTTAAACAATCATTTGTTATAGAAACCCATTGATTTAAACAAGGTCTGGGTTTGTTTTTTTCATTAGCTTCAGGTAACTTAGAAGATTTAAGCGAAGTTTTTATTATCCTGACATCAGCTGAGGCCACCAGCAGCATTCCGGTTATTCTGACTCATCTGTGTCTGCTCTTAAGCAAGTGTGGAGGGCCAGTTCCAGTGCCATTCCCAGGTAACCTGCAGGCAGGGGCTGTATCCTGCACCCTCCATACAAGCACTGCTGTCTGTGATGGGAAGGAAGGGCAGCTGGTCAAGTTAATGAGGCCAAGACTTGTTTTTCAGACAAGGATAGTGTCCCTCACTACAAGGGAGATGGCAGGCGGATTAAAAGGTGCCTGCTAGGATGTTTTATGTAGATGCTGTTCTACTATACAGACAATAAGTTCAATGCTCACAACCTGTCCCCTTTAATTCTGGTTAAAAAAGCTTGTTCTCCCTTTTTTTTTATGAGGAATAATGATAGACCTGTTAATCTGGAGAGAGAAGACCTCTCCTTCGTTTAGAAAGGGATGCCAGAGAGAAAGAGAGAGAGCACGTTGCCTTTTAGGAGAGATATTTAGTCATTGTTCTCTGCAGAAGTTTGGCAGGGAACATTGCAAAGTTCATTTCTGAATCAGAAGAGCGTGAAAAGACTGCTTGTTTTATTCACTACATTAATCTTATTTCCCATATTACTCATAATATTAAAACACCCAAGTCACTTCACTGTATACCAGAGACATTTATCTGCCGATTTTCAAATAATCATAAATTGAGTGTGTGTGTATGAGCCAGCCAAAATAATCTGGGTTAGATTGTCAATGTATGTCTGTGTTTGTGGATGTAGGGGGGAAAGAGGGACTGCTGTGGAAGCAGTAGTGTGTAAGGCCTTGGAGTATCTTCAGAGGAACAAAAGAGAGAAAAGGATAGTGGTTCTTATTTCTGTCTGCATCTGTATTTCTCCACAGTGGGTGAGACCCTTCACCTGCCACTTTTAGTTTCCTCTTTCCTTAGATGAAGGTGGCTGAGCTTTTCTGGTGGTGCATCTCTTTGCTATTGTGTGCCTGCATTTTGAATCTCTCAGTGAACAGTTTTGAGTTTACCTTCCAGCCAGTCGTCTTGATGCCTTAAGTTGCAAGTTTTTCTGTTCTGCTTGGGTGTGCTTTTCTGATGTGCTAGGGTGATGAAGACAAAACAGTCCTATTCCAGTTAAGAACTCAAGGACAGTTTCTTCAAACTTCAGGCCCTAAGCATAAACAACGTGGAAAGAGGAGGGCAGGTTCATGCAAATGAACCAAAACCTATAAAAGTGTAAGATTTTGTGACCAAGCCCTCCTTTGCTTCCATCTTGGAGCCATCCACGTAGGGGCCTTGACTGTGGCACTGATACTGCTAGGGTGTGGCTTTTGTAGGCCTCTCAGTAAACACCCATTTTATTCTCCTTAACTCTGTGTAGCCTCTGTTCTGGCTCCTCTTCTAGGCATCACTCTGCTCCCAGCTGGCATTGAAAGGAGCTGTCTTATCATAGGCCTGGGAAAGTTTAAGGTGGACACTGGCATTCCCAAGGCACTCTGCTGCTGCCTGGCATAGCTCCTGCAGTGACATCCCCTTGCGATGGGAGCAGCCCCATGCAGCTGGATCTGGCTCTGGATCAGGCCTGGGCTGGCCAAGTCTTCCAGCACCTGAAGGGAGCCTACAAGAAAGGAGAGAGACTTTTTTTAAAAGACACGTGGTGACAGGGCAAGGCGGAATGTCTTCAAACTGGCAGAGAGTAGGTTTAGATTGGACATTAGGAAGGAATTCCTCCCTATGAAGGTGGCAAGGCCTTGGCACAGGGTGCCTGGAGAAGCTGTGGCTGCCCCTGGATCCCTGGAAGCATTCAAAGCCAGGTTGGATGGGACTTGGAGCACTTTGCTCTAATGGAAGGTGTCCCTGCCCATGGCAGGGGGTGGAACTTTGCTCTAATGGAAGGATGATCTTTAGGTCCTTTCCAACCCAGGACATCCTGTGATTCCATGATAAGCTCTTCCACCTGCAGGAATGAAGCTTATTCCCCCTGGAGACCTTATGAACAGATACCAACCACCTTTAGCTCTGCTTGACAAGACACAGCAAGCCCACACACTCGTACCTCCAGGATGGGCAGATCTGGTCCTTGTCCTGCTTTCCAGAGCTCTAAAGCTGGTTGCTGCTGCCTTGCACAGACTCCAGTGCAGTGGAAGCTGTTAATTGTCTCTGCAGTGAGCCATAGAGATAAAAACAATACTTTCAAATAATTCAAATATACTTAATATATGAATGTATTAAAAGATATAGTTGACATACTTAAAGTACTTAAAAATATTGGCCCAAGGTTTTGAAATTACTGATTTCAGATGTGCAGCTGTTGGAATCACTGAGTTCAAACAGTGAACAAACTGATTTTGAACAAATCAAAACTGATTTTTAGAGATGATTTGTCTATTTTCTAGGCAGCAATTCCCTTTTAGGCATCTGGGATGGGTGGAGTACTGGAAGTCATCTATGACTTTTAAAAGGTCCTGAAGTGTCTAGGCAGAAATGCTAGGGTAGTTGTAGAGGTGATACCCTGCTCAAATCTTCCTGGGCACTAATGACTGCTCATGTCCTCTTTCAGTATCCACAATGGAGTGATAGCAGTATTCCAGCGTAAGGGTCTCCCAGACCATGAACTTTACAACCTCAATGAAGGAGTCAGGTAAGAGACTCGGCCGCGCAAGGTGTTCTCAGCCAGATGCTCAGGACTGTTCTCAGTTCTCAGTACTGTTTGCCAGCCCTCACACTCCACAGCTTCTGCAGAGCGTTAAGGTTTTCTCCCAGTGGCAGTTCTGACCAGCACAGTCCATTTTGTCTCAGTGATCCCTGCTGCAGATGTGTGTCAACATCTCACTCTGGGCAAGAGCTGATCCTGCCTTCTGCGGCAGGAATTCAGCCCTGAGCAGTAGGGTTTATTTCAGAGTCTCTCTTGATGTGCTGGTTTAAAACTAAGGAAGGGAAAACCTGGATCCCTCTGGTGATTCAGCCCTGTTGCACGGCAGTGATACTGCCATTTCCAGAGGTGCCACTCTGGGGTGCTTCCGTTGCATCCATGGAGGAGGTAAAGCCTCCAAGCACTCAGTGGGACATGGCCAAGAAAGATGTCCTGCCTGGTGGTCCCTTAGATCTACTGCTCCTTCCACACAGCATGAATGTATGTGAAATGACAAAGCTGTCCTGTCAAACACCATGGCCTGAGTAACACTGTTTATGCTTCCAGCTTTTTTCCCATATTCTGATGATACTGTCTGCAGCAGCCTAACTGTAGGCCAGTGAGGTGTGTAATGGGAACTTTCTTCCCTTAAAAAAAGTCAAAATGGATGCATTTGAGTTAAGTTAAAATTGAAAAGAAAATTTACAAGATATAGGCTGATACCTGGATTTACATTCACATTTTACTACTTTTTCAGCGCTTTTACTTACCAAACCCTCTCACTGGCAAGGGCAAGGTAGCAGATTTCCTTATAGAAATTAATCCAATGCTTTATAAAATAAATGGTTGTAATCTGCACTTACAAAAGACAGACAGCTTATTACATTCCCTAGCTGTCTTCAGATATGATCCTTAGTTATTCCCCTTTCCCTACTGCTTATTGCTCCTCTGGCTGGATATTGGAGTCTGACTCTCCAGTATATTCCCCAGAATACCTAGATATTCTGGGTTTATCTGCCCCTGTCTCATTCCCAGTCTGGGATAGTTGGCCAGTCTGGTTCCTTTAATTGTGAAAATATCTTCAGAAAAGTCCAGCCAGATGATATTTGGCCTGTGTTTGCTCTTTTTGAAATGAAAATAAACTTACTGTTCAGTTATTTCTTACTTTGCTGGTGAGAAAACGATACAAAGAATAGCTTTTTTAGGATGTCTGTCAGTTAGCATGATCCATCAGTCATGTTGAGTTACTTACTGGAATAATGGTTAATCATTGTTATCGTAGGTGCCGTTAGGATTCTTCAGCTTTATCTAAATGACAAAAAATGGTACTTCTGGACTAAGATTTCTTGGCCCAATGCGTTTCCCTTAATGTGCTCATCTGCTTGTGAGGGACAGGAGAGGAAAGATTTTTCTGCTGATGTGTCAGACAAATATAATCTGGTGTGAACCAACAAATGGATAGAAATGTGCCCAAATTTTGCTTTAATTTACTTGGATATAAACCCTGCACCACGATGATGCTTGGTAACATTGTTGAGTTGAATTTATTGCAGCATCTCACGTGGCTGAACAGGCAAGCTGACAAGAAATACACTGATTTTTTCTTTCCATTTTATGAACAGCTTTGCTGAGACTTGGCCCATTTCTTTTTGTTTGGGTGGGGATAATGCTGCTTTGTTGGTATCTCAGCTGATAGCTCACTTTAGAGAAAATGCCTGCTGCCTCAAACCTGAGCTGATGATGAAATTACTCATTTAACACATGCCAAAAGTACCTGTCTTCCTGCTTTTGTTATTTATTTCAAAATAACTTTCTTTGGGTTAATGTTATTATCGAGTGCAAAAATACCTGATACATAAACATGATCTGAGAAGTGGAACAAGTGTACACTTGCCTTAGGATTGTTTTAGATGCATTTTCCCACAAGTACAAATTGAGAGGCAAATCCATTATTTCCACTGGGCTGAATTCAAGTGTGGAAGCATTCAGGTAAATGGTTAATATTAGTTAGTTACTTTTTTGAATAGTTACAGGACACTAAAAGGAGTTATCTTACTTTACCGCTTTGATTAGAACAGATTCTGAAATATTTTTTGTAATAAGCCCCTGAATATCCAAGTTGACTCACAGATCAAGTGTAAATACTTGAACAATATTTGCACACCATTGTTTTGACTCAGGAATGTCACGTATATGTGTCACATGAATGCAATTAAATACATAAAACTACTGAACACACATCTCAAGGTTTTGAACCCTGATTATTTAAGGTAACATCAGTGGGTACAAATCTGTACAATGCCATTTACTTTTAAGTTTGGCTCGTAAGAGCTGCCACTTGTTTACACCAATGCCTTTACACCTTTACTGTGGCGTTAAAAAGTGACCTTAAATGCAAAATTACATACACAGCCCTCAGAATCCCCATTGCAATAAAACTAATGTGGGAGTTGAGTTTTTCTCACACTGCTGGGACTCCTGAATTCTTCTGCTAAAGCTGATGAAGCACAGTAAAGTCCCAGCATCGGGAGTGTCACCACTGTATGGCCTGTGCATTCCTTCTTCTGGGCCCTTACTGGGTGATTTATTAGGAGATTGAGTCAAAAGTCTAGTAATAAAAGTCTCCATGCATATGTTTTGTTTTCTCTTGGTCCGTGTCTGCAATATTAATAATCAAATAGTGTTTTCTCCTTTTTCATTTCATGTACCATATGTAATTTCAAAGTGTTTATTTTGACCGCTTTTAAAACAAAGAAGAAAAAGAATCAAAGGGAAACACAGTGGAAGTTAAATATCCTGTGTTAAAGCTAATTCATATTTATAGCTGCCTGTTTTCTGAGTTTCAGGATACTGATGCGATGCAAGCAAAGCATATTTTAGTGACATTTCCTCTTTTGCAGCCAGAGTTCAAACCCAATAAAACCACTTGTTTGCTTCATTTTACTTTATTTAGCATCTATTATGCAGTGTTACACTTTCCATTCTGCATAATGTTGCAAGAATTAATTTTAAAATGAACCAATGAAGCAGCATCAGGAAAGAGAAAAAGTCAGGAGCTATTTTAGCACGTTTTAAGGGAATTTGTATTATCATCTTAATTTATTAAGTCATTAAACAGGCAGTGAAGACCTGATATCAGTGATAGAAAAGCTTTAGGAGTGCAAAATACCTGCTTTAAAATTCAGATGTACTTGAAATAAAATCTGCTTTCTGGTCAGAGATCTCCTTTAGGTTTAGTCAGATTTTTACCTGGATTCCATCATTATGTCCACACATCTAGATAAGGTTGGTCAGTAATTATCCAGGATCTGATGGCCTAACTGTTGTTTGTTAAAGGAAATTAGGAAGGATGAAAAAGAAATTGCAAACAATGTCTTGGATCCGCTTTTGTTATGGATCTCTTTTAAATGAATATATACAAAGAATATCAAATACCAGTATTGTGATTTGGCCTAAGGGTCTCACTTTCACTAGAAATTAATTAAGTAGCTTGAAGTATCTGTATTGTTAGGGATTCAGAAAGCAAGATGCATGAATTGTGCTGTCAGTTCTCCTGCCCTGTAAACAGAGATGTTAATGTAGGTGTAGAGCTGCCTGATGTGGTGCAGTCTAGTGCATTTAATTACCTACAAGCTGGTTGTTTGATTTCAGTTGAAAAAATGGAAATGTGGTGGGATCTTGTTTTATCAGAGAGCTGGCTACTGGATTAAGTAGAACATACATTTTTATTTCCTGACCTAACTACCAGAATTTATCAGTAGAACCTAAAATACTAAAAGAGAAGGTAGTTGCACATCACCTCTTCAAGACTGTGAGGAATCCATCTGGAGCTGCTAGCTTGAGGAGAGGGTAGAAAATTAAGCAAAGTCTGTCAGCATGAAGTATACAAGTTTTTTTTGAAATAATGGCATGAAGAGATACATGAGAATAAATAGTCACTCTCGTAGGAGAATTCAAATCTGCAACCTTCTTGTAAGTTCAACCTGAAAATGATCTATCCATGTTCAAAGTAAGATGAACCTTTGGTGTCATCACCTGTGATCTAGAAAAAAGTCACCTCACTGGACAGTAAATCTAATCTCCACTTGGAGTGAACGCGCTACAATTTGGCTGTCACAGCCTTGTTTCCCTTGACTTCTCGTAAGGCACTGGAACTCGAGCAGCCTTTGGGTGAGGTGGGTTTTAACCCCTGCCAAGGGCTTGTCAGTGTTACTGTTGAGGGCAGTCTCAGGGCACTGCCAGAGCAGACACATGCCAAGGGGCTGGTGACCTGACAGCTCTTCATGACAACAGGACACCTATGGATAATGCCTCAGATGGCTTTCAGAACTATTGTCCATGAATAGTTTGTCCAAATTTATCAAGTTTCTAGCTGAAAAGGACTTTGATGCTTAGGAGCATCTGAAAATGCCCTTCCTTCTGTTTATTTTCTGGTTAATTTCTGCCTAGACCTTCCAGAGCTGTGAGGTCAGTGTGGACATGTGCTTAAGGATAAATAAACCAAGATACCATATTTCAGCCTCCTCACGGCTGACATGCTCCTCTCTTTCCTGAACTTTCAGGAGATCTCAAGAGGCTGTGCTGAAGCATGCGTTGTAAGAACATCAGAATCAAGTCCTGTAGTCTTTCACAGAATATAGGGATGTGCTGGATTTGGTCTGATGTCTCTTTGTTTACTAGTTAAATAATTTGATTAATTAGTTGTCAGTTAAAGATATAACACAGAGGGATAGATGACATGCTATTGAATGTATAATTCACATAATTACCCTAATTGAAGTGAGTGTTTAGATTTTAAGTCACATTTGACATCACTACTTCATGAGACCTGACATGGTCATGCAGACAGGTTTTCAAAAGAGATTTAGAGATGTTCAGAAAACCCAGCTGGGGCTGCATTTCTATGAAGTCCAAGCTGTTGTTTATGCATCTAAATAGTGACCTGACTGAAGAGAAGTGTTATTTAGCATCCAGTGTGTGGGATTTAAATAACAAAGCTTTTTAGCCATGTGGCGAATTTTACCTGGATACAAACAGACTTATATGGACTGAGTTGAATTCAGTTTCTGAATTTGAGAGTTTGTGGGATTTTGTTTCGCATGGGAGTTTCAATTGCTCTCTGAGGTTGCTTTGTAGGTTTTAGTGTAGAGGAATCATGAAAGGCAGAGCTTAATTGTTAAATTCCTACCTGCCTTTCCATTGAAACCATATGAAACTTCAGCTGTCTTTAGTCTCCTGAGTGGATGTAGGATGGAAAGCATCCTCTTTTCATCAAAACTTATTTTCCTTCCAGATAATCAATTCAGGCATCTAAAATGACAGCAAATATTTTTCAACCTGCAAAAATGCTGGTTTGAGTCTTGATGTTGTTGATGCTATTTGTTCTCTTTGTACTTAGTCATTAATGACAGTCTCTGTGCTCATACACAAAAAGTGTATTTGCTACAAAATTTGCTTCAAAATTAATTTGGCTATTAGTGACTCTCCCTCATTCATGCAGTGCACAGCCAATGTGATTTGCTGATTACACAGATTCTTTTCTTGCTCTTTTTAATGCAGGCAATTACTGAAAACAGAACTGGGATCATTTTTCACTGAGTATCTGCAGGTAGGCCTGTGTTTTCTTTATTTAAATCCAATTCTGTTTTATGTTGCTGAGCAAAATAATTTTGCCCACTCTAAATTATGACCTGGAGACCCTTGTAACCATTCAGAGATGTCCACTGATGTTCTCTGTGTTTTTAAAATTAATGGATTAATGAGATTTGGATTTTATATACATTCGTATAGTTAGATAGTGAAAGCCTAGCCAGTCACTGTGTTTCTGTAGGTCATTGCTGTCTTTCTTTCAGGTTTGAGACAGTTTTTTAGCTTAAAATTGAAGTCCTTGAGTAAACCAGTGAAATTCATTGCAGTAGAGTTACTAGAAAAGACTTTTAGAAGTAGGTACTACTGTCTGTTGAAGCAATATTGTTCCTGCTTCTCTAAGTACATGTTTTGTAGGTCATTCATTTGAAGTCTGAGAAGCACTCTGTACTGCACAAAACACGTCCTTTGTCCTAAAAACAGCAGGTGATTATAGCATCATTTCACAGGTGTCCCAAGGGATTTAAATAAGGTGGACACAGCAAGAGACCTTTAATGATTAATTTTTAAAATAAAAGACCTCCTTCACTGTCTAAAGTTAAGAATGAACAAAATGTGAAATATCATGGCTGTAGGGAAGTACAGAATGGAGTAAATGTAGTCTATATTTTATTTACAGAATCAGCTGCTCACAAAAGGCATGGTGATCCTAAGGGACAAGATCCGGTTTTATGAAGGTAACTTGGATTTTAGCATGGCTATGTATGTCACAGGTGTTTTAGCAAATGCACTCTGAAGGCACTGGCATGCTTTCCACTGTCTTCCTGAGACTATGAATTAGCATGTCTCAGTCTATTCTCACAGTCTGTTCTTGGGCCATTAACCTTCATAAAGGGGAGGTGGTTGCCTAGAGCAGCATTGAGGGAGTCAGGGAAGTGACTTGCCTCCAGCAAGGACACTTCCTTCTCCTTCAGCTATATCCTGCTAAGGAAAAGTGAAAATAGGTTGAGATATGTAATAAACAAAAAATTAAGTACAAAGATCCCAGTTAGTTTAAGTATCTGAGTCCAAAATAATGCTGTAGCTTGTTTTAAGAGTTATTCTGGAGGCATGCTGACATAAATGAGGTCAGGCACTGTCTCTCTTGTTTTAAAGGCAAGGCTCCATTTAACTGTCTACACCTCCTGGAGGTGCCACCTCTGGAAGTAAAATCAAGGATAAACCTCCACCTGATGCATTGGTTTATAGTCACCAGTATTTTGTCTTATGTGGTGTTTAGATGTGTTGTTAAATATGTTGTCTTGTCCTAGATTTGGCATCCAGGTTGTGCAAGGGGGGGTTTAGATTGTGTGTTAGAAAACAGTTTCTTCACGAAAAGAGTTGTTCAGGCATTGGAACAGGCTGCCCAGAGCAGTCGTGGAGTCCCTAACCCTGGAGGTATTTAAAAGCTGTATAGGTGTGGCACTTGGGGACATGGCTTAGAGGTGGCCTTTGCAGTGCTGGGTTCATGGTTGGATTTGATGATCTTGGAGGTCTTTTCTAACCTAAACGAATGTGTGATTCTATACATGAATGGTGAAAAGGTTTCATAATAATTTCAAGAATTACTGCCCATGTAAACATTCTGAAGATATTTGGGTAGGGAAGGCAGTTTTAAAGAAATGCATCTTTCCTTTTCCAAAGCTGTAGTCATAATGTCACTTAGTCTAAAGACACTACTTAAGCAGGAGCTTGGAGACAGCTGTTTCCATTAGTCTCAGCTATCTAGAAATCCTGGATGTGACCTTTCATTACTGACAGTACAGTTGGTCAGATTAAGGTAGTGTTATGGAATCAAACTTTTCTGATGAACAAAAAATAGCCCTGAACACCGCAAAAAGAGAGCCAATATTACATTAAAAACCCCAAAGCCCACAAAAAAAGTACTGAAAGTTCGTAAGCTGAACACCAAATTCCACAGTTATATAAAGTAACAGCTTGGAGAGCACAAGAGGAGCTGTAGAGATTGCAAGGCCTTCATAGCTGCTTTGTAAATCGCAAAGGAAGTTGTTTCATAAGTATCAAATCAGATACAGAGCTATCAAAGTCCAATCCTTTTTTTTCCCCAGTATTACCAGGTTGAAAATCAAAAATACTGTATCTGATGTTTGAGATGAAAGCTTAGATGAAGACCTAAAATGTGAGACCACTAAAGGGCTTTCAAATATAGGATCATGTTTAGGAAATAGCAAATTTCAGCAAGCTGTTGATTTTAAACTTATTTTGGTTTTTGATTTAGTGTATCATTTTGTGGTTGCCCCTTAAGATACGGTCAGAAATTCTGGTAAGGTGAGAATTAAACTGGTCATGTTTTTTCCAAGCCTATGATCAGAAATGTTTTCTCTCTAAAACTGGCAAGTTACAGGAGGGTAGCAGTAATTCAAGCATCTGATTCAGAGGCAGAGGTGTTTCTGACACTGAGCTTTCCTGGGGAGTTGCTGGTGGACTTGAGTTTCCAGGGCTGGAATTTACCTTTATTGGCAGCAAATGCAGCCCTGCCCCAGTGTCCATCCTGTAGTCAGTGGCCCCATGGCTCTCAAAACACCCAAGACAGAGCTGGAAGCATGGAAGTCTTGGAGCTCCCATTCTGAGCGGGGCTTGCTTCCTGGGTCTGCAGAAACATCAGTCCTGCCATCAGATCTCAGGTTGTCCCCATCCCGTGTTTTGAGTTTCCCTCTCCACTTGGTGTTGAAGTTTTCATAAGAGAAAAAAACGCACCCTTTGGAGAGGGATTTTGTCCTGCAGAAGATTTTGAAAATCACAGAATCACGGAACGGTTTGGGTTAGAAGGGACCTTAAAGATCATCCTGATCCACCCCCTGCCATGGGCAGGAACACCTTCCACTAGACCAGGTTGCTCCAAGACCTGTCCAACCCGTCCTTGGACACTTCCAAGAGTGGGCCAGCCACAGCTTCTCTGAGGTGGAGCCTTACCACCCTCAAAGGAAAGAATTTTCTTCTTGTATTTCTTTCATGAGCTTCAATTAACTTACAGAAGCCCTATGAAAAGTACCAAATGCATTTTTTTGCCATACAAAATTGACTATATTGTGCTTCATAAAAATGAGCATTTAGAGTAACCCAGTTTCCAGGAATCCAGCAAATGCTTATGCTAAATGTAGAGATCTCTGCCTGACAGTAAGAAAAGGATCTATCCTTGATAGCACATGTAAGTCACATTCCTTCATGTGAAAGATGCTTCATCATCATCAAGTCGTAGGAATTCTTCCACAGCCCTCAATAAAAGGCCTTCCCACCTAAGTCATTCAACTCTGCAGCCTAAGTTGCTGTGCAGAAATCCATTACATCTCAAAACAAGCTGTCCACAAGATGGAATAAGTGTGTGATGGTAGAGGCATGTTTACCTCAACAGAGTAATTTACTTCATACTACTCTAGCAGCAAGATTTGAAAAGGACCAGATTTATAAGGGCTTTTAACCTCACCTTGTGGGAGCTAGAACTAAATTTAACTCGAACTAAATTTAATTCTTTAAAACTCTGCCTTCAGGGTGTAGTGGTTGGACTTCTCCTTCATGATCCGATTTATATCTTGGAAGCACTTTGGTATTTCAGGCGCTAGTATTGGATATTAAAATGCAAGGTTATTTTTGATATTTAACCCCAGCCACCAGCTCTGCCCCATGGAGCCACTCACTCACTTCCCTCCGTGGAATGGCAGGGAGAATTGGAAGGGTAAAAGTGAATAAACTGATGTGTTGAAATAATGACAAGTTAATAGGTAAAGCAAAAATTATGCACACAAGGAAAACAAAATAACATTAATTCCCCACTTTTCATGGCAGGCAGGTGTTCAGCCATCCCAGAGAAGCTGGTTCCATGATGCACCAAGGTGACTTGAGAAGACAAACACAATCACTCCAAATGTCCCACCTTCCTCCCTCTCTCCCCAGCTCTGTATGCTGACCATGACACCTTATGGTCTGGGATGTCCCTGTGGCCATCTGGGAAAAGCTGTCCCACCCATGTCCACTCCCAGCTCCTTGTGCCCCCCACCAGGCCCTCCCTGGTGGGGTGGGAGAGGAGCAGAAAAGTGCCTGGCTCTGTGCATGCCCTGCTCAGTAGTAACTAAAACATCCTTGTGTTTTCAGCACTGTTCCAGCCACTACCAGCTGCTGGGAAGAAAATGGAACTTATCCCAGCCAAAACCAATACATGTTTACTATTACTATTACTATTACTGCTATCATGGTTATTACTACTACTACTGCTACAGCAGCTAGAAATTTTTGGACTTGGTTCCTTGCTGTATTTGATTAGAACTAGTGAAATACAGATTTTTTAAAAAGGTTTTAAAAATGGAAACAGAGAACACCTTAAAAATGGAAACATTTCAGTCTTTTCAGTCTTCTGCATGGAGTGTACAGGACAGAGAGAACTCCTGCTGAAAATAAGACCTTGGTGTGTTCCACAGGCCAGCAGCTGCAGTATAGCATGGTGATCCACATCTGTCACTGAAAGCACTTAAAGTCATCAACCTGGAAATAATTTAGGAGTTGCAGGTTCACCAGAGCTGATGCTATTTATCATGTGTTTAAAAAGGCAAGGGGATCAAGTATCCCATAGTAAAGATTGGCAGTTGGTTAACTTTGAGTGTGGTTAGCAGTGTCGATGCTTTCGTGCATAATTGCTTTGTGATCTGTGTGTAATTCTGGGCAAAATACTCCCTGGCTGAGGCTCAAAGTAAAGCTCTAATACAAAAATTGAGAATAGTATCACATACTGACACCAATTGCTATATTGGTTGATTGATTGCTACTGAATTTGCCTCCTGGTTAGTCATATTGTCTTTTCTGAATAGGTCAGAATCTCTGATGTCTTTATCTCCATAACACTTGCTGGTGTAGGTGCAGGGGCATTGTTCTGCTCTCACAGTTGGGTTGGGGGCATAAGGATGGTAAAGAGCTTGTCCAAGGTCACATGGGCCATTTTGGGGAGCAGGGATCTTAAGCCAGAACTCACCTATTGAACCACATTCCTTCTGTGGATCCTGGCTCCTGCATTTGCCTCTGTGTTGTGTTAAATGTTCTGTGAGGAACTCAATGTCCAGCTTGGTTGTACAACTTGGCCAGAGCTTCTCCAGATTTCACTGGGGAGGATTCCAGGGGGCTGCAGCTTAGGAAGGAGTGGACGTGAAGGTGGCCTTGTTGTGAAGACCACGGGGAGCTCACCCCATAGCAAATTCTAACTGCAATGCTTGAAAGTTAGAGTAAAAATTAGAGCCCTAACATGATTGTTCTTTTACATGGATCTTGGATGAGTTTTTCTGTGTGAGTGGAAAAGGGAACAGTGGAAAAGCTACAAGGGATCAGTTTGAGGGGATGCTTTACAGAGCATCTCCACAGAGTGTGGTTTGCTCTACTGCCCTGCAGCTTGAAAGGCAGGAGGGAGCACAGTGGGGTGAATTCCTCTGCAGGAATGCTTCCACATTTAACTGGCTGTGTCCTCCCCCTGCTCTCCTCCACAGTCCTGTCAGCAAATATTACTGCAAGAGGAGGATGTAACCTGGGCTATTACTCTTTGTTCTTCACAGGGTTTTCCTGAGTAACCTCAGACTCACTGAGTTTATTAAGAACATTAGATGAGTCACCTGAAAAGACACAAATATGGAAGAATCTGATACACCACTATGGAAAACTAATTCCATATTATTAATAGTAGCTGCTACATGATTCATCTTAGCATATAGTAGGAGATTCACGTTATTTGCTGAATGTTCTAATTTTTGCAGCTAGCTGATTACAACCGAAACTCTTCACTAGTTTGTTTTGTGTTTTTGCAGGGCAGAAACTACTGGATACCTTAGCTGAAACCTGGGATTTTTTCTTCAGTGATGTCCTGCCCATGCTGCAGGCTATTTTCTATCCTGTGCAGGTGAAAAAATTACTCTATTATCATAGAATCTTGAAAAACTGGAAAAAGCTACTTTACAGGTTCATCAGCAGATTGATACAATCCTTAATTCTCTCTCCTTGGGCCAACCTCCCAGTGCAGCTGTTCTGTTTAGTCATGTCATGCAAATAAGTTACTTACCCAAATGGTTTGAAGTGCTTGGATGGAAAAGATGAAGGGGAACTTTGAAAACAAAAGTAGAGTGCAGGGAGGCTTGTTAGTCTGCCTGTCAATCACACTAAAAGTCAAGAAAGGTTATGAATGATAAACTGAAGTGTTGCACAGTGAAATAAGTGGAGTTGTGTTGATTTAAATATATGCATTTCCTTCTCTGCAATGTGAATTTTGTCTTTGAAGTATCTCTGCTTTTGAAAAGGAACTGTATTTCTGAGATCAAATTCTGTGCTATGGTATGTGCACAGCAAAAGTCAGTGGAGTTTGACCAGATCAGATTAGAACAGATTTTGACTCCAGTAATATTAGATACACAATAGGTACTTGATCTTCTAATGTAGTGATAGCCAGAGAGTATTGTTTATCACTGAAGTCTCAAGGAAGTCTGTACCAGACAGGTGCAAGTGATCTTTTTAGTTGCTCATAGATGCCTACAGATTTTAGTGGGAACTTGGTGCCTGAATTTTTATTTTATTTGGGGAAACTTTGGGGAATTTAATTTTTATTTGGGGAAACTTCAGAAACCTCCCATTTTTTCACATGGACTTTATGCCTAAAGTGATTGCCCAAGTGTTAACAGTATTACCATTTGCATTTTCAGACTGTTACAGGTATGAGTTTAGAGGAAAAGCTGCTATTTCACGCTGAATTTTATTTTGAAAGGGAAGAACTCAGAAAACATACAGGGCGGCTTCACCCAATTACTTGTGCTGCCAGTAGAAACTCTAAAGCAGTAGAAATAAGATGTTATTGAAAACATACTAGAACACAATGGGAGATTTTTCAAAGTACCCTGTAATTTAAATTTGGACACAGAGATATAGGTAGGCTCTAAGCCTTTTTTTATGAAGCACTTGACTACATTAGAACTCATTAAGTTGTTTCTGAAAATTTCACCAAACAGCCCTATTCTCTATTGTGTTTCTGAGGCCTTTGAAAATATTTTAGTAACACAAGTCTTATCTCCTATTAGATGGAAATAATTACTTGAATTTCCAAAGGAACCTTGGGGGTTTAAGAGTCCTAAGTCCCATGTAAATTCATATAGATCTAGTTGCTCATGTTCTGAGGTTTCTTCCAAAAGCCCAATTGGTGCTGATGTGCTCTGGTAAATTCTATTAATTAGCAACTGAAGCAGATTTGGGGCCTTCTTTACTTCAGTTTAAAAAATTTAGAAAGTGAAAAGGAATGGGTTGGATCAGGCTTCTTTATTCCAGACTTAAGTCAACACCAGTTGAATACCAAACCTTCCATATGCACAGCCATGTATACCCAAGGAAAAACCCCTAATGCCAGAAAAAAACCAGTTTCACAGCTCTACATAAGGCGGGTGCCATTAATCTCTGCAGACAGAGCTGCAGTTGTATTCTTCAGCTGGGAGTTTTCTCAGTGGGAAGGTATTGTTGAACTGAAAACAGATGGCTTTGAAAATGCAATATGGAACTTCAGCTCTGCTCCTGCCTTATTGTGAAGTCTCTCGGACTGTATAGAGAGGAGGATCCACAGGTGGGGTGAGTCAGGATTCCTGCCAAATTTGAAGACAGTAAACAGGAAGTACTCAAAATCTTGCAAAATAATGGAAATTCAACCAATTTGCAGCCCTGCCTTTTTTTAACTTATGATACATCTAATTTGTGATATACTGTTAAAATACAGAATACTTACGTATCGTCCAGCTCTCATCCCACCCCAACCCGTCATGCTCTCCACATGCAGTCAGACTCAGTCACCATCTGTAGAGTTAATTACTGCCTAATCAAATTTACTGTGCAGCCTTAGGGGGCTGCTCTCTGTCCTTTGTTATGTTTCCTTCATGTTTCGTTTAGGTTTACCATTCTTGTAATCCCTCAGGAGTGGAGGAAGGAATTTGAACAGAGGATTTTGAAACTCATTTTCACACTGCTCATAATCTGTCTTGCTTTCTTTATGTTTCCAAGGGAAAGGAGCCCTCAGTTCGGCAATTGGCTCTTCTGCATTTTAGGAATATAATTACACTCAATATAAAATTGGAAGATGCACTATCCCGTTCCAGAGCCAGAGTTCCACCATCTATTATTCAGATGCTGTTAATACTTCAGGTAAATTGGTTACTTTTCTCAGCCTGTCTTTCTGTACTGTGTTGCTGAAGTCTTCTTTATTGGTCTCTGATTTTGCTCATTCATTGAAAACTTCTTACTCAGAATGCCAGAGCTTCTGTGCTCCTGTGGTATAATATCTAAATCCTAATATTCTAGTATCTAAATATCCTAATGTCTAGTGTCTAAATTATCCAATAGTATAATAATATACTTATGTCATATAATATAGAATATCTAATAATATGATATAGTAATAAATAATGTGACATGTAATGGTATAATAAAATAATAATTGTAATATAATGATTAAACTGTAATTATCTAATGTCTAGACATCCTAATATCTAGAAGTAGGGACTGTAGAGATGCCATAAGATCCAGAGAGTGTGAGAGTACAGGCTTGTTTTGCAGCTAGGCCTTGAAACAGGAAGTTTTGCAGGCTGACAAGTGTGTGGTGGTGCATGATTTTCATTAGATGCTGCATGTTGCTGCATTAGCAGTTCAGGATATGAAGCTTCACATCTGGAATAGGCATCGAAGTCAATATACAATTCATACAACAGTGGTTGAATCATGGTCATATTTGGTCACTGGAACCAAATTCTGCTGAAATAGGTGATATAAAAGCATTAGGACCAGATGCTGATATTTGCCTTCAATGTTAGGTATTTTCTGGGTGTGTAGTAGTAGAAGAAACAAAATGAGGAATTTCTGGCAAAAGGCAATTTTAAAGTATTTTTATTTGCTTAATTAAAGAAAAGCCTGAGGTATGATGTGGAGAAAAGAAATGAGACAGAAGAGAAAGAGAGAACCAGGAGTGGATTTTTAAAGGGTGAGGAGATTGAGATTTTCATGGCTTCTGATTTTTTTTATAAATGTTTCTTTGCTCTTCATCACAGTATGAATTAGTTCTGTGTCTGAAATAGTTTTGAAGAGCAGGATAATCTAATGAGGCCAGTTTTGAAAATGGAGGACAGGAGTAAGATTCTGCCTGCTGGGTCAAGCAGTGGGATTTCACTTCTCGGTGAACTCAGTGATATCTCAGTCTCCATTTGTTGGAGTGTTTAATGGTGTGTTTAACCTGATTGTCTCAGAAAAAAGATCCTTATCATATAGGAATGTCTACTTGGCCTTGTCTCCCTTCTCATAGCCCCCACCTTCCAGAAGCTTCTTGAAACTGCTGGCTGATTGTGACAATGACAGCAGTATGGGTGTCTCATAGAAGCTAGTGTCTGGAGAGAGGAGCCCCGGGGAAAAGCTGGAGCATGGAGCATGAAATGTGTAATGAGGCATCAAGGAATTCGCAGTGATTGAACCATGACCCCAGCTGCAGAGACTCCACAGGAGACAGTACCATTGCAAAAACCTTCTTCACAGGAATGTTCTTAGGCCTCAGCCCTTCCCAGGTGTGAGGTCAACTGCCCATTCTAAATCAGCCTTCAGCAGCATTGTTGCTAACAGGTCTTCCAGCTTTTTGTGATTACTTTAGGGAGTCTGTGTTGCCTGTGGGCAGGACCTGGCTTTGAATGGATTCAGTGGTGAGCTGGCAACTGAGTACCATCCTGATTTTTTCTTTGCAAATCTGCTTTCCTCAGCAACCCAAAGTGTTAACACCGTGGATGCCCTGTTTAGGGCAAAGGATCAAATCCGTTCTTGTTGCAAAGCTGTTAATGGAAATCAATAACCAAGTGAGAGGGAATTTGCCCCTGGGTGTTTATTTCTGCATACCTTGCCTATGGTTGTGTGGTGGGGATGGTGAAAGTCTTTTCTCAGCAATAGCTCTGCTAATCTTGTGGTTTGAAATCTAATGGGAATTGTGGGAAAAGGTCAGAAGAAAAACTGGGAATTAGCTATTTACATACTTACCGGTGTTAGTCAGTAGTTGGAATTCAGAGCAAAGACTTTTTTCTGAACTCAGATATCCTGTTAAACAAAAGCAAATTTTATACATTAGTGACATAATGGAATTTTCTCAATTTAGTTGAACTCCATTTGTTAATAGGGCTGGAAGAGAGCAATTCAGCTGTCCAACAAGCATATGGTGGTCCTACAGGCTTCGATTTCCTGGACCGAGAGATGATGTCTTGATGGGGATGTTGTCTAATCCTGATTTGTGTTCACTGTGAATGCCTCTTCCGTAAGAAACTTGGTGACTGGAGCAGACTCCCATGGGTAGAAGGTGATGCCAGTGATGTTGGCTCTGGACCAAGTGTTGAACTTAGTGCTGAGATTTCCTGTTTCTGTCCTTGACAGCCTCATGCAGCTGTGTGATGTAGTTAAGGAATAGCTCATGTTCTTTAAGACAGCAGTTGTAATGTCAGAGGTTGAAATGCACCACTCTGTTAGACTGGATTAAAGTGGCGGAGCTTTGAGAACTAATGCAGGATGCATCTGGTATTATGTTTTAGCTTCTCATGATGTAGGGGAAAAGTTCTGATACTTTGTCAGGAGAAGACACTTTCCTTATTGGACAGAAAGGGAAATTTTTAAAAAGAGGAAATGGAACTGCTCTGTTGAAAGGAGCAGAGATCAGTCCTCAGGTTAATTATTAGACGTGGGTTCTTCAGTTCAATAGAGCTACATCTCACCAGTGCTATAACCTGGTATAATTACGAGCCAGCAATCTTGGAGGAAAGAGAGAATTCTGGGAGGAATGATATTTCTGTTCTGTCAGTCAGTGGTAGTTTCATCATCACAGCTTGGAAGAAGGGCCTTGTATCACTCAAACTGTGAGTTGCCAGCATAGCCTGACTCAGTTACAAAGCACGAACTGAAATGTTAATCCTTTGTGGCTGCTCACAGGCAGAACAAGCTGAAGTGCCTCAGGATGCTCCTGTTTGAGTTGCAAGGAGTTCAAGAGCAGAGTTCTAGGCGAAGGAAGTAAAAGAACTAAAACTGCTTTTCAGCACAGAATGATACACAGGAGTTCAGTCTGAGTAAAATGGGAGTACTGGAGGGAGAGGGGTAAACAAAGGAAGAGTTTATAAAAGAACTTTCTGAACCAAAGAGCAAAACTACCACTATCTGACTTGCTTCCCAAAGCATGTTGTCAGAGATTACCCTGGCTGCTGAAACTGGAACATCTTATTTCCAGGTATCTCTCCTGAGGCCTGAGAAAGCTGAAAGAGAAGAATTAAAGAGTGTTCATCTGCATCTTTCAGTTAATGTCAGGATTATTTGAATTCACAGAATCTCTCAGGGTGAGCTGACATATTTGAAAAAAAAGAAGAAGAGCACAACACAGTATCTCTTGTACTGAGGGATGAAGCCTCACTAAATATGAGCTCTGAAGAAAAAAATAAAACCTGTGGTTTCCTCTTTGGCTCTCTGTGCCTGGTTTGAACTCCCTTGCCTGTTGTCTCTCTCTGTTAAGGAAAATAAAATAAATACATAAACCTGCCCAGTATGACATTTTTGTTATTTCTGCAAAGTTCCTTCCATTTTAAAGGAATGGAAAAGTACATTGCAAGATCCGAAAGTGAAATGCAGAGAGTTATTTTTCCATCTCAGCAGCCACACATCAAACTAAGGACAGCATAGTGGTTAAAAACAAAATACCCTTTGCTATCAGGAAGCTGCAGCTGTAGAGATGCTGTAACACTGTAATGCCAGTTGCAGTCAATTCTTTATGGCCACAGGTTTTCGCAAGTGGTGGTTGCTTTTGGGAGGTTTTCTTACTAAGTCTCTTAGACCTGAAGCATGGATTGAACAAAGTGGTGTGTGTGTGAGGTTTCCACATGCTTTTAATTTCTCTTTACCTTTGTCTGAGTTCCTGGTTTAGAAGACACAAAAAGAGGAAACCAATAAATAAATGTATTGTATACCTTACTTAAATATAAATCACCAACTCAAAAACGTATGCTTTCTCTGGGTTATGCACAAATTTGGATGTTTTCTTCCTTTCTAGTGAAAGGGTGGTTTGTTTTTGTTGTTTGCATCAGCCCCATAAAGAGCCAGGCAAGAAGTCTTGCAGCCAGGACACAAAGGGAGAAGCCCTCTGTTGCTTTGTGTTCACACATGCAAAACTAAGAATCTAGCCCTCAAGATTCACACTTCAGAATATTTTGTAGATGCATTTGTTTCTATGCAATATTCTCTCTTTTTCTAGTTTATTTATTGCCTCTGTCAGCAAGTGCAGTTTGCAGTAGTTAAATTGACACAAGTTTGTTATCCTTTGAATGAATTTGTATTGCTGGGATTTTTAACAAGGCATAGCATCTGATGAAGCATACTTGTCATATTTGATTTTGAGTTTCTTCGTATTGTTATGTCTCTAGAGGCAGAGGTTGGGGAGCAGTGGTGGTGGCTCCTAGCCATTCCTGACTGGCAGGGGCTTGTTCAGTAGTAACTCCAACACAGCCCATGCTTCTGCACCACAGACCTCAATAGTTCTGCACTCATGTGGACCCTCTTTGTAACAATGGAAGGACAATGGAAGTCAATTGCCACCTGAAAAGAGATTTTCTTTTCCAATCAACTACTCTCCAAAACTAGCTCTTAGCATGTTTCCTAACACCATGTGTTGCCAGTTTTGTAAACTTAAGCAGTGGAAAAACAGGAAAGCAACATAAAATGGTATCGTTTTCCTTTGTTATATGTGAACCTGTCTCATGAACACCATGTCACAGTAATTTAAATGTGCATCTTGTCCCTCCTCTTTAGCAGAAGGATGGTCTTTCAGAGTACAGCAATAACTTTGTCCATACTGATTAAACACAATTATTTTTGAAAGCAGTTTGCATTGTGCAGATTCCCTTTGAGTGTTACACTCATGGTGCTTTTTAAAAGTACCTCATATTAGGGAAAGTGTCAGTTCTGTGAAGGATGTCATCATGTAGAGTTGGTTAAACTAAAATAAATGTCTCCTGGAGTTTGCCTTTAGTGATGAAACCAGTTTATTAAAACCAGTACAAGTATATTGTTAAGCAAATACTTAATCCATACCAAAATAGAGTGAAATCAGTAAAATCATTCTAAACTTGAATTAGCGTGTCATTGCAGACCCTATAACTTTGCTGAGTAAGAGAGGGAGAAGGTTTTAACTAATTGCATTCATCTGTACAGATGTCTTTAGTGGACCCATTTGGGCTAGTAGACTAAATCTGGCATAAAAGATAGTAATAGAAATAAATAATAAAATAGGAATTTTGACTGTTGAAAAACTCTGAGCAGGAAGTATTCCCACGGTGCAAGAATCCTTTGAGTCAGGGTGATATAATGCTGTAATTCATGAGGTATCTACAGGAGGAATAAAAGAAAGTTAAACTAAGCTGCCTTTTAATGAAAATTAATTAAACCTCATTAGAAGTCTGTATGGACACTCATTCTGAGAATTAAAGGAAGGGAGGCAATTAATGATGATTCAATTCGCAATCAGAGGCCTAAGTATAATTTATCTTAACAGATTTCTGTTCTTAATTCAGTTAGTATAATTTCATTTCCCTGAATGACCCCAGGCAGACAAAGGCACAAGGAAATAGTAGCTTTTGAATTGCCCAGGGCACTACAGGTAGGGTCCTCAGGAGGTGGCACGCACTTTTTGACTGTTACCACAGAGCTTTGAGCCATCCCAGGTGCCACCAGCACCCTGAGCAGTGTTTACCAGTACCTGGCACAAAAGGTTTTGTCTTCATGACCGAGCTGTCCATGCAGGTGGCAGGGGCAGCCAAGCCTGTGGTCAGGGTCACTGCTGCAGCACCTCACCATTCTGCTCTGCTGGGATGCACCAGGCACTGTTTGCAAGAAGAATGTCAAAAGGGATTTCTGACAGAAAAGCTGCACAGGGTAATTTCCTAGTGTTGCAAACATGGTCTTCCTTGTGGTTTTTTGGAGCCAGATCACCACTGGTTCCCAGCACTGAACTGATGCAGGGTATCAGTAGCTTAGCTGGTCCCTGAACAGGTGCCACCATGCCTCTACCTTCTTAATGCCCAAAGCTTGCTGTCCAGGCACAGAGTGGAGAAGTTTCCTGCCAGGAGATTGAGAGGCAGCCCATGTGCTCATTTTTCTGCTCCATGAGCCTTTGCTGTGGCAGAGAAAGGGCTGCACAGAGCTCCCTGCATTTTGAACGCTGGTACTTGCTGATAGACAGCTTCCTCTCCCATCATCTTGCTGGCTTCATTGTCACCTTTAACCTTCACGTATGTTGCCTTCTGACTCTTTTCCTCCTTAACTGAATTTTATTTTCCCATGGGAGTGGTTCCTGGGGTATTGGTGCTTGCCTGTTTCTCTCTGTATGCTATAGAATTTTATTATTACGGGAAGACTTGTTTCCACTTAAGCTAACAGGGTGATCAAAACAAATTATATAAAATGTCTTAGCTTCGGCCTTCTCTGCAGAAGGTGCACTGAGAAAGGAAAGAATTATGAAAAGTATGGAACTGCCTTCTCTGGCATATCACCAAGTGCCCATCCCCAAGCTTTTCCTCTCCTCGTGTGTGGTTGCCAGTGCCAGAATCAGCAGCCCATGCAAAGAGCATGGTGACATAGGGACTTCTGCAAAGGGCAACTGCTTTGTGGTGTATTTCTTCCAAAAATAAAAAGGCTAATTTGTTGTAATTTGTTAAAGAGAGGGGAATGATGCAGTGAGTCTCTTGGAGACATCTTGTCTCCCATGGTGAGTAGACACTGTTAATTGCCTTCTATCAGTAATTTCAAAGTCTTATCCTTAGTTTTGTTGCAGCTGCAGAAGTCACAGCTATATGATAGGGTGATATGTGAACATGTACTGTGAAATTCATTGACTTGCCACTACCTAATTATTACAAGCAATTAAAAGGTAAACAGATAATCATGCAAGAGAGCAGGACTCAGATTACATTATTAGATTTAAACCATTATCTGTTGCAAATCTTTTTCTGATACCAGTGAGCTACATGGCAGTGGCAGCAAAACTTCTGTAGCACAAGGTTACAGTGATGTGACAGATCATGCCAGCTATGTGGACAGCTCTGCCCAGTGCCCCCAGTTATGGCTTTGGCATGAGCAAAGTGGCTGGCCATGGCTGCGGTTTGGCTGAGAATGACCATCCATCAGGGGGAGGGTGGAAGCTGTGGTGGGACAAGGCAGGTATGCAGAGAGGGAACGTGCTCATGAGAGTGGATCCAGAGGCCTCTGTTTTGAAGTCATTAGGAAGAGCCTTGTGCTTTAGTGCTTTCTGATCCAAATGCAGAGCAAAAACCAAGGATACTTCCTCTGGCAAGAAATCTGTCTGAAATCTGTCTGAAAAGTGCTTTGCAAAATACAGTTGAACTTGGAGTGGCTGTTGCATAAAGCCAATTAAATTTCTTGTGAGGAAGCTAAGAGCTGTCATCTGCTTCTGTTACTGGACACCAAGTATCTCTAAGCCTCCTCTTCTTCTAGACAAGAGTCTTCATGCATTGGGCAGTGTATAAACACAATGAAAACATGGTCTCTGCACTACAGATTGTGCAGCCTGATACATGAGAGAGTAGATGTATATTGATGGATGAAAAGGGAATGGAAGGAAACAAGGAGACAAATATCATAAAAGTGATTTTATGACTGTTATCACTGACCTCAGTGGTCAGAAGTCCCCTAGAGACCTCCTTGTCCTCTTCTTGTAGGTTGATTGTTGGGCTCCAAGAAAAAAATACATCTCTCATTCCTCCTGTATCACTCATGAGCCGTGTTTAGTTGAAAAGAACAAAACCTTGGAACAAGCAGTGGGATATTTCTCCTCTGAATATGTGAGAACAGGTGTCTAGGCAGTATGAAGTTAATGCAGCTCTGCTAAAGCCCTTGTGTATTAAAGGTGGAATTGGGCAACAGTTGCCTAAAAAGCTCTAGAGTGTGGTTGAACACATAGCCATGTTGATAATGTTTAAAACAGAAGCAAGGAGAAGACTTTCTCCCTGGAGATGGCTGTGTGATATTATGCCAGTTAAATTAAAGCACTAGCCAGCACTGAGAGAAAAAAACAACAAGTTTTGTTTCAGTAGTAGTCATATTGCCAAGAGGTAGGTCAGGGCATCTGTTGGTTTCCATTGTATGTAGCTCTCTATGGTTGTTGTAAGAATTCTGAATATTGCTGGATTTTGCCAGAGTGTGGAGTTGCATGTCCTTGGCAGGAGATGGATGAGGGAAACTCAGCCGTTCAGAGCCAGTCCTGATGGCTAATCCTAATCCACAGACTATTTGTGTTTGGAGAGTGCACTGGCTGTGAACTCAGATTCTGTATGCTGGTATTTCTTTGCTTTCTCCACACATTGGGTTGCTGAGAAAGGGTATTGGCTCTAGATCCAATCAGTTACTTTCCAAGTATTTTGATTTGACAAAGACTTTTTAATTGAGTTTAAACTGTTATGTAGGAATGTGTTGCTTTCAGCAAAGCTTTAGCTACAAGCCTGGAGGGCTGCCTCAGGCCCAAGCTTCCAGGCTCCTGGACTCCTGAATTTATGTGTTCTGGGGTTGATGGAAGCTCAGCCTCCTCAAGAGGAACTGCAAAGTGTCAGGATAGACAGGTGATCTGCTGCTTTCTGGCTCACAGGGATGAGTACTGGTGATGAAAATTGTGTTGATACCAGAAAAAGCAAACAATTTTTAAAATCCAGAAGGTACAGCTGACACGTCTGCTCAGTCTATTCAGGTGTATTTCAGAAAAGAAGAAAATTCTTGGAGTAGATTCAGTCACCTTGGAAGGGTGAAGCACCTTGGAGGATGCTCATTAATGATATAAAAGGGGAGTGTGACTGAAAGGCAATATCAAAAATCCTCACAAGTGGGTAACAGCAGTCAAGTTAATGTTTGTGGCTCTTCAAAACCTTTACTTGGATGTCTCTTCGAAACAGTCTGGATGCACTGAAGGAGGGCTATGCCATCCTTTTTTCTCTTTGAGTAGCTGCCTGAAAATAAATGTAAGATGGATTTTCTTAAAATAAATGAGAAACACCCAAGGCTGGGTAAAAGTCTTGAATGCTCAGACTTAAAAGTCATCAATTCTCCAGCAATGTTAGATGAGCCTAAAGTGTATAGATCAGCAAAAACTCCAGAAGGGAGCCTAAAAATATGAGAAGATTTATTCTCTTGGGCATTAAACATCACATCTTATTATTTGACAACTCATAGGTGATCTCTGCATGGGGCTGCACATGCATTTCCATGCATGTGTGTATTTGCCCATGTGTGTAATGTGACAGTCCTAAAGCATTTGTTGACGCAGATAAACTAAGTCCAGCTCAAATGTATTCCATAAACAGCTCTTCAGATACACTCATCTTTGTGTTGATTCATTTGTTCAGTTGTTGGAAAGTTACAGGAGCTTATTTGACTGCTCTGGCCTGTGCCCAGGGGAGTCACTTAGATGGGAATCAGATAATCTCTAGCCCTAAACCTATAAAAGGAAGAAATGCATACCATTATTTTTGTTGGGTCTTATTTAATGAACTGGCTGCTCAGCTTCTGCAGGATGCTAAGCACTGTATCTAAAGCCTCAAAGTTACTTCCTTACTTTCAATAATTTAGTATCTTTTACTGGTCTTTATCTTCTGCTTTTTCTTTTGCAGTCCCATATAAAATGTTTAATGACAGTTTAAAGAAACATAAGACATTGGATATCTGTAGGTCAGGCAAAGATTAGCCTGCTTTTAGTATTTGGTTCTTTCTGGAAAGAAAAATCCTATTGCTGTCTATCCTTGTGCACCCAAGCCATTTGGAAAACTCACCAGCTGAACACAAACCATGGCTGGGTATTTTGTCTTCCTTATCTTTTGTCTGTGCCTGAGTGCCACCAGTGAAAGGAAGGAAGAGACAGAGCAGCTTCTCATACTGACATTGACAAAATTTGGCACTTGCTGGAGATTAAAGTGAATATGACAAGATCTTTCTTTCTGAGGCAGTAACAGGGATCTGAAGTGCTGACTTCTGTCAAAATGGCAATAGCAGGCTCCTCTGCCTCTCCCTCCTGTGACTGCTGTTGCTATGAGAAAAGCAGGAGGTACAGGCTTTACCAATATGCCAGTGCTTTAGGATAAAATGAGGAGAGGAAAAAATAATGTGAGGCAATGCTATCAAGGGCTCATAACAATACCACCATGAATTATGCAGTTGCATCTGTCCAGCATGTGCGAAAAGGATACCAATGCCTAGGCATGAACATAGGGTACAGCTTCCCGTGGTTGTAAACTGGTATAAAATTATTAACCTAGCAAAGGTTATTCTGACTCAGAGCATATAAGAATGTGTGATGCACAAGTCCTGTTTTTCCCACTTTGTTCCGCCATGACGTAATACCTGTTTGCAAACACATATAGTATAGTCTGAGAGGTTTACCAAAAGTTAATCCACTGTGAATTCTCAGCCCCCTCCACTGGGCTCAAAGAGCCCTCTCAGAGGGCAAACTACATTATTCCAGCTTGTTGCAGTCTGCAAAGGTGTGACTTCTGCTTCTTCCCAACCCAGGCACATTTTCTTGTTTTGCCTTTGGGGTATGGCAGAGGGAGCCCTGTGGGAGGGCCACACAGACTTCCAGCAGATCAGGTCAGCTTAGTCAACACAGGCTTCAACAAAGCAAAATTTAGTCCCTGCTTGAAGCAATTTTGATTCTGTTTAGAATCTATTTTCTAAAGGGTAAAAAATGTCGGAGTTGTTTGCTTGGGATGAAGGTAGCATGAGTCATCAGGGAAACCCAGGAGGAAGTACCCGAAGTTTTCTACCCTGGCAAACATGGACAAGTGGGCTAGAAACAGGAGCAAGTACAGTAAACTCTCAGTCCTTGTCCCTTGCTACCAGTTACTTGGATGCAGGGCATTTCATTACTGAGATGTCTCTCCAAAATGGATCAGTTGATCTTGTAATCCCTCACAGTGAGTTTACTCGGCACTTTTATGGACTTGAAGCTCTCAGATGTAGAGTCGTCCAGAAATGCTGAGCCCTGTTGAAACTAGTAGAATATGTGCCAGCAGTGTGCTCTGGCTGCAAGGAAGGCCAGTGGTATCCTGGGCTGCATTAGACAAAGTATTGTCAGCAGGTCAGGGAGGTGATCTTGCCCCTCTGCTCTGCACTTGTGAGGCCACATCTGGAGTGCTGTGTGCAGTGTGGGCTCCTCAGGACAGGAGAGACATGGACCTCCTTGAGAGAGTCCAACAAAGCGCTGCAAAGGTGGTAAGGGGACAGGAGGAAAGGCTGTGAGGAAAGACTGAGAGAGTTGGGGCTGTTCAGCCTGGAGAAGAGATGTCTCAGGGCCATCTTATCAATCGTTACAAAAACCTGAAGAGAGAATGCAAAGAAGATGAAACCAAACTCTTCTCAGTGGTTCTCAGTGTCAGTGAGCACAGACTGAGGCACAGGGAGGTCCTCTGAACATCAGGAAACATTGTCTTTGAGGGTGACTGAGCAGAAGGATTCAGCATTGCATTCACCCACCTCCTAAACAGGAAAGCTGCAACCCCACAGGAAAAACACTTTGCAAAAGTACCAAAGAGATCTGTCCTCTCCTCTGTACAGAGGACTCAGTAGCTAAGCTGGTTCTTTATTTCTGGAAACTAGTTACTGTATCAGTTATTGACAATCTTCATCTTGACTGTTAAATAGTTTCTAGCACAGATTGTTTATGCTTAAGGGCTACTGCAAAGTCCCATGCAGCAAGTTTTTATATCCCTGTTTGCTAGAAGCACCAGCATATCCTCCAAGAAAGCCTGCACTGAGCATGCCCTATTTCCTTTCTTTGCCTGTGCATTTCTCCTGTTATCACTGTTAGCAAGAAAATGTTGCATTTAGTTAACTTTTAGGTCTGAAACCGCATGGCTGATTCTACGCATTGCATTACCCTTGGTGTCAAGTTAGCAAAAGCTGAGAAGAATCCATTATCACATCTAATACTTGCATGGGTTTACTCACTAGTTTGCATTGACTGCATGTGTAAATGGAGGCCAGATGTTGCTACACAAATGTTGTACAATACTGCTATATAAATTTGTGTAATACTGCAGGATTTGCTCTGCAGGACTGACATCCTGGGAACAGGGTGGGCATTGTAGATGAGAGAGCCCAGTATGTCCTTCTACTTGTGAGTTCCTGCAGTGGGTATGAGAAAGAGATCTTTGAGTTTTTCCTTGCTGTGCATGGCCACTGAAGATGGAGGGCATGTGAACAGGAGACTTCCAGAACAATGCTTGTGGTGCAGTAAGAGCAGCAGTTCCTGAACAGCTGTGCACTAGAGGAAGGCTTCAGCTGTTGGGCAACACTTGCTGCTCCAAGAACCACTGTGGTCTCCTCTAGAGCATATGCTATATGGATTTAGACAGTGAAACAGTACTGTAGAGCAAAAAAAATTATACATATCTGGTGACAACTCCTGAGGCCTCTTCTCAAGCAAGTAAACCATAATGTAACTTCACTGCCATAGGTTTGTCTGTGAGTAGTCTGTGGTTTTGTCTGGAAAATGAGTGCAAATTGGATGATTGGCTGTGAAGTATGTGCATCTGTCTCTTCTAAGGAAGATGGAGGACTGCAGATCTCCATCCAGAATGTGACCCACAGTGTAACTGGGAGGATATGGTGTACCATTGGTGATGCATGTGTCAAGGACTAGTGACCCACTTGTCTCCAGCTCCTCCCCATGGTGATTTCTTGCCTGCCCTGAGGCAGGGTTGGTCTGTGTTACTCAAGTTCCAGAAGGCTGTGGTGCAGTGAAAGTGGGATAACAAGTAGTCCTGACCTGTGAGGGCACTGGTTTCCAAATGCGTCACAAGCAAGGCTGCTGCTCTCCCTTTGACTATGCCAAGCAGCACATCTTGCTGTTTGTGTGGTCACCAGGGTGTGCAGTGCAGTCTGCACACCCTTATCAATTCTCCACCAGCAGTGTTGGCTGAATAATGTGCTTTCACAACAGATAGTATTCCGTCTGCCTTGTGACTTTTAATTTCAGTTTTCTCTGGGAGTGGTTGGGCAATGATTCTTACCCAGTATGTGTCAGATGATCACCATTGAGTGTTTCTTTCTGTCATGCTGAGTTTTCCTTTTCTCCAATGAATCTGCTGCTTTTAAGCAAAAAACAGTTACATTTCTTAGCTGTTTGCCTGTTTGGTTAAGACAGGGCAGTACATGAAGCCAGGACCTCATTTTGCTTTCAGAACTGACCGTATAAATGCTTCTGGCAGGGTTTCCTTTCATACAGGATCAGGTCAGACAAAAAGGTGTGAGTCAGACAAAAAGGAGTTGGTAGACAAAAAGGTGTGAGTTCACCCATCAAGGGTGCCCCTGGTGCTCCCATATGGAGGATGCTCAAGCAGACTGAGGTCCAGAGTGTGTTATGTGGCCATGGGCTGAGCCATACAGTCACTTCTTATCTGTGGGCAGAGGACTTTGCTCTTCTGTTCTATTAAGAGACTAAGGGTGATCATTGCTGAAATTACTTTGTTAAATAATCCAGAAGTTTGCCTTTTTCTCCTTTCTTTCCTGAGTTCAGAAGGTGGTAACCTAAGCACCAAGACATGCTGTGCATCCTTTAGTGTTGTGTCTGTTACTGGCAGAGCCTGGGGCTTGGGTCCAGAAGGTCTGGTTTGTTTGTCCCCCCTGGGTCTGGAGGAACACAGATTTTATTTATGTTTTATTTTATTCTTTTTTATTTTTCGTTTAAAAGCTACCCAGCATTTTGTCAGTTGAAGCAGAAGACAATCCTTTGCACCAATACTTACTCATGTACACATGCTGATCAGCTGAAGTGTTAAAGCTCAAGGTGAGTGCTCCAGCCTTTAATCAATGACCAGTCATTGATTTAGCACATCCACAAGTTTCAAGTGGGCATGTAGTTTCTCCATTGCATCCAGTTTTTAGGGTACCTTTAGACACTAGAGGTACTTCTCAATGTGTAATTTATTAGGTAAATGGTCTTTTAATAGTCTGTGCTAAAGAGGGAAGTGGAAAGCAATTGCCATTCATTTCTAGGTGTTACAGGTGGTGGGTACTATTAGTCAGAACTGGAAAGCACAGAACCTGTGACCTTTTATAGATACTCAGTGAAACACTGAGTTACTGCTGGTCAATTACAAGCAGTTTGGGTGTTTAATAGTTGTTCATGATGATTTTCATACACAGATGAGTGAGGAGTTACTTGAGGCAATGTATGTGCAGCTGTCCAGCCAGAAATGAAGCAGCCTCTGGTAAAGGTGAATGCAGAGAGGCTTATGTAGCAGAGGAGCTCAGCAGCTGACAGGGGGCTTGCCCATGCCACGGACTGAGAGAGGATCTCGGGATGGATGTGGGGTAATACGAAACAGCAGATGCCAAAGGGATGAAGCAAAGGGTTAAAAGGGTTAAAATCAGGCATGAGAGAGTGATGGCCAGATGGGGATCCAGCTAAGGCCCTGAAGTGGAATTACGTAAGTCAAACATCAATGAAAAGCAGCTAAATAGCAAGCACAGCCACCAACCAAGCTTGTTTCTGATCTCTTGCCATATATGAGACATCCCTTTGAGGTGTGCCTGATGGCCAGAGCATGTGATAGCTTTAGCTGTAACTCTTTTGTCTCCAGCTGTTGTGAGTTCTGTGCTTAGTTCTCTGGTCTGGTGCATTGCAGGATGTTTAGACTAAATCATTTTTTCCATCAGTGTAACCCGTCCATTGCCAAGATTTCAAGGCAGTTGGATGGGGTGGTGAATATATCATTCTTCGATGGTGGCCACTAGAAATACTTAAAAAGAAAATTTCATCTTTGTTCTTCATAGTGCTGTGCTAGCAAGTACTTGTTAACAGGCTGTAATTCCCAGGGCAGTGGGGCAGAAGCTGCTCCGTGATCCAGGAGCAGGCTCCTGTGTAGTGGGTTGGATGCCGGATACCCACCAAGTGTGTGGTGTCTCTTATCACTCACCTCCACAGCTGGACAGGGGAGAGAAATTATATTAAAGGGTTGAGATAAGGACCAGGAGAGATCACTCATCGAGTACTGTCACAGGCAAAAGAGAGTCTAATTAGAGATATTAATTGAATTTATGGCTAACAAAATCAGAGCAAGATAATGAGAAATAACATACAACCTTAAAAACACCTTCCTCCCACCCCCTTNAACATCTCCTCCCCCTCCTTCTTCACTGACCTTGGTGTCTGCAGAGTTGTTCCTCTCACATATTCTCACCCTTCTCTTCTCTGGCTGCAATTACAACTGTGCAAAATCTTCTTTTTCCCTTTTTTTTGATACATGTTATCACAGAGGCGTTTCCACCATTTCTAGTTGTCCCAGCCTTGTCCTGAAGCACATCAATCTTTGGAGCTGCCAGGGATTGGCTCTGCCAGACATGGAGGGAGCTTCCAGCAGCTTCTTGCAGAAGCCACCCCTGTATCCCCCAGCCTGGTACTAAAGCTTTGCCATTGTATACAGTTGTATTTCATTACTGGCCTGTCTGCGCAGCCTATTAATGGTGGGGATTTGCCACCTCTTTGCTCCCTAATACAGGTGAAAAGGAGGTCTGTGGCTTCACATCCAGTTTTTAGGAGAAGAAGAGGATGCACAAACCCAACTCCCGTTCTGCCATGTGCCAGGTCTCCACGAGACAGGAACATAACACACCCTACATCTGCTCACAAAAGTGTGGGAAGCTGAAAATTCTGTATCCTAATTTAGTCAGGCTGTCTAATGATATGTGCTGAACTAACAGCAGCCTAAATTGTTTTTCATGGCTGTCATTGTCTTTGGGAATTGCTTTATGTCTGGGTTTCTTACCAGAACCTGAAGAAAGGAAGTAGCCAAGACCAGGTGAGAAATGGTGTAAGGCAGGTGATTAATTTCTGGATTCCTTTGCGACTCATAGTCAGAGCACCTTCCCAATGGGCTGGGCTTGGGCAGCCTGGTTTACAGTTACTTGGAAGTGCTGATGCTATCTGGTAGAATGTTAGGTGTCTTTTTTAAAACAAAAAAAAATCAAAGTGTTTCTGTTATAATGGTGAATAAAGACCCTGGGTGCAGCAATGACCACCTAGTTGCAGAGGGACAGAGGCTGCAGGCAGGTTTGTATCCTGTGCCGTGTTGGAGTGATGGCAGGATTACTTACCTGCTTTGAGAGGAGAATAGGATGGGAAAAATTAATGTAATAGGAAACAGAAGTACAGACCTGTGATTGTGCTTATTTCATTGTTGTGGTAAAATAAAGCAAGAACATTTGATGATTTTTACAAATGTATTTATTTAAAGAAAAATTGTGGCAAATGTTATCAAAGTAGAGTTTATGTTTTTGGCAGCTTTACAAGTCAGGTAGCCTGTGCCTAGATACAGTGTTAATAATGGCTTAGCAGTATTTTTTGTTAAAATGTTAATTTTAAAATCTTCGAAGCACTCTGTATTTGGTGAAGAGCATATAAACAGTTAAAGTAATGAACACTGAACATGTTTTAAGGTTATCTTTGAGAACAACTCTTTACATCCTTGAATGCCTGCCTGAGGTGGCCTCCACTTTAGGACTTTAAAGAAATCCTATATACAAAAGAAATTCTTCCCTGTGGCAGTGGGGAGGCCCTGACACAGGTTGCCCAAAGAAGCTGTGGCTGCCCCATCCCTGGAATTGTCCAAGGCCAGGTTGGATGGGGTTTGTAACAACCTGGTCTAGTGGAATGTTGTGCGTATGGGATGAGATAAGCTTTAAGGTCCCTTCCAACCCAAACCATTCTCTGATTCTGTGATTGTACATACTGAAAAAGGAGGCTGTGGCCTTATATGCTTAGGTACAAATCCCTCATTTATTCTTCTGAACATACCTGTTTACTGATTTATTCTTTCCTTTGTGCTTTCACAAGAAGCCCTTGTGCCCTTCAAAAGCTCAGTATCATGGTTAGTTTACAGAATTAACAGGGATGGAAAGCTGAGCATGGTGCATCCATACTTGATGGAATGGTTGTGGATTGGACTTAGGGATTTTGTTCCTAAATACAAGAAAAGTTTTATTCCAGTGCCACACTCAAGTGTAGAAGTGGAGCCCATGCACGTGCTGGTTCAGCATATGGGGCAGTGCCTTCATAAAGTAGATACATAAATAACCTGGAGTCTTTAAGGATGTGGCCCTTCTGGGAGTGCTTGCATGTTTATGTATCAAAACCAGTCATGCATAAGGCCCTTTTAATGCATTTGTACTACTATAGAAAATTTTTGGTTTCAAAAACATTTAATTAAGGTTAATGAAGTTTAGGACTTGGGTCCTGTATTTAATGCAGTAATACATGTCTCTGTTCTTGATGGATGTTTTCCATTTGCAACAGTAGTTATGTATTCTGGACTCAAATCCCCATTGTCCGCATGCCTTCAGGCTAGGGCAGACTCATGTCATAATATTACATTATAATCCTTTCCAAATGGAGACATAATGAGGTGACTCTGGTTGCATTTTGACACAGTGTGACCAACGTGAGGATTTGATCCCGCAGTTCCACTCTTCCAAAAGTACTAAGGTGCTTGCAGATATTTGATATTGAGGTATTTTGGCCCTCAATTGTGAAATAAATAGGTCAGGCAAGGCCTTTGAAAGGAATTTAATAGATACATCTCACACTCACAGAAATGCATGAAACTCTCCTCCTAAAAAGAGATGGGGTTCATGAAAGGTCACAGTTATCTTTTAAAGTAAGTTTTGGTAGGTCTGCAGAGCAAATACTGCATTAAAGATGTGGGTAGAATCTCTGTTTTACTGATAATGCTCCAAATTGTGCCAGAGCTTCTTGTAAGCTAAGAAGCCAGCCTTACGACTTTTTGCTTTATTGCTTCATAGTGATGTACTGAACTAGTAAGGCATTGAGCAGTAAGTACCATAAGAAGCATAAGCTGCCAAAAAACCAGGAAATTATTATTATTATTATTATTATTATTATTATTATTATTATTATTATTATTATTATTTTATTGGTGACTTTTAAGTCCTGTCATCATTTTTTCAGTGACTGTTGTGCCACAAATAATCATCCAAGTTGGCTTAAATCTAAAGTTCATTTTGTTTGCCTTTATAAGCACAAATCACTTACAAATTTGGGGAAGGGTCTAAAAAGGACTTCATATAGATACTGATGTAGGTAGGTGTCTATACATACTTATCTATTTATCTGTCTTCACATGCAGTTACATGAAACATTCATGATAACTATACTTTCCTCTATTCCTAAACTTCTACCAGAAGTGTTACACAAACAGGTCATTGCCCATGTGGCACAGGGGATGGATTAGAAACCACTGGTGGGGAGACAGGAGTTTAAATGCATCTTTGGGCCTGGCATCTAAATCAAAACAAACTTCTTCCAGGCTCCTAAAGCTTGCTCTGAGCCTGCAGACACTTCTCGAGGCTACCTGGGCTGGGATGATTCATAGGTAAGTGACAGTGTCATTAGATCATATGGAAAGTTTAGACTGGGAAAGCTGAAATTGTCCTTGCTGAACTTTGGGATGTACTTGTAGTTGGTAAAATAGAGGCCCAGAGGATGCTTGTCATTGAGTAGCACAGCAGAAAGGAATGCAGGAAAACCACTGTTTTGCAGGGTCAAACAGGATGAGGACAGGATCTGCACCCTGTTACGCTCCTGCTCTGACAGAAGCTCCACAACAAGAAAAGAGTTTAAGGGAGTTGCTCCATCGGGCCCCTGCAGGAAAGCTTTGAACAATGGTCAGTGCAGGAAGGATGTCATGGGTGATAGAGCATGTTTGTGCCAAGGCACAGAGCAGAAGTCAGCATTGGCTCCAGAGAACACTACATATTTTACAAGTTTTCAGCATGTTTTTAAAAGAATCCCTTGGAATGCAGAGCTAAGGATTAAAACTAATAGCAGGCTGTGTCAATACTGAGTGGTTTACAATATAATGGTAGAATTCAGTGGCCTCTTCACTTCAAAGGTGGCAACTAAAAGACACTGAAATGAGAAAGAGGTGGAGATTAACACTGCTTTGAGAGAGCAGAAATGAAGGTTGAGGGCAAGACTGAAGAAGAAGCTGACTGTGGGGCAGCAGTGGTGGGGATGAGGTGAGTCTGTGCCCTGCACAGCTCCCTGGCCCCATGATGGAGTTATCCCAGCGGCTGTAGCTTGGGCATCGAGTCTCCATCCTCTCAGCTTACCACAGGAGCCTATCCCAGCACAGCAGAGCTGCTGGAAGTCTCCTTCCAGCAAGAGTATCCCTGCAAAAACAGCAGTCCATGCAGAATATAGCTCTGCCTTTTGAGGAGTTCATTAGAACATATAATTCACAACCAAAAGAAATCTTCAGACCTGAAGGCTGGTAGGAAATCAGATACTGTTGAGGTGCCACTAGGCAAGGACACTTCTGTTACTCATACAGTTCTGCTGGTGGTAGGAGTAGTTTCATGGGCAGCATGGCACTAGTGAGTTACTGAGGTTTGTGAGGAGCCGATTTAGTTTCAATTTGTCTCAACACAATTGTCAGAGGCATGTGGGCGAGAGGTTGCACATGCGCCACATGCAGGAGACAACTAGAAGAAGATGAGAGAGGGCCTTGTCTCTGAGGAGACTTTGCCTGGAAACCATTTTGCAGCTTACTTGGGACAGCAGGAGTCACTGTACCCCCCCCCAGAGAGGCTTCTTCAGTTCCATGGCAAAAGGTCTCCATCCATGGGCTGCAGTGCAAGGTTGGACTGGGCCAGTGGTCTCCTGCCAGCAGGCAGACTTGGGGAGGGGCCAGGGGTATAAAAGTCACTGCGTCACAAGCTCTGGGGGCTTTTTCAGTCTTCCTTCTTGGGGCTTGGTGTCTCTGGGGATTTTTGAGTTGGGGCTTTTTGAGTCTGGGGGCCTTTTGGATCTTGTGTTTTTGCTTTGGCTCTGGCCTGCTGGGGGCTTCTTTGCCTGGCCCTAGCCTGCCTTTTGTCCTTTTTGCCTGGCCCAGCCTTTTGGCTCTCCTGCCCCTGCTGACACTTGCTCACTCGCACATACTCGCCTCCCTTCCATCTGGGCGCTTGGCTGGACACCAGCTGATCTCTGGGCCTCGTGTGTGGCCTGTGTCCTGCCCTGCCTGCTCGCCCAGTTCCTGCCTGTCCTGCCTCCCCGTGTCCCTGACTGCCACCCTGCCTGATCGTCCCTCGTCCCTGCCTGAGCCACCTGTGTCCAAGGCTGCCTGCCTCCGATCCAGCCCCAGCCATGATCCCAGCCGTGACCCTGCCCAGGGCTCTGCAGCTCCTGCCCGAGCACTGCTCCCTGCCCTGGTGTGCAGCTGCAGGAGCTGTGCCTGTGGGGCTGTGCCTCTCCCAGAGCTGCCAGGCTCCCCAGCAGGCAGCGTGTGGCACATCCCTGTCCCCAGGTGTGGCACATCATCCCTGTCCTCAGGCAGCGTGTGGCACATCACCGCGGTCTCCAGGCAGTGTGTGGCACATCCCTGTCACAGGAACACCGACAGCACTCCCATCCTGCTGCTGGTAATGCCCGCTTTCCTCTCTGTCTCCCCTCTCCCTCTCCTCCCATTCCTTCTGCATTTTCCTTCCTCCTCCTCTGTCTTTTCTAGCCCTCTTCAGTAGGGGAACTTCTTTTTGTTGCTGTTGTTTTTGGTTACCAATAAACAGTTCTCGGATACAAGGTGCAGCTGCTCTGTAAGCTGCACAGCTGGATTGGCCCTAAGAGACCCCAACTCGACCAGCGTAACTCCCCAGAGAATAGAAATAATGAGTCCTCAGGTGAGGCAATGGTAGGTCGGATTCAAACCCAAACAGGGGACCCCAGCCAATCCCATTCAGTCGTGGTCAGTGAGGTGGGCGGTGCTAAGACCGCTACCAGTCAGTGTGTAAGCACGGGAAATTTGAAACCCTATAAAGGGGGGCTCCCATTAATAAATGTGGGCTGTTGTCACATTGACTTCGGTGTGTTCAGTTGCGTGCCTGGCTCCAACAGCTGCAACAGTCTTGGTTGACTTAATTTCGTTCCAGACCATCTATTTTTAAAAGAACTTGCAGTTCCCCACAGTGGAACGCTACTGGGTTCTTTCTCCACAGCTGATGTTTAGCTACTTGTCTTTCACAAGTATAAAAAATACTAAAATGGTAGAAAAGTAAAAAAAGCTCTACAGCAAAACCTGGGCACGAGTGATGCTAAGTATCACTGGCTTCTGCCACTCATATATGTCATGTTTAAGAGACCAGTTCCATAGGTATTTAGTGTGGGAGCCTGATGCGGAATGTCCTAAGCCCTGGCCTTTGCTTGATGTGATCATGATGGGATTGTGAATATGTAGTAAGGGAGCAGGCATGCTGGCTTTCTGGGGGCTTGACTAAATCCCAGCAAGAAACCCTGGAACAGATCTCAATAGGCCAGTAATGATTTGGAAATAATATGGATACCTTCATTAAGTCTTCTGAATTATTCCAATGTTATTTTTGCCTGGCAGTATAGCTGTAGGCTCATTCTGCTGTTCCTTTGATGTTTGCAAGCTTTTGGATCCACTGGATATGCCTTTGTGTTCAAATTTGCATTTGTGGCTGTCCCAAAGTTTTTCAGGGCATAGCCCATCACCGAAGATTGCTACTTGTTCTTTAAAAACTGCTGAACTGGAATTCCAATTCTGTCCAAATTCCAATTCTGTCCAAATTTGAATTCTCTGTTGGTCATTATTCATTTTTTCCATTCATAAACTTTTATCAAGTGACGAAGCAGCACTGAGGCAGCACAGCAGCCGGGGGGGGGGTGGATCAGCCATTCAGAAACACATCTGAGAATCACCCTAGACTCTGGTTGGTGAGTCATACTGAGCTGTGAACACATCCTGAACGTCACGATCCTTTCACATGCTGAAGGAAGCGTTGCAGTTTTATTCGTCTGATCTTTATATTGCTCTCTGGAGGCTTTCATCCCAATGAGTTTTTTTTACAATAACTCAGGAACACATCATGAAATCATCTAAATTCTGGCAGAGTTCTTGCTGAGTATGGCATTTAGGATCTTAATTCTGCAACATGATGTGTTGAGCACGTGGAAAATGTGAATTTGCTCTATATTGCAAGAGGTATCCTACTTATGAGTCTATGGGGCTCTGCTCAGACAATGCAGGAGCAGATGCTCTGCTGCTGTAAAATGAAGGGAGTATACAACTCTGCAAGGTTTTTGTGTCACCTCTGCAGCCCAGCAAGTGTGCTTGTGGGTGGAAGTGCAGAGTTAACAGCTAAAGGCTAAACATTTTGCCTGTGAATGACTCTTCCCATGCTAATTATAATGTGACTTTTGCCTGGAAAATTATAGGTGCCAGGGAGGGATGAGGAAAGAGAACAAACTTCTTTACTGTAAATATTAGTTGTTGAAAATATCCCGGAAGAAATATTTCTGAGGGTCTCAGTTTCACCTTTTTCTTAATGCTGTCAGTATTGCCAAGATGGCAGTGACACCGTGTGGTATCAGATGCTATCATTCAGGAAGTCACTGTAAGATTTCAATAGCAAAATGTCCAGGGAAGTTTTAAATTCCTCTTCTCAAATCATGTCCTCTGTCCTTCACTGAGTGCTGTGCACTAAGTAGGATGTACTTTCCTGGATTTAAATGTCCTGGAAGTAGCTCTGATCTGATTCACATCTCTTGGCTTTACAGAAGAGGAATCAGCTGTACCAGCAAACCAGGATCATATTGCAGGGCACCTTTGCTTTCACTCAGTGAAAATGCTTGTTCTTCTCTGGTTACCCTGGTGAGCCAGGAGAGCTTGTGAATGGAGAGGGCAGTGCTCATCTTGGGTATTTCCTCTTTTTCAGGGGGTTCATGAGTCGAAAGGTGTGACTGAAGATTATTTGAAACTGGAATCCCTGATCCAGAAAGTTGTTTCTCCTTACTTGGGCACGTACGGTCTGTATTCCAGTGACGGACCCTTCACGCACTCTGCCTGTATCTTGGGTAAGAACAACACAGACTCTGTTTGGCACAGCACAGAGAACTGCCCAAAACCTTGCTCCGTGCAGGGCCAGGGCCTGCACAAGAGGTGACTGTCCATGCTTACATGAGTACATCAGGCTTCTTTTCTAAGACCATGCTCTTTGCAAGGCACAGAGTCACAATGAAACTTGCAATGGCAAAAGATGAAAACAGATCATAAGAGTGCTCAGTAATAGAAATCAGTAAAAAGAGTCTAGAGTGTGTTTAGCATTTCCATTCTGCCTTTTAACAAGAGAGCTTTAATACAGGATGCTTTATGGACAGTGAGGGGAAGAAGCAAGAAGCCACTTCTAAAGTACTCAGTAGTTCATTTTCATTAGTGTTCATTAGTACACAAAGACCGTGCAAGGCTGTTAACATTAGGGAAGAGAGTAGGAATTTCTCTTGGATTTGACTAGAACATAAGCCCCTTCAAGCATGTAAAAGCTTTCTGCAGAGTAGAAGATAATAAGCTGTTCTCCAGCGCAGTGGAGATAAGAAATACAAAGTGGGTCTCACATAGCAAGAATTCATATTACAGGAAGGAAAAATCTCTCATTTCACATGAATTTCCTCTGGAGGTTATTGAATTTTCACTGCTGAGACTTTTTTTACCCATCATGTCCCTAAGGAGCAAGGGGAAAATGTGGGCTGGCCTGGTGGCAGCTTGAGTTCCCTTCAGCTTAATTTCTGATTCTTGGAGCTGTGAAGCCTTTGGTGACTTCTGTGATGGCAAGATTTAGCCAGGATAAAGGTGGAATATCCTACATAGCAGTGCAATCTGTTGAAAATACAAGGGGGATACTGCCAGCATAAATGAAAAAGGAAATGTGTTAGTACCTGAGTATTTTATTGTAAATACTGGGATGGCCTGATTGAATAGAGCAGACAGAATGGAAAATAAGTTCAATTGCACATTTTCTCTGCAGTCGATTCAATCTGTTTTCTTATCAGAAATAGTCAGTAAAGTAGTTGATTCTCCCTTGAAGCTGAATGGCAAAATGGTTGTGTTACAGCAGGTGTTTAAGAAACAAATGAGTTTTATGAGAATTAAAAGAGGCTGGTTATTTATGGAAAATGGTTCAGGATTACTACTTTGTGTTCATTGCTTTCCATTAAAAGGCCAGAAGCATTTAAATGGAGCCCCAAATTGACATTTTCTATTTATGTCAATAGCTTGACATACAAGCTATTGTATGCCAAGATAGAAAAAATGCACTCAAAGAGAATAAAACACCAGTGAAATGAATTGTTAGTGAATAAATGTCTTATTACATGACTGCAGAAGACAGGAAGGTTTTGGTAGTCTGGCTTGTAGATGTAGCAGTACTCCTGAAATGGGTCTCACTGTAATCACTGAACCTGGATCCAAGTGAGCTGACTATAAGTGGCTGTTTCTTTTAAACTAATACATCTAATTCTCTTCAACTATTTTGCTAGCATGTTGCATGTTGTGACCAGAGTTCATAGCCGCAGGAACCTTTCTGTGTGCCAGCTCAAACTCCTAACAAAGAAAAAGTCCATAAATTAACTTGGATCAGATGATTTCACTGCTGAGGCAGACACAACTGCAAAATACAATCTTAAATATAGAAATTGGCTTTTTTAGTAGTACAGCATATGATAGGAATTTGTGTCCAGGTAAGCACATAATTACACAATAGCATAACTTTAAGAGATTGGAATACGTAAAGGAAATTACAGAGTTTGCAGGGAACATATACCAGCACCCTGATTTAAAGCAGAGAGTTTATTTGCAGTGGCTATGGTTGACTTCCAGAGGGTAATTTGACCCCTGTTCCAGTTGTGCTTCTTTCATGGGATGGCAAAGCAAGGGTAGCAGAAAGAAAGCTTCAAAAGTGAGAGCTATTATTCACACCACTTCTAATAGTGTGAGTGAATCTGAGCACTAAGACCTGCACAGAGTTTGCGTGGTGGTCATTTTGCTCATGATGGTCATTTTACTCACGCTGCCAGGGCACTCCAGCACTAAACCACTGCCAGAGAGGGAGCTCCGTGCTCACTTGCTGCCATCTACTGCTTATTTTTTGGGAAAATCCCACTTGGTTAACAGCATTCAGGCAATCACTGCTGGATTGAATGCAGATTTGCTCCCCCAAAAAGTGGTTTCTGTGGGCACTGCCCTCTAGTCAACATTTTCAAACACTCTTGGTGTTGTTCTCCCCTATGTGGTCTCTGAACAATACTTCAAAAGTTTTTCCAAAATTAGTAGAAAAACTGCCTGTCTTAATCCTCATGCTCCAAATTTGAAGAGATTTTTATTTTCCCAGGATGAGTGGAAAAGTTAAATTTCAGCTACTAGAAATTAGTAATTACTTTAATAGCCCGAAAAAGAACAGAGTTGCACTTTCTGTTCTTGTCTAAAGGAAGTATTTACAACTGTATATCACCTCTCCCATTGTATTTACTGTTTTACTTCAGCTGCTGAAGTTGTGTGAATATAAGGGAATTTCAGTTATTATTTGTAAAGATAGATTTGGGGTCTTCAGTATGCTAAAGAAATCTAGAAAATCTGAAGCCTGTGAATCTACAAAACCAGCAAAATGTCTTCTTCTAGAAAAGTTTCATTCAAGAAAAGCTTATGAATATTCAGGACTTCACATTTCTTTTGAACACTTACAATTATTAGTAGCATAATAGGAGGCTTTGCAGATATTTCTCTGGATCTTTGTTTGCAGAGAAGCGGTTCTTCAGACGTTCGAAGTCGGGTGACATCCTTGCCAAGAACCCCGTGGTGCGATCGAAGAGCTACAACAATCCACTGCTGACACCCGTGGCCGAGTATGAAACGGAGAGCATAGCTGCCAACGGAACCGGCATCCGAAGGCACTCCGTCTCAGAAATGACCTCCTGCCTGGAACTCCAGGGCTACTCCAACCTCACCACCATCATGGACAACGGTTCCAAGAGTTCCATGACAACCATGAAAAGCTCACTGCCAGGAGACCAGGAGAGGCCCAGCACTGGGTCAGTGCAGTGCTCCAGCAAGCTCAGCACAGCTGAGCAACAGAAAGGACTCTTCCACTCAATTGGTGACCCACACAGGTCTTTTGAGCTAGACAGAGACACTTCCTTACTTCCAGTTCCCTCTTCCAGCCCTGAGAACATAGTGGATCAGATTTTGGAGTCAATCGACTCTGATTCTGAAGGCATTTTCATTGATTTTGGCCGAGGCTGTTCCAATTCATCAGCATACGACGTGGATGTGAACAGACAGAGCATTGTGTGAAGGATATTAGGAGACAAACTGTGGGGTTTAATATTATATATGAAAGTTACTAAGGAAGTGAGTTGGACTATGGGCAAGCTGTCTATGCCTGGGCAGAACCTTGGCCAGGTCATCATAGCTGTACTGAATAAATACAAGTTAATATCAGGTGGGAATCTGCTGAGAGGGAAGCAACTCAAACCACTTTTCCCCGTCCTTGTCACCCTGCAGATGGATTTCCTGTTTCTTTATAAACTTTGAGGTTCACAAACTCACAAGTGTCTGGTAAGATACTATTAGTGCAGCTGGCAGTGTTTGTTGAGAACAACAGCTCAGCAAATAGCTGTGCCCACTTCTAATTTTCTAAAGATTTCCTGCAGATGATGGGTTGTTCTCTGAGCTGTAACACCTCAGCCAGAGTAGAAACATATCCTTTTAAAAACAAACAAACAAATACAAAAGGCTGTGGGCTTTCACACCACAGAATACAATAATAAAGAAGTTTCTTTTAATCTTTTTCTTGTACAGCCTGTATGCACTCCTTTGCCTAATAGTGAGTTAGAGTTCTTGAAGAAAGGCAAATAAACAGAAATTTGCTTCCTGATGTCACACAATGCCTGGTGTCTCATTTTCTGTTTCACTGTTTCCTCAGCCAGTACCTTGTGTCTGGGAGAAATGTCTTGAAATCAGCTTTCAAGGCGGTATTTATTTGCTGTGAATGTGGCACTTCTGAGAAATCTGTCAGCTCCTGAAGCATCTGTTGTATGGACAGATTCCATCATAATTCAATTTAGTTGTTTCCTAAATAAATGAAAATATGGCCTCTCAGGGGAAATCCTCATTATATGTTTATATTCTTACAAAAATACCATAATGCATCTGCTGTCACTTATGTTTTTGGGCAGTGTGAACCTTGCAGCTCTTCTTATCCTGAGCACACCCAGCTCTTTGATTCTCCCTCGTGGTAACATGGTGGTGTGAGTTGGATCAGTAGTTTTCCAGAGGATTGTTGCATGTAATACTAAGGTGAAGTAGAAATCCTGCTGTGCAGTATGGTTTTGATCAGGGAGTTTTGCGGTGAAGGCCACTCCATTTTGTGTCTGTGCTTTGGTGGAAGGAGTCAGTTGGTATCTCCTGAGCTGCTCAGCAGACACTGGTCTTTGGTTTGGTCTGGCAGTGCCTGGTGCTTTGCTCAGGAGCTGTCCAGCTTTGTTCTGTACTTGCACAGCTGACCCCAGCATTTGCCATGCTCTTCCCCATGCTTTGATTGTGTTTCTAGACTCAAAGCTGTGCTTCTGACACTCAAATTTCTTTTGGCCTCACTATGTGTTAGGTCAGTCTTTTTCTACCACCCTGCTTCCTTGCTCAGTATTTCGGGTGCTGGAGATGTGTGCAGGCTCCCTGTAATGCAGAGATTTGAGAAGCTCAGAAGCCATCTGAGGGCCTCCCCCAGAAATGGGGCAGGGGTTTGGTGCCTGTTTTGCTTCTCCATATTTGGCAAGATCAGCTGTACAGCCTGCCCTACAGATAGGCATTTAAGTTAGATCATACTTAAAAGTTTCTCATAGGCAGAGATAAATAATTTCTTCTACACTCAAAAGTCTCCCACTTCAGCCAAGGGAACGCAGGATGTGGAGCAAAATCAGTGAGGAGAGTATTGACACCAACTGTCTGAAATGCAGGTGTGGCACAATATACCCTCAGAGAAAGCAATTCCAGTGCCTGGCGGGATCTTTGAGGTCCAGTAAATGAAATGGCTTAGGAAGCAGGCTATCAGAGTATCCCTCTGGAATTGCAGCTAAATTTAAGTTGCAGATTATCAGATCATCCATTTGGTCTCTTCCTGGCCATGGCAATGCCTGCACAGTCCCACAGTGATGCTCCATGGCACATTCAAAGGTATGTTGGCAGCTGGCTCAATCTGAGGCTTATCCTTCCTACCAACGGGTCTTTGCCCACCCTGTCCTTGCTGGAGGGCACGATGAGTCCTCAGTCTCAAGGAATACTTGCCTCATTTGGAAACCACAGGAAAGAGTGGAACTCTTGCTGAAATTGAACCTGGTATATGACAGGACTGATGATTTCCAAAAGTGTCCTAAAGTGATACAAGCCACCATGCTGGCACCCTCAGTCTCCACCTTTGTTCTTTCTAACAAACACTGTTCTGATTCCTAAATTATTATTTTATTTGGAGAAAAAGAGTGTCCACAGCCTTGTTCTAAGGACATGGTGCAGGAGAGAAGATAAGTTTCAAATCCCTACATAAATAGTATAACATAACCCCAAACATAAAAAATACAGTGGATCAAGGCCTCTGCACACCTTCTTCCCTCAAGGAGCTTTAAATGTTCTAAGAGTCATAAGCATACTTAATTACTGGGGAAAGTTTCAATGGAGGAAAGAAGAGGTCTGCTAGGATCCTTTCCACTGGAGCTTTTACATGGTTAGTACCTTTTGCTCTGATGGAGGACCTTGAGTGCTCTGATGTGCAGGCAGTTAACTAACTTTTCCCACCTTGCACACATGGAGATAGTGAATGAAAATCCTCTGTTTGTTTTAGAAGGTTATTTAGAGACTGGGTTCAAGACAGTGACTGCATAAGAGAAGTTCTCCTAACAGGTGGTCAGAAAGCCTCTAGAAGGAAATAGCCTCATCTTCAGTGTTTCCACTTGTCCAAGACAGGCAGCCTTGTCAGTGTCGGTGCACTTCACCTTCTCACATGCAGTGTTAGGGGAACTGGCTGTGCTGGGGTACTGGGGCATTGCAGCCCAGCACATCCAATTAGCTTTTACGTTTCCAGCTCTTAAGAGTGAGGTCTTCAAAGTCAAAGCTCTAGCAGCAGCATGAGAAAGATCTAGAGGCTTTCATTAGCAGCACTTAGGCTCTTCAGAAGATAGAGTCCAAGGCCACTTCACTAGGACTACTTTGGAGAAGGACAGGAAAGAGAAATCCAGCCCAGCCTCACGCCCAAAACTGTGATTACCAGCTGTGGTAGGGTTAAATGAGTATTTAGAGAGGTTGGGTTCACTCACACCTATTGAGATTCATTACCTATTGTTACCTATTATTGAACTGAGAGTTCTGCTGAGCTGAAGTAAAAGGCTTATTTTTGTCCTCTTTAGGATGAGGAGGTTCTCAGTTGGCTTCAGTTAACATAAGTTGCCTTGATGATGCTGTAATGGAACAGGCTGACCTGTGGTTTAGAGCTTGCTGAATTAATTTGGTCACAGGTAACAAATGTGGTGTTCACAGAAGTGCTTTGTCTGCTGTGCTGCAGCTCTGCTTCTGGGATAATGAGTAAATAAGGAATAAATGCATGTTGACTTTCAGGGTTCAAGCTGCACTTCCAGAGATCTTTTTTAATTAAATAAAACATTATAAACTCAGCAGGCTTGCTCTGAAGACCCTGAAAATCACTGAGTGATTAAGGTTAAAAGGGACCCACCAGTGGGGTCATCTGGTACAACCTCCCTGCTCAAGCAGGATGAAAATATCTGAAGTCAGAGTTCAGTTCCCTATTGTAACAGTGATAAGGTGGAATTTTGTCTCTACTTCAAGTTTATGTTAAAAGGTGTAGGCAGATAAGATTGAAAACTGTAAAACTGAATGGGATGGTCTTGACTGGCCAAGCCCAGTGTTCCTTGACTTTCAATGCACAGATTTGAGACTACCTAAATTGGGATCCTCCTACTAGTAATCCCAGTGCAAGCAGGTCAAGAATATGCAAGTCTTAGAGACAAACTAGAGAGTCATTACAAAGGAGAAATATGTGTCAAAGATAATAGTGCAGGTTCTTGCCAAAATATATTTATGAAGTTATGGACTTCGAACTTTTCAAATCCTGCTACAGGGCAGCATGACTTGAGCTTTGCCCTCAAGTGGCATTCTGAGTATACCAGTTATTCCTCTTCACCCTTCCACTGTCACAATAAACTGTGGCATGTCCTAATCCAAGAATCCAAAGCTGTCTTTCCCTGGCTGGGACAGGTTCCAAAGTCTTATAAGGGGTAATACAGAGCAGCAGATAGCACTTAAAGCTCCTGTCATCTGGCACTGCAGAGTGAACACTATGCAAGCAAAAGGAACTGGGAGACTAAAAGAGTTTAACCTAATGAACAGCTCCTGAGCTCTGTGGAGAAGTCATACAGCTCCCTGGAGTGCTGCTGGAAGTAGCAGAATAATTGGCTGCAAATAATGCTGTCCAAATAGAGTGCTTTTCTGTCATAGAAATGGAGAAAATTGCTTTCATTATTCAGTTAGCTCTTGGCACACTGGTTTCGATGATGCCTTTGACTAAATCTGAACCTCTGAGGTGTGGTAACAGAACAGCTGTGTGCCAACTTCTCCTAAGGCCATTATACAGAAACGTGAGTATGTGAAAGTAACTGATACCTCTACAGTTCTGGTTAGAGATGAATGAATTGCCCCTTTACTAGGATAATATACTGTTAGAACATCTTGAAAATTAAAGTGTCAGAAATTCTTTAGTGTTATTTTTGAGCTGTGGTTTGCAGAGGTGTAACTGTCATTCCAGAACTTTGAGAAAAGTACCAAAATCTGGAGGGAGGGAGCAGAAACCCAGATATCAATTGAGCCAGCAGTGCTGCAAATAACATATGTAGCCATTTTAATAATATATAAGTCCTTGCCGTCATGCTCTCCAGGAGAACAACGTGCTTGGTTTACAGTCATAGTCTTGTTTGCACCTTTCCACAAAGTCATTCTCTATCTGCGTGTCTTGTTTGGTTTTCCTCCTCCACAGCAATCCTCACTGACCGGTTTACGGTGTCACTAGGCTTGCTTTCTTTAGCTGATGTTACCTCTTTAATACCCTATGAGCTCTGAGCATTTTCATGGCTTTGTTTTCCTCCAGTCCCTGTGCTCTTCTTACCAGCTGTGAGCTTTTTATTGCCCATTACTGTGGATAGTTCAGATCCCTCTGAAATTTGTGATATTCAGGCAGGTCTGAATATGCTCAGTAACCCCCAAGAGCAAGTATCTCTGCTTCATGCTTCATTCATCTCTTCCAGTCAAAAACATGGAAGACATTAGGCTTGATTTCCTAAGAGGAAAATTTATCTTCTCACTTCCAGTAGTTAAGTGGAAATCTGAGTTCATAATGTTCTGGTTTTTATGATCACAAACTGGGTTTTTTCCAGATACAGATGTAAAGGTTGCTAGTTTGTGACCATCTGGATCTTACCCTCGATTATATGTTAAAATACAGATATGGTATTTGTGCTCTCTAGTTCTTTACAGCAATGTCTGTTTGTCAGAAAAACTGCACTGGCTGTGAAGTATTAAGCCACTGCATTCTTAATCCTTATGGGGACAGTCATGTGGGAGGTAACACACAACAGGAAGCTGGAGAAGTTGGTAACTCTTGAGGTGTCTACAGGTGTACTGGTTTAGGGCAAA